>MU403112.1:0-393005 GCA_022695765.1 Annulohypoxylon moriforme
CTCGGGTAGATTTGCGTCTCTTGCCCATTTTGCTAGTCATAGCGCGGCACCCCTTAGGGTGCCAGGGCGAAAGTGATTGTAGCCGGCACGAGTAAGTGGAAAACTTGCGCGGATTATGTTAATTCCCATCTCGCAATGCCCACGGCCTGTCGCAACAGGGTCTAAAGTCCCACTTAGTGGTGACCGGAAACACGTGGAATGAGACAAAGAGATCAGTTAAAACATGAGCAAAATGGGAGCCCAGTTACGGTACCTGCCGGCGCACGTATGCAACAGGGATGCCAGGTAAAACCTGCGTATTCCGTACCTGTATACGCTATTCGACAAATTGTTGAGGTAGAGGCGTGGGATGGACAGCTATGTAAATTGGGGGTTATGCAGCCACTTTAGCTCACTAGATATTACCCGCAGGCGAAGGATCAACAAGCGTTGAGCCCCGAATGACACGTATCTAACTACAGTAGGACGGGCAACATCAAATACACACATACATAACACTCTCAGTAGGGCTCAATAGGGCTTCAAGGATCGATAGAGAATCCTTCTAGTTTCGATTTTCAAAACGCCGATGGCAAGATTCTCTCTCAGAGCCATGCGAGGACTAGTTGAGGCTCTCCCGAGGATCTGATCCGCTAGCGAGGGTTCGATCACAGATGTCGTGGGTCTAGGGGGTTCGAAGACGCGAACACATCGAAGTTTGAGGGTTATCAAACACGCACCCTGTCGCTTCTGCCGAGCTAGAATAGGCTTTCCTTCATGCGCGGCGCACCGACTACGCTTGCTTTAACGTGGACTCCCTGGTCAAATTGGGCGGGATCAGATCTGAAAAGCTGATGAATAGGGAAGACCGCCTCAAACGCATTGGGGAGAAGCGAGTTTCGTAACACACTACGATGCTAGTTCCAGATCTCGAGTACGTACTCTCTCGTAAGTGATGTTTGTCTCACCCTAATCTAAAAAGTACGGGTACATGATGTAAAGCCCGACCAAGGATCGGGGAGCTGGAAATGCTATCACGATATGATGGCTTTTTGGGAAAAGCAATGGGCATAGGAATATGACTACTCATCAATTGTGGATTTGACGAAAGCATGTGGAGAGATCTGACGGACATCAAGCAAGCAATCGGCAACGATTGCGAACGTGCCTACATAATCTTATCTCACGAACGTGTCACATCACATTACTAGGTACTGCGAGTGACGGATAGTGCTGATAAGAGCTAGAGGGCTTGTCGGCGCGTAGATATAATCCTAAGGATCCCATTGGGGTAAAAGAGAGGAACGACGATAGGTACGAATTCCTCATTCCAGGATTAAGATGGGACGACACATTGTCACATGAGCATTCAGACACCTCGAGGAAGAGATAGAGACGTTGATTCGTTCGTTGAGAAAGTTCTCGAAGGCATCACAATAATTTTACCTAGCAGCCCTAGTACCTTGATAGGTACTTGAATACATCCCGACTTTTCCGACTTTATGAAGGGAATTATGGATATACATACCAAGTACCCATAGAAGGTACTTCACGATTCAGATTTTAGGCGCCCTTGGAAACGCTTGGAGTCGGACACTGTGGGGCCGTTCTGGATTTCATCGAACTGACCGACCAATCATTCCCCCTTAAACCGCATTTTTTGCATTTTGGAACACTTCCTGCATGAGGAGAGACCAGCCCCCCCTTGTTCCCTGTTGCAACCCCAAGGGCCAAAAGAGCCAAATGAGAACAATATCGACAACTATATTCACTGTATTCCGGATGTTCACTACACCACGAAGTAGTAATCACAAGTTCGAAGATACAAGAAATCAAGATATTGAACATACGTTTCTTCCTTCTACCGTTACCTTAAACAGATGAAAGAGTATATGGCCATATATGACCATCTAGATCTTTAAGGGTTTTAGGGTTTTCCCTTAAACCCCTCCGTGATGATGAATTAGGAAAGCAAATTGGCAATAGTCAGCCGAGGGGTCGAAGGAGGAATCGATTCTATGACCAAGTGGCCTGGTGACTTTGCGCCTAGACAATACTGCTTACTTACTATCCTGAACTTCTCATCCGTCATCCTTCTGTTCTATAAACAACTTTTTGAAGTTTCTGAAGTCGTACAATAATTTCGTATCGGCGTCTAGAATCCAGGCGACCAAGATCGAGATGTATGCCGCGAAGGAGTTGCCGCAGGGCGACTTTCGCGCGCTTGTTCGAGAAAGGCCGTACTGTTGTAGACCTTTTCGTTGCCAACGTGTTCTATGCCTAAGAGGTAGTTAGGATGAGACGATCCTACAGTTTGGCTTCAATGGCGTCTGTTCAAATCATGATAGGTCGAACGACAAGTTGGATGACAGCTTTTTTGATCGCCAACCTCCTTGTCCCTATGCCAAAGCAAAAGCTTGGAAGGGCAATAAGTAAAAGTAGAGGATGAATTGACTGGCGCTCAGTGCTTCAGTTGCCCCTCCTCGCCCAAGCCCAGCAAGCCCAGCCCAGCCCGTAGTCCAAGCCCTCGGCTGAGCGAACCCCTGCCCCTGTTTCTCCCTAAGTCGGTCTTAACCCTGGTTAGCATCATCGTCGTTTTGGCTGCCCGCAAAGAGGTACTCCGTATCCACTCCAGCTACATCACAATCGCGAAGCGGACGGGGTCAGAGTCACTACATTGTATGAAAGTACGAATGTACACGATTTGTACGGGAGACGGGAAAGAGAAGTAAAGTGTACGTAGCTACGGCCATACGCCCATACATACTGCATGATTCCCAGAGAAGCCAGAACGAAGTTCCGACTCTGATCTTTTCCCGTCCAATGCTTTTTACCTTGGCACCACAAGGTCCTCCGTCCTCTCGTCCATTACTGTCTTTTCCGCCTCCTGCCCACTCTTAGTCCTTCTGTACGCGCTGGCTTCGTTGTCGTTCATCCACTCATTAACTCCTCACCCGAGCTGCAAGTCTACCGTTCTCATCACCGACCTAATCCATTCCTTGCAGTTTTCTTGCAGTGCGAAGAAGAAGAACAAGAAGAGAGAAAAAGAATATCGCTAGACCCGACTTGATATAAGTCTTACTTAATTCCTTCCTATCCTAATTAGTGGTTCCCTTTCTGTCGTTTTCCGATATATCCTAAGGCCCACCCTGTTGGCTCGTTGGCCGTTCGTGCATCCGTACCTACATATCTATCCCACCATCCACCCATCTAACCCCCGACCTCGTTCTTTTTTTATTGCACTTTGCCTGCCACAAAGGAGCTGCAAGATTGTTGTGTGTCCCTGAACCAACAAACACACCATCCGGCCCCCAGGAACCAGAAGACCGCATCGCCCAATCCTAAGCCAGTGTCCCGTTGGATCGTAGCTAGGCACACATACAGTACCAGTACCCGCAGGTGAACATTTCAATTGCGAAGTGCAAAAGGATCGAGCGTCAGCTGCCATATTCCGCGAAAAAAAAGCAAGGCGAACCGCCTGCCCTGCCCAGCCAAGCCTATTATTAGCAGAGCGATTAGGAAGAAAGAGGGGAGCTTTATTTCCAATATTAAGCCACAGTCGGGGATTAGTAGCACAAAAGTCATTAAAACCAAACACGAAGATTCAAGTCAAGTTTCAACAGTCGAGGTTTGAGCTAGGTTTAATCGAAAGAAGAGAAGAAGACGAAAACAAAAACAGAGGACAGGAGATTCGAAAAATTCCCGTCGGCATTTGAATCGCCGCAAGGAAACGGCCTTTTCCGCCTTTGCTTTCTGGACAAAGCAATTGGTATTAATTAAGGGCCTATCCCGGCGACAAGATGTCTTTAAAACAGGTAGGTTCAAACTGGGTTTATGAGAGGGAGCTCTAGTTGAGAATATGGGATTGCAATGCTAACTCCCGCTGAAGGAAATAGAAACGTGGGTATCGGCCCTGAGCCGATATGACAACAATGAGTTCGAGGAGGCGCTCAAGGAATTCGACGGCATTTCGGATACGTCTAAGATCCTGTTCAACATGGGTGTCATACATGCGACGCTAGGAGAGCATGAGAAAGCTGTAAGCGGACACCAATCTCAAATAAAATCCGAGGTTTATGATTTTGCTAAACAAGTTCCCGTCTTTTAGGTCGAATGCTACCAGAGGGCGATCCGACTAGATCAATACCTGGCCGTGGCCTATTTCCAGCAAGGAGTATCGAACTTCTTACTAGGCGATTTCGAAGAGGCACTGGCGAATTTCAACGATACCCTGCTATATCTCCGAGGCAACACGATGATCGATTACGCGCAATTGGGTCTGCTCTTCAAGCTATACTCTTGCGAGGTTTTGTTCAACAGAGGTCTCTGCTATATCTATCTGCAACAGAAGGATGCGGGTTTACAGGATTTGAATTATGCGGTGAAGGAGAAGGTGGTGGAAGATCATAATGTTATTGATGAGGCTATTAGGGAAGAAGCTGAGGTATGTTTTATTTAATGCTATTTTATAGTGGGAGGTTTTAACTGACATTCCTTAGGGCTACACCGTCTTCTCCATCCCCGTCGGCGTCGTATACCGACCCAATGAGGCCAAGGTACGGAATCTCAAGACCAAAGACTACCTAGGCAAAGCCCGCCTAGTCGCCGCCTCCGACAGGGCCAACGCATTCACGGGCTTCGCTGGATCGGAGATCAAGAACGCCGGAAGGGCGGCCGAGAAGGACGACCGTCCGACGGAGAACCTTTCGTTCGCCGCTACGAACCTCGTCAAGCCGGGCCTGCAGAGCAGGAGACAGCAGTCAGAGCCTCCGGCCAGCCGCAACGCCTTCCCGCCCACGCCGCCACCTGAGAACGACAAGCCTGCAACGATGAGCCGGGGCGCCTCTGTGCGAAACGGCCCCAAGCCCATGCCTGCGAGGTTGAATATTCCCGAGTCCGGGAAGCAAAGCCGCTACGACAAGACTAGTTCGCCGCAGAGCGAGCGCAAGGCACCCTCAAGAGCTGCGTCGGAAGTTAGGTCGCCGCCTCAACGGAGTTATTCGAGAAACGAGGCGCCTAGGACCCGGCGCTCGAGGAATGAGGATGATGGATATCCGGACGATGTCTACGATATGTATAATGGAGGAGGTGGAGGCGGCAAGTCGCAAAGCCGTCGGAATCAACCCAGCAGGTATATCGAAGAAGAGGAAGAGGGTAGTGACTACGACTCCTTCGACGAAGGCGACTTTGAGATGGTCTCGAACCGACGGCCCGGAACCTCAGTGGCTGGTTCTTCGCGAGGCGGTTCAAGGAGACCTGATATCCGCAAGGTGCGGATTAAGGTGCACTCCGAGGACGTCCGGTACGTTATGGTTCCCATAACAGTCGAATTCCCCGACCTGGTGGACCGGATCCGAGATAAGTTCGGCCTGCGACGGCGCTTCAAGCTCAAGGTGAAGGACGAGGACTCGCCGGGCTCGAGTGAGATGATCACGATGGGCGACCAGGATGATCTCGAGATGGTGATGATGAGCGTGAAATCACAAGCGCGGAAACAGAGACTGGATATGGGTAAACTGGAGGTGAGTTTCTATTTACTATCTACCCCCTTGCTTTGGCTTGACTTTGCTAACAAAGAACGACAGATATGGGTGCAAGAAATCTAGACGTTTTCTTTCCTTCGTGTGCGGCAAATTACGATTACAACGATACCCAAAACAATTGCGATCTGACTTCATACGACGTAATGAAGAAGTCTTATTTTTGGCTTCGCTCACCATTTACAATATACAACTTGGAATTATATGGCTACCTACTATTTTAGCTATCACGGCTTAAAAACTACCCATCTATTAAACATTACCATTTATTACCTATTTTATTTATTGTCTTTTTTTGCATCCAAATCCGATATTACCTAGTTCCCTAAATTCCCCCGATCTCGCCCAATGAGTGGAGTGGAATCCGTGGGCTGATTTCAGGTTCCGTCTGTAATGCGTTATGAAACAAAAAGCGCGACGGTTTCATGATCGATTCCCACTTCCCTCATCCACTCGCCCACTCTCCCCTTCAACGGGGCGGCGGCCCGGGCGTAGAGACGGGCATTGTCTCGACGACGACTACCTATTGGATCAGCCGGCGCCAACTCATTCATCAGACGTCCGCGGCAAATATTTGGATCCCTTCAATCACACTTCACCATCAAATCATCTTTACCCCGTCGTCCTTTTTTTTCTTCTTCAATCATCATCATACAAGAGCATATATATCCCAGCTTAGAATCGGATAACCGGCGAATGGATTTCACGGCCTATCGGGTGGGTGGAGGAGAGGAGTATTAGTGAATTTATTTACATATTCATCTTTGCTTTTCTTGCCTTTTGCGTTGTCCTTGTTTGTCGCTGTCTTGAGAGTCCTGAATGTTTTCGAGGTATGAGCTAGAGCTAGAGCTATCGGGTTATAGTAATGGGTTCCTGGCCGGAGAGAGGCTACCAGGCCCTCGATGAAGGGCAGGAGGATGTTGTTGTCTTTCTCATATTACCATTCGCGACGGGAGCATTGGAGTTCAGTTGGCTGGACAGAACTGAAAGAAGGAAACGAGAGCATTCATCTGGCTTTGTAGGTAGACAAAATATGACCCCGCCGAGGGCTAGCAATTCATAACAACAGCAACTTCACGCTATATTATAAGTCTTGGTCATTACATAACCACTTTCTAACGTTCTATCGCTTTCTGAATTTCGGTCTTTTTTAGGTATGCTTTTCGGATCCTAGATTACATTCCCCTTCGACGTCTCATCGAAGTCTCTTACTCTGCAACGACAGTTTACTAGCTTCCCTGCGTCGCCTCGGCTCGTCGGTCCTTCCCCGAGGAATGGCTAGTTGAGTGAGAGGTAGAATGAGAAGTAGAGTGGGAAGTAGAATGGGAGGTAGATTTAGATGTGGATTTCTTAGTGGTCGACTTCGAGGTCGACGTCTCGGTTTCGTCCGGTTTACTACTATTACTCCCCGTCTTAGTTGTTGTTATGGTGACTGTTGTGGTAACCGGGGGAGGTGTCACTGGAGTTGATGGCGGAGTGGTGGAAGATGAAGAGGAAGCGCTAGTGCTCGTAGGTGGTAGTGTAGTCACAGGAGGGGATGAAGGTGGTGATGGGTCGCTTGCCTGGCATCCTGATCCAAAGTCTGATTGGCAGCCTTCGCCACAGTAGTCAATTGTCGATCCGCACCAGCCGTTTCTACGATGAGGTTGAGTTAGTATGGTGGCTAAATAAGAAATAGATTTATCCATATTCATGTCTTGTAAACATAGAATTTAGGAACAAATCCACATCATCCACAACACAACCCCGAGCAACTTCGACAGAGAAATAGTGAAATTAGAGCTAACTGACACTGAACAGCAGTTTCCATATCGCGAACCTTCACAGGTAATTCCGTTGCCACAGTCGCCGTCAATTGACACTTCCTGCGTACTGGTAGGAGCAGGTCCTGTTTTCGTGGTGGTTATGGGATCGTCAGGAGTACTGGTAGTTCCTGGGCCGTTCGGGAGGGGAAGGTTCGTCGGGATCTGTGAATCTGCGGACGTGCAGGTACCGAATTCGGGACGGCAGTTTGAGCCGCAGTAATCGATCGAGCCGCCGCACCAGTTATTAGTAGAACAACCTAGGAGCCAGGGTTAAGCTTATAGTCACGAAGATTGCCACGGTATACATACAATTTCCGTATGGAGACCCAGCGCAAGTTATCCCGTTGCCGCATTTGCCATCCTCGCTAACTTTCAAAGTGCTGGTCGGTGCGGCTGGGCGGGTAGATGTAGCCGTGGGATTGAGGCAGCTATAAGTTCCAGTTGGGGCGCGAATGGTAAAGTTGTAATCTGGGACCTTTCCTGTGCCAGCACGGTACCAGTTCTCGGGAGGATCACCTAAGCATTGTCCCACCGTAACGGACCTGTAACCATGGCTGAATAAGGATTCGAGGATGTAATCGGTCAGATTGTAGACTGTTTGATAATGGATGTCGTGCTCGATTTCGAGATAGCTATCCTCACAGGGGCTTGACCCGTCAACAGCCTCGTCCCAAATGTCTTTGCTAGTTTGGATCTGTTTTGCGTCATCGTGCAGATATCCCTCAGTATCAAGATCAAAATAAATGGCGTGGTATCCAAGGTTAGCTAATTGTGTCTGACAACCGGCGGGGCAAATGGAATAGGGAGGTCTACGTTAAAAGTCAGTATGAACCCCTATTTAGAAAATGAAGTTAGCACAAACCGCATGTAAGTAGGGAAATAACCGAGGATGTCGTTAAGAGCAATCTCGTTCCATATCATCTGGTTTTTAAACTGAGCTGTAGTCAATTGGCTGTAATTTTCGTGTGACCATGTGTGGCTGGCAATTTGATGGCCCTCAGCAGCCATTCGCTATAATCGCCTGTTAACTCTAGTCCATTTTCCTTCGACTAAAAGTGCATACCTGGATCACCGTAGCCCATGGATATTCTGGGTCGTTAATTTGCCCCTTCCCTAGGTTGTTGCCAGTAATAAAAAACGTAGCTTTTGCCTCATATTTCTTTGTTCATGTTAGCCAAGTTCTTGGGACTCGGGGAAGCGACATGGCTCACGGCAAATTTGTCGAGTAGGTCGTTGGTATACTCGTATGGCCCATCGTCGAAAGTGACGGCAATGTCACCCTTATTTACACAGTCGTAAATACCAACGCCACCATATCGTACTTTGCCCACTTTGGGACGGGCAATATCCGACGTGTCTTCTCCGGCAGGCTGCAGGTTGCCGTCACACGCTGGCCCATAGTTAATTTGACAGTCTGGCGAAGTACAAAAGTCTTCTGTTTGCCCACAGTAGCTTTGTGGCGTTAGCATAGTCGACGGACGTCCGAGTTGGGGGCTTACCCTTCGGCCGAGCAGCAATATCCTTCCGCGCATTTTCCACGATTCGCGCCACATCTACTGGAACCTCTCTGGCGTCTATCAAGTTCGCTTCGTCCTCTGCGTTCCTCTTCTTCGGGACCCTCGACTGTCTCCGTTACTTGCGAGGGTTGCGGCCGAGATTCCCACCTCCTTCTCCCCCTGAATTCCGACAAGAACCTTCGAGCCCCCGCAAGCTTCGGGACGCCATGAGGAACATCCGAATCCGCATGTGCGGCCACCTGGCTGGCGCAAGCAGCCACAATCACCGCGTTCCACCAGTGCATCGTGATAGAATGCAATATGACCCCGTATAGAAAGCGAACGTCAAGGCTGAGCAGATCGAATTCTCAGACCGAAGAACTTCCTAGTTCGAAGAAGACAAGGCGAACTGGCTGTCTCAATGGATCTTCAGCCAAGGAGATGGACAGCGAGGGCAGACTCTTTAATAATTAAGGCCACGCGTAACCGAAAGCCGCGAAGAGACGATGGCCCAGAAAAGAGCTCTATTAGATGCACATGGTCCCCGGATCGGAGCATGGACGGTTCATGTGAGGAGCAGACAATATATACCCGGATGCTACCTTGGCGGCAGACTACCTGCGCTTACGGGCCACTCATAGAAGTAGTATTGCAGATGTCCTCTTAGATTTGCAGCTGCAGTCGTCATGGCGTTTGCGAAAAGGCTGGACTGGCCAGATGTGGCATCCTATGCGCGAGCAAGAACACGAGGTTAGAAACACCTCGAACAACATGCCATGTTGACAGTCAGATCCATCGAAACGTTTACGAGAGGAAACATTGCATCAATACCCATGTTCGATTTCCCCAAAATAGTTTGTTTCCACTTTCTTAACCATGAATTGGGGAATTCTCCAGATTCTAGACGATTAGTCTATGCTATTATCAGCATGAAGCATTAACAACTCTTCTCGAGGCTCTCCTGTACCTGAAGACTCGTTTTCTCCGAGGTGAAGGTATTCGCCAGGGGGTCATTCTCTTGAAAGTCCGATCCTCATGATCGGCCATTTGCCAATTCGGTGGAATTTAGAATGACTCGTCATCTTCTCCCTAGATTTTCGGCAAAGAGAGGGTTGTGTATATGGGTATGGCATCGGCGGCAGTACCAGAGATCAAGGTAACAGTGCAGCAAGACGTTTTGTGGGGTTAGAGACGCGTCCCTGGGTAGAAAACGACAGTAAACCGACGTTAGGATCGAATTTCCTTCGGTCCGCCAAGCCTTCGCCTCATCGTCCAGCCCTTCATCCAGTCCACGGTTGAAAGTGACTGGGGCCGGATTGGAGAGACGGCTATATTATATTAATTTGAAAATATCCTAAAAGCAACCTACCATCTCCTCTGCATTGCATAACACCTGTTCCAGAACTAGATACCCTCCAACGGCTTGGTTACGACTAGCCGCAAATTTTTCAATAGGCTCGTTTGCATTAGAAAGAGAAATGCGAAAAATATATTAATTGGAATGGATTGTTACTTTGTCCCTTTCCTGTCAAGGCCCTCCCCAGATTCCCACGCGTTGACGTGCTCGGTCCACAGCCGGAATCGCGCGACTCGGATACCGGCCAGCAGGTAGATCATTCAAAAGGATGACGAGTCTCGGTAGGCTCGCTCCGCAGCAAACGGGAATGAAAGAGGATGGTATTCCCTCAAGGTACGCCCTTTTAAGTCTGTAACGTAGAGGAGGAACGTGCCATCATCTTCCCAAATTGTTGCTTGAAAGCTGATTATTCAGGACCGAAATAACTTTTATTTTTAGATTCAGTTGAATGGATATACTAATCGACCTGTCACATGACTTCCTTTGATTCATTACTCAGATGCTACCGTAACTATGTTTTTCTTAGTACATCTTATGGTTAGAGATGTGGTGTTTACTATCGTGGTCCAGATAAGCCCCTTAACCCCTTATGAAAGCGGCCTGCTTACACTATGGATCTATGTTGTACAGCGTAAAAATTAAGAGTTGCCAGTGCTTACAACTACATGATGAACATTATTTTAGAACTAGAACTAATAGTTTTATCTCGTCCGGGTTCCGTATAAGACCGGCCACAGACCTTTTATTCTAGATTTGCCGGGTCAAGCATATTTTGAGTCAGATGTTCAATATCTACTCTCTTAGAATATCTTGCTGTCGGAATATTGCGGGCTGTTCAACGATATTGAATTTCTGATAACAAACCTTTTGGTAACGTGAGGGTAACATGTGGTGGTGAATATACTCTCAGCATGTTGATAACGCTTGTGGTTACGAGCCTAATCTATCCTACGTTACGGGTCACATGGTGTCGAGGAGAAGATAATATCGTAGGAACGGATAGATTATCGTGAAACCAGCACGACCAACGTAACATTAACCAGCAGGCCGAATCATCTTTCGTGCTCGTACACGTTGTCGGCGCAAGTGCTTCAAGGTATACGGCCATGCGGTTGACCCAAGATAGCAATAAGAGATAGCTAGCTGAGGGAACAATCCATCTGCAAAGGTCATGATAAGGGGCTGGATCAATCTGTCGAAGTAGGGCTTATTCTTAGAACATCGCTCTAAGTTCAATATCGGAGTATATCACTATTAGAATAGCCTAGCACGATCATGAGATTGCATTTTAGATGAAAGCCCGGTTTCAATCGGTCTGAAGGACCATATTCTCGTGGAATAGGCATTGTCTCTTGGTTGTTCGGTAGCCTCCTTTTTCCATTGATAGCCGTTTGGTTGCGAATCCTACATTCGATTATCGTAGCGTCGTAGGTAGTGCTGTTACCAAGTCTTAAAAAATAGGGGTAAAAATAGGTAGATGATTCATATTGAACAATGTGCTCCACGCGCAACGCTCGTATAGTAACGAAGAAATAATAGATCTCGACTTGAAGCATAGAGTATTTTTTAACACAATGCCACAGTATCTTTCTGGGGCCTGTATTGTTAACCTTTTACTTCCACTCTTTTTCGAGAATGAGACTAGAAGACTCTCGGCCATCTGCTTTGACGGGAACAAAAATAGAGATGGAGGCTGATGTGAAGATAGTAGACATATTTTGTCCCAAAGTTTGAAGAACCTGAAGAGCCTATTCTACAATCCTTTCGCAATTCTTCTCACCAATACCAAAATATACCACGACAGACGGATGAACGTAATTAATTTCGTATTCGTAGTTAGCTGGGTGTTTTTATACAGAGCACATCATACAGACTGCGTCCTTCGTGACATGGTCATCCAAGAGGTATGTAGAACCTCGTTCCTTCATTCCTCTCTTCGTATAGACATGACATAAACTCCTTACAAGGCCTCGCCGACTATGTTCCCAATAGCCCCGCCGATTTCGCCGAACAGTACACCTTTAAAGATAGACTCTCCCATATCTTCAACCCAGTGACCAGTCTTTTTGAGTCGTAACTTCCAGACATCCTGTTCCTTGGGATCCAGGCTTTCCCACGCTACAGTGGGACCGTGAGTCTCTTCGTCTTCCTCGCTGTGGACACCGACGTGGAGAGGTGGAAGTCCATGGACATCAGTTTCTCCATCAATATGTCGAATCACGAGGGGTTGGCCTTGAGCATTTGTTAAAAGGTCCTTGATGTTCTTTTCATTAGTTCCAGAAACCTTTCGCAATGGCGTTGTCCATGATGTGGGAAGATAAGGCCTAATCCCAAGTACGGGCCGGCCAATGTCTTTTGCCTCAAGGAACGTCTGCCCGATTATGGCGAGAATGAGGATCACTATTGTGACGAGTGTGATAGCAGTTAGGGGTGATTCGCCCTGAGATTTCAGTGCGACAACGTAACGCGACGCTCTTGGAGGCCCTCCTTTCCTTTCTGAGATAGATTTGTCAACGTGCTTCTTGAGCGGTATGCTATGTACAACAGTTGTGAAGCCAACACCTACGGTGGCTAGCTTAACTGTAAGTTCTGTGGTAGATTTTGGTGATTTTGGTGGCGTAAATGGCGAGAATGTAATCCCAGTTATATTTGAAGGATGAGCACCCTTGAGCACGTGGAACGGTGCTAGATCCGCTAAGAGGTCAACATTGGCTGCGGATTTATGTTCCAGAGTGAATAATGATATCGATGCATCGTTACCGGCGACGGCGACAACGAATTGGGTTTCGCCTTGCTTATCCGACGGAGAGGAGGTCGGCGACAAATTTCTCACAGCAAGACCGGTAGCCTTAGAAACACCCTTGGGCAATCTGGCCCTAATGGCGAGTCGCGCATTCTCCTGCTCTTTGGCGGGGAGACGGTAACCGTGCAGGGCGACTCCATTGGAATTGGGCCTATTGACGACGGTTATGAGAAAACCGGGTGTCAGGTAGCGCAATGATTTGAACGATGCCTTAGCTGTGGCACCTTCATCTGGGGTAATTGTGTATACACATTTTGGCTCCGATATTTCAGTCTTGGATACCTCGACAGTGAATATCTCGTGATCGTCGCAGTATGCTAACTGGTATGTGTCGGGACCAGTCTGAACGACGTCCAAGTCCATTGCTTCCTTAGGTATATCCAGCCTGCCCCGTGATTTCCACCGCCCGCCTCCTGAACATGGTACATCGAAGAGCGCAATTTCGGATTCCTTAGAGAGGCCCGTCGCGATAGCGCCTAGTTGTGCAAGATTTTCGTACGGGTGGGACAGACGGAGGAGTCGCTGGTAGGCGCTTGCGTCCTTATGCAAGAACAGCGCATCTCGCGCGACCTCGGAGACCCTTACACCGCTAGTCTTGGCCGACTTAGCGGGTTGACTGATGCCGAAAACACGAAAATGTTCATTCTTTCCCTTCTTAATATCTTCCGGGCTAGAATTGACGCCGGCGAACACGGTGAGGTTTCTATCTTTTCGAGGTCCGGTAGCAAGGGTCGTGACGTTGTCTTCGTTCGGGCTTAGTTCAAGTTCGGCAACTTCTGATAACTCATCAGGGTTGGAGGTATTAAGAATTGTCTGCGAAACTACCTGGTTAGCTTCATCATTCCCATCACCAACATATCAAAAAAATAAATAACAAAAAATAATATTAAATATTTCATACAATTTTATTCCCCACACCATTCCGTCCCGGGCCGCCTCCTCCCGCGACAATAAGTTGATTGGGATCTGTCGGGTCGAAGGCGCACGAATAGAGAGGGTAGGAGAGGGTGATCTTCGCGGTAGGGATACGGTTCGCCATTGTCGCAATTAGGTTTGATTTACTTGATGGCAGTTGAGAGAGCTTCGATTAGCTTCGGAAATGGGACGACATGTTTAAAATGACATTTTGATAAGAAGCGCAAAAGTTGTTGTTCTGTTGACTTTGACTTTTTAGCTTTGATGACGAAAGTCGTGTTCATTTAGTTCAGATCAAAGGCAAAGCAAGCAAGGCAAGGCCACACAAGGCCACACTTGCATCTTCTCACCGGGGCTTCGGGGGT
Source organism: Annulohypoxylon moriforme (assembly GCA_022695765.1). Taxonomy (NCBI): domain Eukaryota; kingdom Fungi; phylum Ascomycota; class Sordariomycetes; order Xylariales; family Hypoxylaceae; genus Annulohypoxylon; species Annulohypoxylon moriforme. Next base: position 14,261 of record MU403112.1, read on the forward strand.
AAGAACTGTCCTGAAATTTTGGGGTTAGGTAGCTGTAGGTACCTCTTTTGGCGGGAAAGACCGCTGCAGCTACAGCCCTGTTTGAGAAGTGCCACGTTTAATCCTTGTCGAATGCCAGCATGTTAGGTACGTACTGCCCTATTAACCTTTCAGCTCTCGCCAGCTCTCGTTGCTCTTGCTATCTTCATGATCAACATCTACGAAAATCTTCCCCATCTTATTCGCTCAATGTTTTATATTTGATTCGGTGTTTATGACGAATTGACGAGGTCCAATAAGATTTGTTACCATGCAACCCAAACCTAATATAACTAGACGACATAGCAAACAATGCAATGTTGGTATTGTCACCAACACAACGGACGCACAATTGTCTAGTGGATATACTAGATGCAACCAACAACTTCAATATAAGCAACATAACATCCCTCAGATCATACAATTTCATTCAATAAACATACTTCATAGCCATACTCATAATCTCATACAAAGCACATCATCATCATAGCCACCCGTGCTTAGGTAAATAAACCCTCACGCCTCCCCCAACGTAAAATCATACACCAGCGTCCACCTAGCCCTCTCATCGCCCTCCCTCTTCTCAAACTTCACCAGCAGCTCGTCCTTCGTCGCAAACACCGTGTCGTTCTTCACATACTCGCCCTCCTCGTCGAAAATCTGCGTAGTCAGCGTGCGATACCCCCCCGCGCTCACAATGAAGTGGATATGTCCCGGACGATACGGATGACGGTCTAGCAGCGCCAGAAAACGGCCCGCGGGGCCGTCTGACGGCACCGGGTACGGCGTCGGTCGCAGACAGATTACTGCGTACCGGCCTTCGGCATCCGTGCGGAAGCGCCCGCGCAGGTTCATGTCAGGCTGCGCCTCGTCTTGCTGCTCGTATAGACCGTTGGGACCCGCGAGCCAGACATCGACGATGGCGTCCGGAATCGGCTTTCCGGTGGTTTTGGAGAGTACGCGTCCCGAGACGTGGGCTAGCATCGGCTCCGCCTGTGCGTACCATCCGGACTTCGGCGATACGACGCTGCTTCCGTTGGGCAGGACGGGCGCGTCGGCGCGGTAGAAGGGCCCGAGGACAGCTGAGGGCGTAATGTTCGAGTTGCCATTCGCCGATAGGAGCAGTTTCGATGTTATCTCGTCGGCGAGCGATTCTAGGCCAAGGATATCGCTTAGAAGGAGCACCTCGTTACGCTTGTCTGTTGACATGCGACCGCTTTCGATGATCTGAGGTGAGTTGGGGTGTCAGTTCATCGATGAATCCTTACGATGAATATTCATCAAGCTACCCGGATAGGTATATATTAAGTTAAGTCAACTTACTAGTTCGATCCCGATCATCAATTCCGCAATCGTTAGGTCCGCCTCCCGAGCAAAGTCGTGCAAGTGCCGCAGGAGGCTTGGCATGATCTGCTTGAGACGGGGATGGGCATTTGGCCCCGTGGCGGCAATAACCTTGTCCGTGAACTCCGGATCATACTCCGGCTTTCCGGTGTTCCCATTCATCTGGTGCCCTTTCTCCATGATAGCTATGTTATATTACTGCTAATCTTAGTTGACAAACTACCTAGGTATTCTATATTTCTAATAACTATGGGGAAGCTATCTATGCTCTAAGTGAGGGTTGAATGCAATTCATATGCAGTTTCAAAGTTTATTCTGCTTACATACTCAAGAGCAAGGTGACGCAGGTTCGGTGAAGCAGAGAGGAATGACTCAAGAATGAGCCAAAATAGGTGTGCAAAGGTATTACGTGTGCTCTTTTTGACGAAGAGCCGAACGCTTGAGAATCGATAGCCCTGACCACCTAGTACCTACGGAAGAAGAGAAAGAGTGCGACGACGCACAGGTGATATGGACTTGTCTCCCGAGTGTCGAACAAACCGGCAAACTACCTACGTATCTTCGTGGCTTGCTGATATCCACTTGAGTATGTATCTATGCTTTTTATGAACCAGATGCCCTTGCTTTGAAGATCTGTATGAAGGCGAACAACGGTTGCCGGCATAGGAGATCTGTATTCCGAGAGGCTGCTTTCTTGAGCCATCTCGGCAAAATACCAAGTAAGAAGACGTAAATTAGCAACGGGCTGATACATTTTGGATACAAAGGGGATAGCTAGTAGTGTCTCACGCAAGCCATGAGCAAGGACATGTACGATAAACTGTAGTCCTGCAAGATGCCGAGTTAAGTGAGACCTGACATGCGAATGTCGTCGTGACTCATATCATGTAGCGTCGTCTGCCTATCTTTTGATGAGATTGGTGTATATTGCCCTTCAAGCTATATTCATGACGTTGGTACCCGTCTCCCTAACTCAATGGAGTATATAATCAGACCTATGGTAGACCGGTCATAACGAAAGGCCCGATGTCACACGGACCGGACGTCAGTGGCTTTTCTAGCTTATATGTAGGTTATGAGATGGCTTATTACTGATGAGAGATAAAATAGACTCTGGAAGGGGAATTAAACGACTTTAAGGAATTAGATGTGATTTATGAGATCGTGACTAGACTGTGCCGAATCTAGATTCCTTTCATCAATACAACATCCTGTGTAGTACAGTATACTATAAGCACATCGTATAGTTTTCACCTGTGACCTCTTACACGGTAGCCCGCAAAATCTAGGGATACTAAGTATGCATACAAATGATTCTTATCAAACATACTCAATCTATATATACCCAGAGAATATCTTGATAACCATTTTAATTTTTTCCTCGTAGACTAAAGACTACCTATGCATAGCGAATACCCAGATAAAAACAACTACCTATCTCGGCTCTACCCAACTCCGGGGAATCATAATGCCTATCTATCTTTACAATTACGCATATGTACTGTGCAAACCCACAACCTTGAAGCTTCACCTTGCTTGATCTCAGAACTCCATGAAACGAGACAATGTCACTTCCCCAGACTCAACTCTAGTCCTCCTTCAAATCCCCCTCCCCGTTCTCGCCCACATCTTCAAACTTCTCCTCAAAGTCCCCATCCTCAACAGCCTCCTCGTCACCAACCTCATACCCCTCCTCCCCATCTCCAACCTCAGCCTCCGTAGTCTCCCCATCCGTCGACCCGCCGCTCCCCCTCAACAAACTCTGCAAATCCTCCCTATCGATAATACTCTCAATACTGCCCCTCCTAACGCCCCCTCCCAGCGTCTCCCTCCTCCCCATCTCGATCAACCTCTCCACTTTCAACCGGTTCGCCACAAACTTCAGCCTCGGAAACGCGGACTGCTGGCCCTCGTGAATCATCCTAGCCAGCCTATCGGCGTCCGGATCAGACAAGATATGCCAGAAATCGCTCGGCTTAGCCTGCGGCCATATCGTGATGGTCCCGCTGAACTGCTGCAGCCACAGCTGCGACCAGTCCTGCCCAAGGGGGCGTGGCAGCAGCTCCAGATGACGGAGGACCTTAAGCCACTTCGTCAAGTCGAGCTTGATGTACTGCTCCGTCGCCGAACCCAGGTACCCGCCCCTCCAGCCGCGGCCCTTGCGGTGGGTGACGGGCGAGCCGACGGTTCCGCGCGAGGAGAAGAAGAAGAGCGAGATGTGCGGGTTGACCTGGCTGACGATGGTGAAGTTAACGTTGAAGTGTAAGTTTAGCGCCTTGATCGGGATATCCGTGCGTAAGCTGCCGTCTTTCCACTTGTGTCCGAAGGAGTACGGAACTAGGTTTCCGTCTTGCGTCTTCATCATTAGCACCACTGGGTTCTGGATCCCGGGGACGGCCGCGGAGGCTAGGACCGCGGACCAGATCACGCAGTCAGGTGACGTCAGGTAGTTGCAAAGGATAGTCGGCGAGTGAGGGTCTGCCGGGACGCACGAGACATTCAGGATACGTCCGGTACGTTGGTAAGCTTCCCTAAACGTCATCGAGCCGCGAGACCACCAGCTACCCTGGCGAGCCCAGTCGACCGAATCGAATCTCGCCCCGGTCTTCCACCACCTAGGGAACCAGGTACTAATTGGCTCCGAGCAGGCCTTGATTTTATGTGCCAACGCCGGAATCAACAGCTGCTTCAGCTCCTCGTTCGTCCGCGTCGCGACAAGCGATGCGACCAAAGCGCCGCCGCTAGTACCGGTGATAACATCTGGCACTAGGTCTGCCTCAAGTAGTGCTTTTACGACCCCGAAATGGTAGTATGCGAAAACCGCACCCCCAGATAGGCAGAGTGCTGTACGCCCATAATTTGCGTGCATCCTCTTAAACAACGCACGCTTCTCATCGAATGATATCTGGTCTGTGTGGACCAGGAATCGTGTGCTCTTCTCCACTAAGAAGTGATCTTGTTAGCTTTGCTATATCATTCATCATCACCGACTCAGGGCTTGAGACAACAAACCTTCATCTATGAAATTTTGGACCAAATTCTTAGTCCCATAATAAGTCTGACTGTAAAGTCTCGGATTCTCAACCCCCACAAAATTATTCTTCACACAAGCCTCGGTCAAGGCCTTCAGCTCTTCAACAGCTTTACGACCGTCGCCGTCGCCAGGTCCTCCATTCTCGTACCCAGGTGCGCCTGAACTTTTGGCTTCTTGCGCTTCGGCGGCTCTCCTATGTTTACGTAGTTGCTCCCAGACACGACGTACTGTTTTAGAATCGTAGTATGCGTATTCGTTCTCCTCTTTCCAATTTTGGTTCCCCAAGAACGCATCCATCTCCTTCGCCGCTTTCACCCAATCGCGATAGCTGCTAGTGGCTCGCATATTTCGACGAAGCCTTTCTCTTGTCCCTCTCCAGGCTATAAAGTGTTCGTATAGGAAAATGTAGAGTCTCGTCCATAGATACGATGCGCCTAGTCCTATGATCCACATGCCTACGAATAGGAGAAATGGCCATTTTAGTAAGCCGTATAGATGTCCTTCTCGAGTCTCGTCTACGGTGCGGCGGCCGAGGGCGGTCTTCTTCCTCCTCTTCTTTCGTCCGTGCTTGGAAACTTTTTGGTTCACCGGTGCCCAGTCATTTTGCGCCGTAATGAACATACTCCCCTGAGTGCCATTTTGGGTCGTGGCGCTTTCGGGGAAAGGTGAATCGACAGAGGCTACAGATCCTGATCTCGTTATATCGAGGCTATTTACGCTCCTGGTGGGACTTAATAGAGAGGTAGTGTCGTTAGGGGAGTGATTCGGATCGGGGGCGCTTAGAGCCGAAGCGAAGGCTGCGAGATGCTCGGGAGGGAGAAATTCGCGGTCGACGTCAGGTAACCTCGTGTAATCGAAAGCTTCGGGAGGAAATCCGTAGTTGTGATTGCGTCGACCGGGGAGGAAGGTTACTCGAGGTTTGGAAGATTCACTTGCCATGTTCGCTGTCATGACATACAATGCCAATGAACATGATGGAAATGTACCAAAGGGAGCGGAATAAACGATGGGATTACGATTGAAATTTAGCTAAGATCAGAAACTACCAATAGAACTCTCGGGTTTTACAAGTGAATGGAAATTGGACATGGCATTGTCATGTTGTCTCGCCAGCCAACTTTGGCGCCAGTAAGAGAAGACGAAATGCAGTAAGTGTGTAAGTGTGTAGGTTTGCAGGTGGTACGCTGTACGGAGTGACTGGGGTGGAATGACTAGAACGATTAGAATGACGTCGAGTTTCCGGCGCCACATTCTACAGCCTAGGTACAGCCTAACTAGGAGATCTATTGGTCCAAGCGTCCCAACCATCATCCCTGCACAACTTAAATGCTGAGGTACCTAGGTACTTTTAAGCACTTGCGTTACGTACTATTTTGTTAAGCTGGAGCACGGAGACAGCCGGAAGAATATCACAGCATCGTGACATTGCCGCATTCTAGAAGACTCTTGACGGAATCATGAGCTCTAAAACCTCGTATGCGAATTGTAAAATCCTTTCTCTTTGATCTATTTGAAACATTATAGTCGGCATTGAAAAGAGAGGAGTTTCAAGTACCTGGCTAATCGCCGTACATATTATGATCATAGACAGAAGATAGTGCATGATAGATAGTCTATTCATAACATAACATTCTACTATCAAGTAATGCGCAAATCCACGAAGCAATGAGCACTCAGACACGTTAGAAATAGTAATGCTCAATTCATTATTGCGATCTGGCAAATGCCTCTAGCCATTGACTCCAAAGAACTATCCCGGAAAACATCGACTTCGGTTGGTATGGTACGTAATAGTAAGCTGTCAAAGAACTCCGTTGTTTCCCAGACGGCTATCGCATTCCTTACACCTGCATGCTCGTCCCCTAGTCTTATGTCGTCACCACGTCTATCCACATTCGATTATAGATAGTTTAGACGTATTGAGAGAGCCATCTTATACCCTCGCCGTATCCTGTATGTCGTTAGTTTCCACTTTGGGTCACCCGGAAAGATCATATTCCCAACGTACCTTGTCTCATAACCACAGAGCACATGAATACCTCAATGGGTCTGATACCCTCCAGCGGGACCTTACCCTTACCGGTTGTCTGGTACAGGCCCAACTCGTGGCGGAGCTGATCCTCGGAGACGGCGTCGGGGTGGTCGATCTTGTTTCCGAGGATGACGAAGGGTACCTTGGCGAGCTCCTCCATGGATAGAAGGGCGTCGAGTTCGGCTTTGGATTCAGATAGACGGTCGTGGTCCTTGGCATCGACGAGGAAAACGATTCCGTTCACTTCCGGGAAGTAGTCCTTCCACAATCGACGAGCTAGACGAAATCAACATATTAGTTTTAGTCTTATAGAGTATGATGGAATCGCGGAACGTACCCTGCTGGTGACCACCCAAGTCGAAAGTAGTGAAGCGCACATTGCCAATAGCAAGCTCTTCAGAGGCTAGACGATTGTTAGCAGGCTGACACGTGCGCCTGGTTATTCATAACCGGATATGCGTATGCGACGTACTAGGATGTAGGGTGGGCTGTAGGATAGCAACTCGGTCGTTCTATAGTTTCACCTCGTTAGCATTGTTGTCCTCAACAAATAATACCAGCATGAATAAGCTGTAAAACATCTCCAGGCCAACACACGTATGCACGTCGAGCAAGGGAAGCGGAAACGATGGAATCATGCACGAACCTTCAGCATGTGTAGCAGGGTTGTCTTTCCAGCATTGTCGAGGCCGAGGAACAGCAGCTTGGCGTGCTTGTTCATCAAGCCGAGCGACGAGAGGACATCGTAAACTGTAAGACCGCGGAGGGACAACGTCAGCGATTATCAACTACCACATATGCAAAGCCGGGAACAGCTGAAGATAAAACTAACACCACTGAACAATCCACATCTTGGAAGGATTGAATTAACTGCAAGTAGTCGGAATAATCAAAGTTGGTAAGCGGTAAATCGCACGATCAATTAAAGTGTTGCTAGCTTCGTAAGATGTTCGCAGAGACGGTGGACGATGGGTGAATGATATATAGTCCGACGCTGTCCCCAAGAAAATTACTAGTATGGTTCCAACGCTTAAGGACAACCTGGAACACAGGTGGAAAATAAGCCACGCAGCCACACTGTGGCTTGAATAAATAGCAACTGCACAGACCCGACTGGGCGTACACCTCGCTGTAAAGATGTACGTACCCTGACGGGTGCCTGCGTGTCCGCGCTCCGATTTCATCGTAAGGGAAGAAACACCTGATATCGTCATCACTGGAATAACGTGAGGCAAGTTCAATTGAGGCTAGACTGCAGGTTATAGTTACCAATATGTCTAGAAGTGTGAAATTCTACTATTTTATATACATGCATGTGATTTCATGTTATAGATAGAGTATCACAAGTCTATAATCAGAACAATACTATTCATCACATTGTCATGTTCAACCATCAACTCCAACAAATACCTCATTACCTAAGACATATTTCCACATCCGTATACCTTCACCTTACCATCATATACTTTACAATAAAGTCTATCAATCCGAATCACTGTTTCACCATCACCAGGTTCAAACAAAGGTAAATCGTAGATCAACGAATATGTTCAATTTCAAGCATAGGTATCACCGGATCGCCGCCCCATGCTAATTTGCCGTTCCCAAGTGGTATCCTTAATGATCAATGCTGCCGCCCCATGCCGTGGAAAAAAAAGGGAATAATGCGATCTCATGCGAGAATGGTGTCGCGCCGAAATACATTGACAGCGAGAGAAAGACAAAGTTATGTACATTGGCGGAACTTCAGTAAATACAGTTCCGAAGCCCGCATTTTGATGAAAAATAGGTGCAAAGAAAGACAATGGTGAGCAATATTTTCAGTTGAGCTCAGCAACTATATGCAGGGCCTCCATCTAGCATCTAAATGGACAGGACGAATTGGTCCGGGCCTAGCTTTCCGGCCATGAGAAGCCCGATTTCTCGCATCCTTTCGGCGCCTTGTCCAGGTTGAGGCTTCTTCTCAGTGATCTGACCCTTTCGTGCCTTATTGCAATGTATCTGTTGATACTTCTCCTTAAACTTCTCCTTTCGACGCTGTCGCTTCTGCTCGAGACCTTTGACAATATCAATGGCACCTCGTACGTGGCCGTTGGCCGATGTGTTCGAAGCTCTAGTTGATCGACGATGAGGCTTGAGGTGTTGTGGGAACATTGCCGGAGCCCGCGGGAGAGATTTGGTATGTGTCAGGCCAGGCCGGAATGCGAGGCTCTTGATCTCTTGGTTTCCACGGTTCGCATTGAACACCAATGATGACGGAGGGGAGTGTACCAGGGGTCCTAGAGGTGGTGATAGAAGACGACGGGGTGACAGATCAAAGAGACGCTTCGGTGACCGGCCTCGGGGCTTTGGGGGAGAATGATGACGCCTGGGAGGGGGAGAGTGGTATCGCTTTGGCGAAGTCTGGTCGATCTTCTTTCGACGCTCGCGACCATTTGCATTGACATCAGAGAGGTTATCATCACTATCGTGAACGGGAATGTTCAGCTCCACATCCTCATCTTCGGGCTCAGAGGTGGGGAAGCTTGGGTCGATATCCTGTGGAATTGGGTGAAGTTTCTCTTGTCGTCTAGCCGTGATGCACGAGATGTAAGCCTCCTCTAAAGGACGGTCCTCGTCGAGCGTACCACAAACAAAGTCGGTGCTATCAGGAAGTTCTGGCGTGCTAGCGCGTATTTTGAATCGTTTAGTGCGCATTACTCTAGCCGGGGGATTGGGGAAGTCGGAGGAAGACGAATCAGAGCGGTTACCAGTCATGGAAGGTCGACGAGAGATAGCTGTGCTCCCAGATAGTCTGACGGCCGGTCCACGACTAGGAGTCCATAGATCCAGGTTTCCACCATCCTCGTCATCGTCTGACTCGGCAAAGCCAATTTCGTTATCGGTTTTATAGCCATCCGAGAAGTCATCGTCATCTGATCCAGAGCCCGACTGGTTATCAACTTCGTACCCGTCGTCAATATCCAGAACGTCGTCCACATCATCTCCCTCCAAGTTATCATTCAGGCGGTCCTCCTCGTCCTCGTCCCCATCCTCATCATCTCCCTCAAGGTCCTCTTCATCCTCGAGCTCTTCTTCCTCTTCAAGTTCTTCCTCTTCCGCCTCCTTTCCCAGGCGGCGGATTTCATTTTCTTTCTTAAGAGTATCATTGATAGTCAATCGACGACCAGGGGGTGCATTGTTTATACGAATCCAGTCCTCTTCTTGAGGCTCATCACTGGCAAACTCGTGAAAACGAGACGATTCGCAATTCAGATCGGTCGGGTTCGCGGTCAAATACTTGGCAGAGCGAACTGGCATCGGACTTCGTGATGTAGGTCGCGGGGTTAACGATCTTTGCGACCGCCCACGTCCAACCGATGAGGATCGAAGCTTGCGTACAGTGATAGGAGATGCATCCTTCTCTTTCGGTAATTCGGTGCTAGGGGTAATTGCCAAGGGCAGTGCGCTTTGCTTTGGTGGCGTCCGTTGGACCGGCTTGGCAGGGCAAGCGAACTTGATGCAAGATTTTCTTTGTGGCTTCTCATCGGGTACTGGCTTAGGTTCGACTGGTTCAACTGGCCGTTGCGGAGACAACGGTTTTTTGGCATCTGCTTTCGGACCGCATGCAAATGATATGCAGCGTTTCCTGGTCAAAGCTTCCACTGCAGGATCCTTCTTCTCCCCGGTGGTTCCAATTGGTCCGCGGGGTTTGGTTGCGGTGGTAGTCTGTTGGGGACCGTGAAATGGAGCCAACTTGGATTTTGCATCGTAGAAGAAATCCGCATTTAATCGTGCTAGTGATACTACGGGTGGCGGCGGGCTAGGTGTGTTTGTGCGCGCGGGGCTTGTAAAGCCGGTGTCGCTGGTAAGGTCGGCGGTAGATGCGAGGCTGACGCTACTGTTCATCGAACGGCGCCTTGATGATAGATCGAAATCGAAAGTGATAGCTTCTTCTTCCGAATGGAGAGCTTTTGTTAGGAGAGACTCGGAGTGATCCGATATCTTCCGGACTGCGCTTCTCTTGAATTGATTTCCCGGGTGTAGGCGACGATTGTCGGGGGGCTCATCAACTTCAGCCGCAGCCTCATCTTCTAACGCATGCTGCATGTGCGCACCTTGAGAAGGCAGCGCCAACATGGTCGCATTGGCCGAATCGAGTATCGGATCGTTCGTCATATTGATAGTGATGATAAGTAACTATTTCACTTAATGTGCGATAGAAACTTGTTGGTTCAATGTCTTGTAGATGTACTAGAAAGTCGGTATATCGAGAATAGGCGGACGATACGTTCTTATAACGCGCGCGCTATTTTAATTTTCGCGAAATCGGAATTGGTGATAGATAACGGGTATCAAGTGTCAGGTATGAGTGCAAGTGCCAATGCAAATGCAAATTTAGACTGTGGATGATCGGTGAAGTTATAAATGAGTTTCCGTGGATACACATTCAAGTGCAAAATCTAGACCTCAATAAGGTGATTTTGTAAAATTGTCCCTAGGGACCGTTTCGCTATAATTGACGGCCCATGATGCCGTGAACCGAGTCCAAAATATTCAATGTATGCAGGTAAATTTTAATAAGTCCGTTGAGGTCTCACTTCTGGCGAGGCCAAGAGATCAAGAGATAGGCAAATGTGAGTCGGCGACAGCGATGTACAAGTAATGTCTTAGGTGGTGGCGTTTTTTGCCAAGGGAAAAGTTGAGAGATATTCTTCTTTTCGGTTTTTTCGGTAGAGAAGGTAGGACAAGTAAAAAAGGAGGATTCGCCCTGGTCTAGTAATAGGTACTAGAGGAAGGTACTAGGAAGGTATGTAGGATGAAATTGCTCAGTCGGACAACGGAGGCGTAGGGGGGGTCTTGGTAAATTCTTGGCCCTAAACTAAAATATGACGTCGAACCGGTACTGTGTTCAAAGAGTTCAAAGGGAAATACAAATATATTCTCTGGTTATTTGCAAACGTCTAAGAACCTAAGAACAGGTACACAGACAGACTAGACCATAGACCATTTAGAGCCGGGCCCTTCAGGAGACCCCTTTAGTAAGGACTCGTGTAGAAGGACTCAAACAACGAATTCCTAGAAATAAAGGAAAAAATTCAAATTCAACAGAATGTGGGAGAAGGAGGCGATAGAAATGGGAAATGAAATTTAGGAAAAATCGGGGACGGAAAAGAGAGGGGTCTTCTATGTAAGAGTGAGGGTGAGGGCGAGGGTTGAGTAGGCCATGTACTAGGTAGTATGTGGTTATGTGGTGAGTGTGTGAGGATTAACCAAAGGCTACGGGATCTGGTTCTGACGGCCTTGAATGGATTTGTTTGCATGTGGACACTTCTAGGATGGAATAGAACTAGCAAAGATTTGATCATCCATCATCCATCGTAACGCTGGGCAACATCATAAAACTACTGGACAACTTAAAGCGGTGCAGAGCGGTGGGAAGGAAAACGAGTGGTGAAGCAAAGTGGGAAACGTGGGAAACAAGCGGTATGCGCTACTATTACTGGTCTGAACTAATCCATAATCCGTACATCTTATGTCAATACGTACTAGGTACATAATGTAATGTAAATGGCGACTTCCATTTACCTTAGTACTTGGGCTACTTTAGCACACAGCGCTGAGTACAAGCTTACAACAAATACAACAAATACAACAGATACAATAGGCATGTACCGTACCTGCACTTGTCTACACTTAGGACTCACATCCGAGACTACGAAGGCAAGGCAAGGCAAGCGCAAGCAAATCATTGTACTCCGTATAACATCAACTGGCGTGATACTGTGGAATTGGCGGCGGCGGATAATGAAGGCTTGGAAGGCTTGGGAGGGCTTGGTGCTCCTTGGAAAGTACGCTTGGAATCTTGGCTCTAAATTGAGTTCCGGGCGGGGCCCTGGGATCTTCGAGTACCAAGGCTCCCCCTGCCCTTGCGCCCTGCCCATGGATGCCCGCCCCTCGCCCTCCTCATACCCTACACCTTCTGCACTCTCCTGCACCTTCCAGTCTTTTTTTATCGCTGTTGCAGCCTGCAGAAATCAGCAACCAGAGAAACGACCACTCATCGCCGAGGAACCCCCGGTAAGGAAGTGAGAAACGAATGTGGTGTTTATTCGGTACTCGCCTTACGCCTGTCGCTTACTTAAATCCCTAAGTACCTCCATCAGCTCCATCTTACTTACACCATATTTACACCAGACCTACATACATTACATCCATGATATATCCATATATTATATGTACATTGGGACCATGCTTACCTAGTATTTACCAGGTAGGTAGGTAGCTACAAATACATACATATATTTACGAGATATTTACATACATTTGCATTCGTTTACCTTTATATGGATACTTTTACACAGACCGCACATACACATTCAACGTTATGTACATATAACTGCATGATGGGCAGTAGATAGTAGACAGTATGAATAGTACGAGGAACTGAAAGAAGACTCACTCGACCAGACCGGATGAGTAACTTGTCACTTTCCGATTTTTCTAGAGTGTCATTCCATAATGCATTTCCCAAAAACAATGGGCAACAATGGGCATATGATTGCCGATTTCGCTTTTTACTCATCCAGCTCATCTTTGTCATATATGCATTGCGACACGGCTTAAGCAGGTGAGCAAGCACGGGTAGTGTCACTACATGTATATAAGTACATAGTATGTAAGTAAAGGAAATATACAGGGGGCCGAGGCCGCTCTGCGAAGTCCTGCGAAGATGTCCGGGCGCATCTGGACCTGCAAGTAATTTCTTTAATTTTGTTAAGCTGTACATGAACGATGGGCTGAACATCAACGGATCCGCATGTTGTGCTTGATCGCGAATTTCCACGAGCCACTTTTCGAACTAATGAAGTTTTTTTTCTCTCTTAATTTCGCCTGTCTTGTCCCATTGTTCCATCGATTCGACGGTGAGATGGATAGTTCGGTTGTATCCATGCGGTCTAGTTTAGTCGATCATAGCTGTGTAAAACTTTTTTTTCTCTGCAGGCCGAGAGGGAAAAAAAGTTTTCTAGATTACCGGCGTGTTGGCGTGTTGTTGAGGAAGCCGGTCTGCCAGTTCATCCCCCTTTACACGGGTATTTCTTTATCGCTCACAGTGTCCATAACGGATCGTGAAGCTAATGCTAGTCGTATCCTCTCTCGTACATGCAATTCATACTTTTGTTGGTCCTGGCTCACTATTCTCCGAAATTGTGTTCGATGTTCTTGTTCTATCGTTGCCGCTCCCAGGGCTAGTTAATTACCGAATTCTAACGGCTACCCTTTTCCAGCTAGAAGACTCTTTGATTCAAGATATCGATGAAGATGAATGAACCCGGATGCAACCGTACATGGATCCAGTCGTCCGCCTACCTTCTGTTCGCCTATCCCGAAGGTTGTGTAATCATCCTTTCAGTACAGCTTTGTTGTTTGACTACTAAATCTAGCCAGCTAGTTGTACGCAAAGGTTAATTCTACTTCCAACGCAGGTAAGCAACAAAAACCTAAATGGCTTTGTGTAGCCTACCATCGCATAGTCGCATACCTATTAGGCATGATTTCTTAAAAGGATGGGCTCGTGTACAATTGGTGAGGCGGTGAGCTCTCATCGATGATTACGGATGCCGCCTTAAGTGGCTAAGGGATATTAAGTTCCTAAAGACTAATAAGTCCCGACCGGATTGTTTGGGATAATAGTAGTAGAGTAGCAAGTTTTTAGCGATGGTAAATTGGAGGCTTTTCCAAATCTCCCTATCACGAGCCTTGTAAAGAAAAAGACAACAACCCCCAGAACCCCGTCTTTCAAGCCTGATGATGGCACGACATACAGAGGGACGATGTTGTACAGTACAGCACAGTACAGCGAATATAGCAGATACTTGATCCTTTACCCCGGTCTTTCTGACCTTTTTGATTCGCTACGTATCGACTGGACATGCCTCAAGATGTCCTCCTGCGTCCAGCATGACATTTGGGACTGTTACGCAGCTAGCTCCCTGCAGGCTGCAGCACGCAACCTAGTTCGGGACACGCGCGGGTACTCGGGATAATAAAAGCATATCGCCCATGTTGCCCATGGCATGTGGATTCTTCGCTTGCCTCCTATGCAACTCTATCGCTCACACCATTATGTCCTCTGACATCAGAAAAACAAAGGGGGGAAGGCCGCTAGCACTTTGGCCCTAATCTGTTGTCGTTAGTCTCGAGAATAAGAGTGCAGCTCCCGTAGAACACGTGGTGTCACTTTTCTCATTGCTAGGTGTGAGACTTTCGGATAATCGACACTTCGATGTTTGATAGGAGTGGCAAGCAACCCTTGCGTGCTGGGTGCTGCCATCTCCCAAATCCCGCCGGCGCTCGCCAATGGAAGCCATGCTGCTGGGGCACCCCACGGCGAATGAAGTTGGACGAAACCCCCAACTGCCCCTCTTTTGAGGAGGTAAGGAGCTTGATCTGCTTTGACACATGGTATGGGCTGCGCTCTCCGTCGGCTTGAGGGGTAGCCTGACTGTGCCTTACGTACGCCATTCGTTATATTCGCCATATACGATCTTTAGCTGATAAGCTGAGGATTGCCCGACTGTCTAACCTTGTGTTCATCTTTCCTATTCTTGTTTTGGCTGCTTCTGATCGCTTTTGGAGATCATACATAGTATAATAGCGGCGTGGGATATACAATGCTATGACACTAGGCCGCTAAGCAAGTAGGCAGGTTAGGTCCATCTCGTACTTGTGATCTTGGCTCCCTTTTGCCCACGGGTAAGAGATGTCGGAATCCCCCTCTTTTGCTATTTTGACCACTTACGCAACTAGGTCGCAACTAAACACGGTCCTACTTTTTGTTAGATCTCCAAAGGTAGCGTACCATAGTGCATAGTAGTTTACTAGCGTTCACCACCCCGCATTCAGGACTACACTCTTCAAAGCTTAGTAACTTTCCAACAGCGGTATCAGCGCGTGGTTGAAAATACTATGCCTAGCTTGGCCAATTCTCCGTCGACGATGCGCGCTTCACTTCCTGTTGTACACATAACGGCAACGCTGATAGTCAAGGTAGGGTCCAAATCCCTGTTGCCATATGTTCCCAACTAGCGATGTTTGACGATATGACAACCAATGGATCTGTACGACATACGTAGTAGTTTGTAGGATCTATTCAGGGTCTTTCTCAACTATGCCGTTTGACCGGCATCCTTCGTGAGTCCTGTGACACGTCTAAAAAGCTTGTCTTCAGCCAAGTTTGACGACTATGTTAGAGGGGTGTCGCAAGTGTCGCAAGCAGATTCAAAAGTATGATGTAATGCTATGATCTGCACTGATTGTCAAGAGAGTTTCAATTATAGCCACCCAGCACCCAGCTACTACATCATTTAACAGCATCGCACATGAATGCTATCACCACACCAAATAACCCAGCTGTCCCTCACGACCACCAACAACTCACGAGATTCTTAGGTCATAGTTTGGAGACCTTGGAATTTTAATAATATTTGGTAGCGCCGTAATAGTTTTGACGCACGACTCGGTAATTTTGTCTTGGCAGGGCAAAGTTCAGCTTAATGGGTACGCTACTATGTCAACGGCCCAAGCCGTCATAGCCATCTTCGCTTCTGACAGCTTGTGCCACTCTTGTTTCCCGTTATGGAACGGGATCGTAGATGAGCGGGATGAACGGGATGGGCAGGTGGCTCAGGTCTCCGGATACACCCGATGGCGACAAATTCCAGAATATACCAGAGAACCGGAGGAGCCAAAAAAAGAAAGCGCATTATATTGACCTTATGTCATAATCACATTCCTTTAAATCTCCGTATACCTGCTTCATCTCAATTAAGATAAAGAAACAATCATGTGTGAAATGACACTGCTAAGCAAGTTTTTCGAATTATTGACGTTTCGCCACCAACATTTGATGATTCAAGAATATTGACTTATTGAATATGATTGGATGGAACCGCATAAGCCTTCGCAATCCTCCGAATCCTTCGGCCGTAGATTTGATGACTAAGGTAGGTGTTGAAATCACGTGAATCGACGGAACGGGCTACCAGCCCTCCGAGAAAAATGTGCCCAGAAATGCTCAGATCACGTGCCGGTATATTTCTGATCTATTCCCGATATAGCTTAGACTGTAATTATGAACCGAAAGCCCGATAACCTCAATGTGCTAAATTGTTTAATGTCAACGTTCATCGTGAGCTTGCTCTGTCGTGTATTCTCCAATTGACAGCAACCAGTCATCATGAACACTTTCCGCGTCGCTCGCGCAGCCCTTAGGGCTCGTCCCACGGCCATGCGTCTCCCCATTCAGCCCCTTCAGCGAAGGACCTATGCTGAAGCCGCATCGGACAAGGTTTGTCTCGATATTATTCTTGTGCCGATGCTATGGATCACTAACCTCTACTTTAGATCAAGCTGAGCTTGTCTCTCCCCCACCAGGTATGGACATCAATATTGATCTCGAGCTGATCTAGCTTCACGATAAAACCACCATCGGGGGCGCAATGCTCTAATTGGCGCATGCTGCGACGCAATTCGAAATGTGCGGCTAGCTAATTCCCGCAATAGTCTATATACAAATCCCAAGACGTCGTCCAAGTCAACATTCCGGCCGAGTCAGGGGAGATGGGTGTCCTTGCCAACCACGTTCCCGCGATCGAACAATTGAAGCCAGGTCTGATCGAGGTCATTGAGGAGACCGGCAGCAACAAGCAGTTCTTCCGTACGTAACAAAGAATATATAAAAGGATATGAATATACCATTGGAATGCAGGGCTAAATGATGGTCATTTTTAGTTTCCGGTGGCTTTGCTGTTGTTCAGCCGAACTCGGTCTTGAGCATCAATGCGGTTGAGGGTTATGCCCTGGAGGACTTCAGCGCGGATGCTGTCAGAGCCCAGATTACCGAGGCGCAAAAGGTTGCGAACGGCAGCGGCAGTGAGCAAGACATTGCAGAGGCTAAAATTGAGTTAGAGGTATGATATTTATCCATTGGTTTGGTTATATGACTGCAGCTAGACCACTAACATCCCCATAGGTTTTGGAGAGCTTGCAAGCAGTCCTGAAATAGATTATGCCTTAGAGGAAAGGAGGGAACTTCCATGACAACTTGTACATCACAAACCTATTCCTTACTGCAAAGCCGCCTGATAGCACGAATTGAGCATGCTTAGGATCCTGTTACATCCATGTTACCTGTTACTTGCTACTTACTAGCACTTTCCGTTATTCATCCGTGAAGTACCATATCCAATATCTTTATATCAGTACTTGCCTTACTCCTGAGCCCCAACTTCAACTTCCTTAGTTATATTACTAGGGTGTAAAGTCAATTCTCACTTCTATCCCCGTCTAACCCTATCTAGTGTCTACTTAAAATATACCAACAGAGTATCTAAAGTATTAATCTTCCAATTACACCATTTGCTACAGTTTCATCGAATATCGATTATTGTATAACCGCAGCAGCCTATTATAGGCTAGCACCTTTCGTTATTGACGGACCCGAGATGAAACATGTCGACTTACTTATTGGGCAATCATCTAACGGGCGCGAACACTCCCACTACCTTTGACCAAGCTCCATTGGCTCAAAGAATCATACCGAAAGGGACTGTTTCGTCTCGGATACGTCGGCTCCATTACCTTACCCATTCCCATCATGCAATGCCGGAAGACCCCGAGTTTATAGCGCGAGAACGGAAATATGTATTGGTTGGTTAGGGCCGACACTCGGGTTCATACTACGGTGCTGCTGGTCCATGGCTTGCCCCTCTTGGGTCCTCGTTTATTGGTCTACAAGGCGACCGGCGTGCACATGATCAGAAACACGGCATTGCTGTCAGTTCATCTAGCTTAACAGGCCACACCCCGAGACCTGCCAAGTCGAGTCACGTTGGACAGAACTACGCTCGGGGATTCCTTAGTAAGCCGAAGCACGATATCCCAAGCTCTGCTACTAGTTTGTATACGTCCCCCACGCTCAAAGATGTCGGTCTCAGTCAAAGTTCTATTCATTCTCCGCTGCCCGTCAAACCTCTTAAGACAGCAAAATCTATCCCGGCAACGCCAAGTTCGCCAAGTGCGTCAACAGTATCGCAAACCTCCTCTCTAGCTACAGAAGCCAAACAGCAAAAATTCGCTCGCGAATTGTTTGAGCAGCATGGCGTTAGACGTCCAACTGGTTGGTTTTCTGACGATGAAGACCTGTCTCTTTTAGGCGATAGGACTGCCGACCACCGGAGATTCTGTAGAATCTGTCACGTCTGTTCTGCACGAACTTGGTCTCAGACTCACTGCTCATCTTGCAAACACCGGTTATGCGCAAAATGCGTCTGTGAGGTACCTAAAGGTACTAAGGAGGCACACGCGGACTTCGTACACTCCGCAAGCCGTACTCTGAAGCCAGATGAAGCACGATCACGCCATCGACGGGGTGTCTACCGCCCGTTGGAATCTGGCACTACGGGTGGTGAGAAGTCGACAACTCCTGCTTCGATAGCAGCTCTTAGTCCATTTACGGAACAGGTTAGTTCCTCACGGAACCTGCTAACTCGGTCAGTGAGACAAAATCCTTTCATCGTCGCAGATAAGGTGAGAACAGGATCAACTGCTGAGTCTCATGCTTCTGAGCTACCAGCTATCCACGAATCAATCCAGGAAACTCGTTATCAAACATGTTCCCACCAGCATACAGATAACCCAGCTCATGGAGTTTCTAGTACTAAAATCGAATGTGACAATCCCATATGCAGAGCAACGCATGAGGGGCATTATCCGTATCGACATAGTATCACTTGTGCCCTATACCGAAGTGACGAGGCAGAAAGATCTAGAACTTCACCGAAGGATTCTCAAGCATCAGATAAAGCTTCTGTCATTCGCCTTAGAGGTTCGCGATCTAGCAGAGAAGCGCCGAGGCCAGTAGACATAGCGCATTGGCATCATTATTCGGGGTTTCACCACTCCCATCATAATCACGACATGAGAAATGGCTTAGTGGTGGACGAACACAAAATTGCGAAGGAAAACCCCAGTCCAGTCATATCAAGAGGCGTCGCAGATTATACACCGGACAAAACACCAATACCGAAAGGCCGTGTGTTAAGTCCGCCATCATGGCTGAAAACGCCAAGAAAGGAGGCCGGCGATGCTAGGTCTAGACTGCACCATATCAATCAAAAGGACCATAGACATTTGCCAAATTCTCATGTAGTGAGCTCAAGTGAAACAAAAATCGAGCATCCGAAGAGCCTAACCTATAGGCCTCATTCCGTAAAGGGTATCTTCAATAAGTTGACTAGGTCCAGTCTCGATCTTTTACGGATGGCTGCCCCATCTCCGCCGACAGCAATGCATGTTACACAGCATCAGAAACCGGAGTCTTGGCTAGATCATTCATCCGCGCATGTACATTCTCGAGCAAGCCACGAACCATCCCCTCACATGATAGGGACACCATCGACTTCACTTCACGAAAATTCGCCGAGAGTGTATCAGAAGACTTCCTCTCACCATGAACAGAATCATAGACGTGGACATTCCCCAACACATCCTCAAGTTGAAGGTGTTCGATATCCACGGAATGAATTCCTGAGCCCCTCGTGTGCTCGCTCACCGGCTCCCCATTCACACCAAACTTCCAGTCATACCCACCGCTCGGTATATGAGCATTCCCGAGCTGAGACCGTCAGGCCTAGAATTAGATGTTCTAACATTCGAGTTGATACTCATACGATATTTGAGGATGAGCGGTCTGCGTTGAGTTCTACAGTCCGTACAAGTCATTCCCCGCCCCAGCCACGACAAATCCTACTGGACACAGATGAATCCACCGCAGCTGAGGGTCGCGCTTCAACTCTAGGACTAAGGGGAGACTCATTCTCGATTTCCGAAGAAACATCCGACGCCGAAATACATCGCCCAAGTCCTATTTCGCCTCCGAACCATGATTGTAATTGGAAAGAACGCTACCTAGCATTGGCGGCAGAGATCCGGTTACTGAAGGCCGAGCTATCTACTCGAGCATCACTAAGGGGCACGGACATTGATTATACGGGGCTTGGTGATGAGAGTACCACAAACGATGACGAGGATTTGGGAATAGAAGGTGTGACAATTGTCATGCACTTGAGGGGGAGAGATGACCTCGTTATCAAGACGGACTTGACGCAAGATCCTGGATAAGACGGCACCGGTTGTGATATATATTGGAGTTGAAGGATTGGCAGCATTATTCCGTAACAATGGCTAAGGGAAATAGAGGACGAAGGTATCAAGCCGTTCAATGAGCTCAGATGAGCCCATGGTGGTATAGAGGAAACTTATTGGTAGGCTTTAGGCGTCATCATTAATACTAGCATTCAACACCCGTGCAGTCTTAAATCAACGAAAACCAGAAGTATATGACGAAAAACGGGATCTCCCTACTTCAACTACAAAATTCATTTACTCTAAAGAAGCCAAGGAACACAGCAAACGCCCAACGTGCATGATCTCGTATTTCGAGCGCTGCCTTATCGTATACGCGATCCGCCAACCAGTTTTGTTGTTTGTTCTCTTGTTGCGTCAAGATTCTATCAGAGCGCGGTAGGGTTTTCTACGAATTATCGTGTGAAGAAAGCCACCGCCACTAACCAACTGCCGTGCGACGGCTTCTCTAGTTGCTGCACTTGACGTAATCCCGTGAGGCTATACAATCTTGGCTCTAACTACCCACCTAACCTTCAGCCTAGAGAATCTAAGAGGGATGTATGCATCAATGCGGTTATCAAGATCTTGCAGAGCATACTGGCGATTACGTACATCGCAGGCACCTACCTAAATTTACCAAGTCTCTACCAGTACGAGCTCTAACTTTGAAAGCCTCGCTCTAGAACAAACCTCTCGATAGCACCAGACCCCATTCTGCTGTGCCTGTACCGCGTACATTTAAATAAATCGCGTTCCCATCGTCTCGACATCCGGGAACGCGGAATGGGGCTAGACAAGGCCCATCTGCGCCACCTGAGCTTGACGTATGTTCCTACCTAAAGCCTTAAATGCCGTGGAAGGGTATCTCGAGACAGTGCGTCGGATACGGACCGGGAGCAGTCCATGTACCTACTACCTGTCTGCGCACATAGATACATACACTACCTGCTTGATGTCGAGGAGGTCGTATCGAGGGCTTCGGCAATCTCGATCCGGGGTACGACAAGGCTGGGAGTAGCCAAGATGCGGAAACCTCGTGGCTTCGGGTTTGCGCAGTTTTATTTTGTATCATTTCTCATTCTTGTATATCTTCGTGGAACCTCGGATTGGGGTGCCGAAGATGGGAGATAGCTGCAGTTGACAGGTGTAGATTCGGTAGGACGTGACTAGTCACAATGATAAAAGAGCTAAATAGGTAGGTTATTTGTGGTGTAAGTCAGTTAAACTTGCTATGATGTTTTAAGAAAATATAGGTAGGTAGTTTATATTGCGCAGATTCGAGAGCATTGTAGAGCTTATGTTATAATACTATTTATATTTATATTGGATATTGATCTAGGCATGGCGATCCCGCGAGCAGGGACTCAACGCAAAGGTCGTATCGCAACTATGTGGCTTAAGCTCATGTTTCCCGGGGAATTGAAATCCTGGATGAGTTAGTCTAATTCATACTTGTTGAATATGCCTGAATATCTAAAGGGAACCCTGTGCTCCGGCATGATAGACTTGCTACAGCAAACAAGTTGAGTACCAGGAAGCCGATGTCTCTTCAATTGCGAGTCTTGGATCTATCTTTGGTGGCTGTTCTCAACAAGACATAATGCTGCAATAGACATAACATTAGCTGTATGCCATGTCTTACAGCGTCTATTACCCGGCTTTATTATCGTGATTGATGCGCTAGCAATGAGAAACATCGCGATGGTCTAGATTCTCATGTCTTAGGTACCTAGGGTGGTTTCGAGCTAGGCCGATATATCCGGATTCCCAGATCGAGATCTAGCATTCATCATTATCTTCAGTTCACCGGTTGAGATTCGAAAAAAAAGCCACTCAACTTATTATCATTATCGTGTGGCGGGCTGAAATGGCTAGGTCGGCATAGACGGTCTTAGTCTTCTTAACTTCCGTATTCGCATGGACTTCGATACCTGAAGTCGGTATGATCGTCGGCCACAGCTAGTCCTCGCCGTCCGAGACGTTTGAAATAAGCATTTTCGCCAAGTGGGTAAAGAAAAGCGTCGGGTATGGAGTCGAAAAGTTAAGTTCGTCTGCCAATTCTGCCAATTAGGTGAGAAAGATGAGATGGTTCAGGAAATGCTTGGGCGGGAGATCTTCTTTGATAATGCCAAGCCGACGTGGCCGTTGTCCACGAGCAATAAGCTTTGCCAAGCGCCAAGAAATCTGCCCATCATAAGTTCGCGGCCTGGGGGAAGCAAGATGTTCTTCGGGATCCTTGGCGACGGGCACTTGACGAAGATCGCGGGGTACCTGAGAGTCTAGTCGGACTTGGGATATGATCGGATATGCAACCTCTTTATAAAGCTGTTGATGGATATTAACGTTGTTAAGATATACTCTGTATCCTGCAATCCTGCTGTATTGTCAGTGAAGGGAGGGTCCTGATGTGTATCGTCATATAAAAATCTTGACTTATCCACTCTACACTCTCTCGTCTACGTATTATTGGTGCGCTAATATAAAACCGAATGGCTATGCCTTTTCTCACAAATACTACCCAGTAGGTAGGTGGTAGGTAGGTGCCCTAATTTTTCTCGGGGGACAGTATATTAGATGCATAGCAGAGAAAACTCGGATAGGTTCGGAAGTGATCATGATTCCTGACATAATTGCATCTTTTTATCCCATTAGTCTTGCTACCCTTCACTGTCACGATTGTCAAGCGTCGAACGAATTGTGTCATGTTATGACATTGGCTTCCAATCAGTAAGGAAACCGTTATGAGTTGGACTGTCACGCAGTGTTACCATACACAACGATCTCGGCTGAACATCTTACAGAGGACCCTCCTCATTACCGTTTCGGGTGGGTAATCAATAATGAAAACCACTTGATGTGGCTTTCTCTCGTCGCGTGTAGGGTGGTCAGGACCCACGGGGTGATGCAGGCTAGTTCAATAGAGATGAGTATAATTAGATTCCGTACGAGCGATCTGCCTATGCATAGGCAAACACTTTGGATATTGACCGCTGTTGTTTCGCGGAACGTAGCTCACGGCAATTGCTTCGGAGGACGTCATGCTTCTTAGATTGTTAAGTTGGGGTCGAGAAATCTTCGAAAACTTTCCGGGAACTGCCGGAACTGTTACACTGATTGTCTTGATTGAACCTGATTCACCTCTCTTTCCACGTTGCGATTACTACGATGGCGGTGCTCATACGAGTATTACTACCTCGTTATGTAAAGATGTAAAGACTGTTTGTACCTTTGGCGAGTTGGGGTCGAGAAAGGTCGAAGAAGGTCCAGGCTTATGTCATACAGATCGTACAAATCATACAGGTCATACTCGAAAAGATTCGGTGGTTTGTTTGGTTTCCGTTATCCTTTGTGTACCTGTGAGGAAGTTTCTGTTTCTGTTTCTGTATGTGGGATGGTTGGGATGATATGACCTTAAAATGGAAATCTGGCAATGTACCAAGGTCCAAGGTCGCGGGTTTGTTCTATGTGTTCGATACACTAGCACAGAACTAGCCCAGGACTAGCCTGTAACTAGTATGTTGCACAGTGGATGAGTGGATGGCTGATAGAGGATATATTATGGGGTACCTGAGTTGGTAGGTGCGATGGGTGTGAGCAGTCATGAGGTGGATGCGCACCTAAGTAATACGTCGGGTTGTTATGCAAAGGTACTAGTAGAGTTGGTAGGTGCAAGAACTGCAAGACTGTAAAGTAGGTGCGGTAGACCTCCTATGTTAGGTAATTGCTCTGGCCGAAACTCCTAAACACCTTCTGAGACGGTACACTTTTAAGGGAGGCAAAGCCCACTAATTAATTGCTATCTGCCATCCAATCCGACAAACCCCAGCTGCCCCCCCCCCCTGGTAAGTCTAACTAGCCCAACGGTAGCCACCATCTTAAATGCCATTTCCCCACTTGACAGGGATCGTTTGCGATGCGAGTTTAAGCAGCAAACCCGACAGGTTCCAACTCTCTGACTCCGACTGATTGACTCGCTCTTTTTTCCCACCGTTGGTTTTTGAGTTCTCCCATCTCCCGTTTCTTTTCCACCAAGACTTCTGGGCGCCCAGACCAAACCTCGATTTCTCAAGACACACGAAAACCATCACCCCGCCAGTTACACTATCTAGATCTTTAATACTATTTTCTCCCTGGTTCGAAAAATATCAAAAAAATAAAATAAATAATTGAGGGATTGTTGCTTGTAGAGGAAAGTGGCCGATTGAGTGTTCGATTTTTGTTGCGCGAAACCGAAAACCACCGGACTTCTCGGGCGAAGACGACAATATCACGCAACCGTAATCAACCCCGTACCTGTAACCGATCACCTGTCAGATTTGACCGAATCCATCGAATTGACCACGTAACACCCGATCCGTCGCGTTTCGAAGACCTTCGTAGGCGATTCCCAATTCCATGGCGAGTGTCTCGCGATAGCATAACAAGTGCCTTTACGTCGCCTAAGCGGCTGGCTGCTTGGTCTGTCTATCCGAGATGGATTCGCCGCGTATCCTGCCGCCAAGGGTGGCGGCTACCGCGACATCTTGCGCACCTTATACAATTACATCGAATGGTGTATTATCAATTCCAGGAGCGGATCCGACGACCTTGACGGCCGACGCTGTCTACTCGCCCCTTTGCACCACTACTGCCGTGGCCCAACCTGCAATTATCGCCAATGGAGGTTTCGACTTGGACCAGACAACATCGGCCTCTAATCCTCAATTCTCTGACCTTCGCGATCCGTTTTATGCTTCGATATTCCCCCAATGTTATGCTTTAGCTGCGACAACTGTTCTGGCTTATTTACTCCTTATTATGCTTTTTATCGCGCCCCGATCGTTTCTCGATGGTGGAGTAGTTGTTTTGGGTCGACGTGGTTTTACGAATGGTCCTTCGAATGGCATTAGTATCGGTGGTCGTCCGTGGCTTCAAAAAGTCGCGGCTTTAACAGTTGCCATTTCTCTAACTATTGCTACGGCAGATACTTTCCGCGTAGCAGAGGAACAATACGCGTGGGGAATTCAAAATGCGCAGCAGCTTCAGGAGGACGTTTTAGGGGGAACTCAATTAAAGGTCATCCAACTGATATCTGACACCTTCCTTTGGTTGGCACAAGCACAGACGCTCATACGGTTATTTCCGCGTCAGCGTGAGAAGGTTATCATAAAATGGACGGCATTCTCACTCATCACGCTAGACGTCATTTTTGGTGCCCTGAACAGCTTTCACTATACGGGCCAGGGCAACACGAGACCCCGCAGTTTTACAGATGCGGTTCCAGCACTAAGCTACCTCTTTCAGCTATCTCTTGGACTGCTATATGCTGCCTGGGTACTCTATTATTCTCTTATGAAGAAGCGATATGCCTTTTACCATCCCTTGATGAAGAATATTTGCTTGATGGCCACACTTTCTATTATCTCGATTCTCGTCCCCGTCGTCTTCTTCGTCCTCGATATCGCCGAGCCTGAGTTTACCGGATGGGGTGATTATGTCAGATGGGTAGGCGCGGCGGCAGCCAGTGTTGTAGTTTGGGAATGGGTCGAACGAATCGAAGCGCTAGAGCGCGAAGAGAAGAAGGACGGAGTTCTCGGGAGAGAGGTTTTCGATGGCGATGAAATGATGGAAGTATTTCCTTCGGATCTGTCGTGGCCCCGACGCCGGAAGAATAAGAAGAAGAGTGACGAGGAGGATTTTGACGAAGGTGATAGTGGTAACAGCTCGTCATTTGGTGGTCGAAGTAATATGTGGCCGGCTATGTCCTCTATTGCTAGCCGCGTTAGATCGAGATCGGAAAGTAGTCCCGACAGGAGGCAGCAGGCCCCATCGGCGGGCAGGTCAGCAACCCGATTTTTACAGCCCCCACTGTGGCCTTCTCGGCCGCCCCCGGCAGTCACTCCGGTAAGTAGAACGGATACTGCAAGTGCTGATAGCACCGTTTATGCGGTTCGATATCAGCCCCTCACAGAGACAACTACAAGAACTACAGACGAGAGACATGGACGCCAATTATCCAGGAGTAATAGTGCCACATCGTCGGCATCAGGCCCAGTATCAGATAGTAATGGACAGCCAGCAAATACTTCTCCACCACGGCAACCCTTGTCAGCACATGAACTAGAAAAGAAGGAGGAAAACACGAGCCTTTGGCACCATCTGAACCCGTTTAATCGTGCTGTGAGGGAACCTCCCGCAGAAGTTCTCCCTCACACAGCGCCTAAGCCATCCACACAACGACGGGACTATGACAGCGTTGGTAGATGGGACTTGCGGGGACGGATGGAGATTTTCACTGCTGCGCAAGCAGAAAGAATCCTTGAGAGAATACGGCCAACTCCCGATACCGATAGTCTACCGGTTACTGTCATACCCGCTCCTCCACGCCGTGGTGCTGCGTTGGCACAGCTACTAGAAGATGAGGAATTGCAAATCGAGTCTCATGAGCAGCCGGCTCCATCGACTTCTTTGGGTTCGACACGCCCAACAAGGACTCCAAGTACTGCAACTGGGTCAATGCAACCACCGCACCACGGAATCAGGAACAATAGTACACCGTCGTCCGCATCGAGGCAGACTCCAAGTCCAGCAGAAAGAAGTGACCCATCCTTTCGTAGGCCACCTATCACGCGTGATGGCAGCTCGTTGACAACCCCGAACCACAGAGGTGGGGAACAACGAGAGAGAGTGGTTGGCGAGAGGCGGCCGGTGGATGATATTTTCCGGGATGAACATAGTTCTACTCCACCACCGGCATAGAAATTTCTGGCACCTATCTATTTAATCTTCCTGTGGTCTAATGAAGCGTGGCGCTTTGGGTTGCTTTACGGGAAACTTAGCGGTTGATTTTTAACGATAACATTTATGGCGCATGGCTTTTTAAAAAGGGAGGAAACAGCGGATATCCCTGCCATTTCAACACTGGGCGATTTAGATGGCTGATTTACGATGTATTTGCATCGATATAAGCCATTTTATACTATACCCTACGGGAGGCAGTGGCTATTGTATTTATGTACAAGCATATTAAGCATTATCACGGGGACACGGTGATGGGGAGCATCGACGGCGCAATGACTTTAGCGGGATGAAGGTTTAAGACAGGAAACCTTTATTCCTCAAAGCCAACATACTATGGATTGCGGTTGCTTTTATAGCATTAGACCAGCCATGAGGTTAGGCCATGCTACTTGTAAGAAAGAGATGGACTATTACTAAATACCTACCTAGTATGTAGCAACTCCTATTTAGATGGGAGTTTGCCGTATGAAAGAAGTAAAAGTTTATCACAAAATTGCTCCCAATGATATGGTGACCACGATTACTCTATGATAAAATGAAATGGATTATATGCCCAAAATATGTAATGATTTGTACCTCGGTGTTTGATAGTTGGTGATGAGTTTGCTTGAGATATATTCGGGTTGTTCGGTAAGTGACTTGGATATTGCGCCCCTTATTAATATGAAGTGGTGTAGAAGCGTAGTAAGAATTGGACCCTGTGATCGGCATGTCGGCATATGTTTCATAAGCACCGACTCGCGCATTATTAAGAGAGATTGTTCCCGAGGGATTCTCCACCCTAAGGACAAGTTGTTTAAAGGCGTACCTAGGTATGTAGTTAACGCGAACTTATAACCAGATGCTATAGTCGTTTAATGTTCAATAATGCAAAATTTTAGTGAAGAATTTTGTTTTGCCTTGCTGTCAACCTTCGATGCCGGCAGAAAGGGGGCTAAAGTAAGGAGCGGTAGTGCATCTTGGCGGTGCAGTTAGCCAATCAGAAATAAGAAAACGCTGGTTGGATCCTAGCGCTCATTAAAGTTAGCGACTGTCATATGCTTCCCTGAGGCTCAGGCATAGGGAAAGAAGGGTCCATTTTTTGTTATTTATGTCCATTTATGACCATTTATGTATGTAAAAAGGATAAAAAGTTTTATTGCTCATCTCGTAGTTAATAACGCTACCTACTTAACGGGGTTAGTTAAAGGTCTATCAATGCTAATCTACCTATCAATTAAATCCAATCTTGTCTAACCCCGAACAATTACCACCACTTTCACCACCGCAACTTTTACTCCTCTTCCTTCTCCCTCTCAACCTCAATTCATTTCCTTCTTGCGCCTATCAACCTTGGTCCTAGACTGCTTCCACTCCTTAAGCATCCTGGGATCTTTCTAGGTAGGCGGGTTCGTCAAAATAGAATTACTGGGCTAGTCTATTCTACCGTCATCTGACCTCAGATTCAATCCTATCTACCTAGTACTCTATACTGCGTCTATCCTCCTAAACCCGTTCCCGGCTTTCCGCCTTTTTCAACCTGTATACGTTCGAAAAAGGCTCAAATCTGCGACAATGTCTTCGTCGGAGCCTTTCCCTATCCTCAACACCTCGGCCGATCAATTGCACTCGGCAGCCGATGGAGGCGCGCGTCGACGTAGGAAGTCGAGCGGACTGGGCGCCGACATTAGGGTGGGAGATACCGGCGCACCAAGTCTACAAACAAGTCTTGATCACATGCAACGAAACTCAACCTCAAGCTCGACTTCAACCAATGGTCAATTACAAAAGTCACCCTCCGACAACAAGGATGTTTCCAAAAAGGGTTCAAAACGTCGAAAAGCGCGGTCTTTCTTGCGTCGCTGCAAGCATTTCGCCATTAAGCACACCTGGGTCTTACCCCTTGTGATCCTGGCCGTCTTTTTGTCGCTCTTAGCCATCAACCCAACTGAGTCGAACCCTATTCACCACTTCATCTTCCTCTCTTATCCGCTTCCCCGCGAGGCTGGTGCCGACCCCGACACACCCATTCAATATGGAAAGGGATTATGGGATATCGCTTTTGTAGTCTTCTATACGGTTGTCCTCTCGTTCACGCGTGAGTTCATCATGCAAGAACTTCTCCGACCGCTTGCGAAATACGCTGGCTTGAAATCGCGTGGAAAGCAAGCTCGATTCATGGAACAAATGTACACCGCCATCTATTTCGGCTTCTTAGGTCCGGCCGGTATGTACGTGATGAGCAAGACCCCGGTTTGGTACTTCAACACCCGTGGCATGTACGAAGGTTTCCCTCACAAGACTCACGAGGCCGGCTTCAAGTTCTACTACCTGTTCCAGGCCGCCTACTGGGCTCAGCAGGCTATCGTTCTACTGCTCGGTATGGAGAAGCCCCGAAAGGACTACAAGGAACTCGTTGGACACCACATCGTCAGCTTGACACTTATCGCACTCAGCTACCGTTTCCACTTCACCTACTTGGGTATCGCAGTTTACATCACTCACGACATTAGCGATTTCTTCCTTGCAGTAAGTTGAACCTATAGTACAACACCCCAAATTACATGCCCCGTGCTAACGAATACTCTTATAGACATCAAAGAGTCTTAACTACATCGACCACCCTCTTGTGGGACCCTACTTTTTCGTCTTCATGTGCTCATGGGCCTATCTACGTCACTACCTAAACCTTCGTATTCTCTACTCACTCTTCACTGAGTTCAAGACTGTTGGTCCCTATGAGCTAAACTGGGAGACTGGCCAATACAAGTGTGAGATGGCCTTCTGGATTACTCTCAGTCTCCTGTCGTCGCTACAGGCTCTCAACATGTTCTGGTTCTTCTTCATCTTGAGGATCGGCTATCGATTTGTCGTCTACAACCAGGCGGATGATGACCGTTCTGAGGCTGAGGAGTCCGAGATTGAAGAGTTGGAGGGCAAGAAGGCAGAGAAGCCGAACTCGATTGAAAGTAAGACGAATGAAGCAACACCACTACTCAATGGCAATGGAGACGCTATCGCGAATGGAGCTACGAACGGCGTTCTGAAGGCCCGTCCAAACGGGGCGGCAGCGTCGTCGCAATCGAAAAAGAAGTCGGCGCGATAAAGATTCGCCGGCTTTCCCGCCTTCCATGCTTCATGACCTTCTCTTGTAAATTTTTAAACTTTTTGATTGCGCGAGGGGCTATCATGTATAATGCGACAACTGGAGTCGAGCATATGTGGCGGACGTAGACAAGACGACATGCTTGTATCTACGGAGATCTGATTTATAGCTCACTGGGAGGACAAGTACAAGAAAAGTCCCCCCTGGCCACTTCGTCAAATCATCATAGGTACAGGCGTTCGGGAAACGGGTTTAACATCCCCAAGCCATTCGCTCATAGGTCATGGAAACGGCGCATGGTGAAATTTGCTTGGTCGCTTTGGGTACGAGTCTCGGGGGATGAGAAGCGCGAGAACGAGGTCTTAACGAATCCGATCTTCTCCCTATCGCTCACGACAGTGCTTGGAGCGTTGCGGGGAAACGAACGTCTAGATATTCGGAACGCTAACGAAGGAAGGAAGGGGGAGGAAGGTAGGAGGAGGGAAAGTTAAAGAGAGTCCGGGATTTTTTGACCAGACGAATGAGCAGATAGGCATGTTGATGATGATTGGGATGAGAAAGCGCAACGTCGATCTTGTTCCTTCGCTCTTCCTACTACGTACGATATAGTTGTTGTTGGACTTTGCCCCCTCCCCAAGAAAACCTTTTTACATAATTCTTAATGACACGCGGGACACGGACGTTTGCGAATGTCCGCCTACCGAAAACTTCTTTTGACCCCATCCGTTTCCGTCCCTTCCGCCGCGCACGTTTGTGGATAATAGGTAGTAAGTGATCATAGGTTGGTTGGTATAGACTGGTTGGTTATAGGTAGGTTAGGTAAAACCGCATTTATCTCGCGATGTTGGCATGAAAGGTTACTCGCTCGCTCGGGAGAAACATGACCATGCGCGCATGACGGCGCATAGCGCGGTTATCGCGAGAAAAAAAACTCCCTGCTCTATCCGGCATGACTGGCTATCACGAAGGAAGGTTAAAGCGTTGGAGGCTCGTGGGCTTTTTCATGCACGAACCCTCAATGGCTTTAAGAAGTCCCATATGTAGGTATGTATGTCGGCATCTTCCTAGAGCACGTCCGTCGGAGCAGACTCCGAACTCCATGATTCGTATCCGGCAGGCAGGCGGGCACGTCGTTAGTTTGCCTGCCTGCCTAGGTGGCTGGTTGGATGGATGACTGGCTAACTATCTTAGTAACTTAATTATTGTTCATGCATACATACCCAAGTGCAGGAACGCACATGCTAACTAATGCTCCTCCCCACGGGCCTCGAATGTAATGGATTTATGTAGTCTGTATGTATGTTGGTTGTTTACTATGGAAGTGATTTACCTATTGCCTTCACCGAGATCAGCTGGACGGGCGAGCGGGCGAAGCTATCGTCATCTATCATCTATCACCTCTCACCAACTTCCCATCCCAAGGGTTAGGCGTCGAGAAAAAGTGAGACCGAAGAATACGTAACTGTAGAAAGGGGCAAGCGGTAATATATATGTTCGCGCAACGTGTGTCCGGACCCCAAGCCCAAGACTCTTAAAACCAGAAAACCACGGGTCCGGGGAAGGAATCCTAGGAAGGTAGGTAAGGCAGAACGGCGTCAGGAAAAGTGCAGACAGTGCGTGTATCCAGTAATATGTACGTCAGAGACTGTATTATCATCCATCCCCTAAGCTACCCGATTCCGCTCTATGATCGTCCTGATTGGTTGATTAGAGCAGTTAAGCTATTAAGGGGATAGTTAGACATGTACTGTGTTATAAGGTATGAAACTGTATACACATACGGTTTGCACATTTTCTGACGCCGTTCTGGTAAGGTAAGGTAAGGTAGAAGAAGCCAAGGCATGAATCCATGGATGCAGTAAGTATGTACGCCCAGAGACGCAGCATTACATAGTCATAATACACACAGACGCACTTCCCCCAAATCCAGCCAGCCAGCCAGCCCCCTTGCTCACCGAGGGGTCAAGTATTTACACGCCTCACCGGGGTGTCCCCCCCTCACCTCACCTAACCTACCTAGGTAGTTTACCTTACCTACGTACCTTAGTAAACGCGCACGTCTCCCTCTACATCTTCTCGAAGTACCTGTCTAAGTAGTCGAAGTACACGTTCGAAAACCATGTACATGGGCATTACATTGCATACGAATACCGTCATCCCGTTCCCGTCCGTCCACCCCCATCTATCCCCGGACTTAGAACCTAGAACCTAGAACCTAGACCTACGTATGTATGTATCTATGTATGTATGTAATTCCTTCTACCACGTTCTTTTCTCTTCTCTACTATTCCTATGTATGTATGTACGTATGTATCTATTCCTTCCCTATTAATTCTAATTTTCCCTTTGATTCGATCGACCGTCAACCGGCGCGCAAGCAACGTTGCAGGGGACCATAAGTCCGCGTCTGCAGGAACGCGCTTTAAATGGTACGCCGAACCTTGCCTACCATACAAACCCGTCGTGCTTAGGTGAGAGAGAAGACGCGCGGAGAAGAAAAAAAAAGCAATAAGGGAAAGAAAAAATTAAAACAAAATGTAACCCTGGGCCGGGGCCGGGAGGTTCGAGGCAACGAATGAAGGAAGCAAGGGGTTCGGTTCGAGTTATATTAGCCATAATGGCAGATCGGGAGGCTTTTACCGGCCTGAGCCGCATCCCGGGACGTTTCTCGCTATTTGGAATCCCTGGGCTGGAAACTCCAGACGGCTACAACGTCATTCCAAATTTGTGCCGACGGAGCCTAAGCAATCTGGGGAAGGTAAGTTAGGGGTACGTAGGCGCATCATCGCCATCAGCCTCACTTACGACTTATCACAGTAGGTATCAAAGCACCGATAGCGGATATTCCCGTTGAAGCATGTAAAGTGTAAGCGAAGTTCATTGCAACCCCATTTGTGAAAGGGTCCCTTCGGTATTAGCAGTCGGTCCATTGTGAATGGAAAGTAAAGCCACCTATAACGTCTAGCCATTTGCAAATGGTAACACATCACCCCCTGTCGCAAATCTCATCTCTCGTCACGCCTGCTAATGCTGCCGGTCATCATCTCATTATGGTGGTAACCACTTAACCACCGTTTCCGCGAGGAAAATAGAAAGGAAATAGAAGAAGAAAAAATCGAAGCGTAGTGTAACCGACTGACTAAAACCGGAACCAGAAATGACAATCAAAAAAAGGTGTAGAATCAAAAGCCTTCCTCCATTCCCCCCTCCTTAGCATTGGTTTGTTTCCGTTTCCGTCCCTTCCTGTTCCATCCCGCCTTTGCCGGAACTTTTTCGTGTGTGTAAAGGCCATGACCGATCGTGTGTTTTGCAAACAACGATGCTAAATTAAATAAGACAGGACGACATAAGTCTTTTGGTATCGTTGCGAAGAATCGTGAGAACCGGAAATGCAAAGCCGCCTAGAACCTCTGATGTAGAGGGGTCTTTTTCTGTATATGCCGCCAACGCCGTCTGTAATGCAAAGTGTGCCCCGGTATTCCCGGGAAATGAGAAGCTTGCGGGGAAGCTCATTAGCAATAAGTAAGTATATATCGCATAAAAGTGGGAATATGGACATGAATCGAGTCCGAAGTCAGTGGACATTAAGGATTAATGGGTCGATCGAGGAGAGCCTTCAGTCGATATTGTAGATTCGAACTGAACGCTCAACCGATTTGGGGTCGTCGATTCATCAGATGAGCTGCTTGAGTCGTCGTTGCCATTAGAGTGTTCGTTTCGGTTGTGGTGATCGCCGGAAGGAGAAGGAATATTAGCCTTGCGCAAAAGCTTTTCAGCTTTTCGGGTTGCGTTACGCGCATCCTCGGCTGCTTTTTCAGCTTTCGCTTGACGATTCCACATTGATGCATATCGACCATTGAGTTCGAGCAGCTTTTCATGCGTGCCCTTCTCGACGATGGTTCCTTGGTGTAAGACAAGGATTTGATCTGCATGGGTAATTGTTGAAAGACGATGCCTAAAGGCGGTCAGTTGGGCCGGTTACGGAAACGCTATAGACGAAACAGTCTTGAGATGGAAAGGAAAAAAAAATATTAACCAAAAAAATTTTGACCAAAAAACTTACGCAATGATTAGCAGTGTACGACCACGGCCGATACTGGCGAGTCGGGATTGAATCTGTTGTTCCGTATGGCTGTCAAGTGCCGAGGTGGCTTCGTCTAGCATGATGATCTTTGGATTCTTGAGTAGCGTTCGCGCAATGGCCACCCTTTGCTTCTCACCGCCACTCAAGCGTAGGCCACGCTCGCCCACCTTAGTGTTATAACCATCCGGGAATGACATAATCCTCTCATGTATGCTAGCGGCCTGACAAGCGGCCATGATGTCGTCGTCAGTCGCATTCTGGTTGGCGTATCGCAGATTGTACATGAGCGTGTCGTTGAACAGGACCGTATCTTGCGGCACCACTCCTATGTAGCGTCGAACAGAATCAATCGTGACATCCCTGATGTCGCGGCCGTCGATCCTGATGTTCCCCTCTTGACAGTTGAAGTAGCGATACATCAATCGGAATAGGGTAGATTTGCCGCCGCCCGATTCGCCGACAAGTGCCGTAGTGGTGCCAGGTTCGCACGTGAACGTCAGGTTCCTCAGTGCCGGCTTTCTCTTGTCGTATGCGAATTTAACCTTAGAGAACTCGACACGACCTTCGCACGAGGTAACATTGGCGGCGCCGGGGCGGTCAACGACGGTAGGACGCTGTTTAAACAGTTCCAATAACCGCTCTCCAGATATCATAGCTTGCTGCACGGTCCGGTAGAAAGTTCCGAAAAAGTTGAGCGGACCCTGCAGCTGGCCTAAATAGGTCATCAAGGTAACGAAGTCTCCCACTTTGCGGCTACCCATAGTGACCTGGTACGCGCCAAGCATCATAGCGACCAACATCCCGATCATGAAGACCAATGACTGGCAGATGTTCATCGTGCTTATGCTCCACGTGACTCTGGCCTCCGCAACTTGAAAATTCTGAATAGCCTCTCTGTAGCGATTGAATTCGAAGTCTTCCGCGTTGAAATACTTGACCGTCTCATATGATATGATCGAATCGTTTTTAACAGCCTCTTCTTCTCTGTCCGCATTGGACATCGCTCGTCTTTGATCCGCGGTCTTGGATGCCATTCGTATTGTCAAGAACAGATAATAAAATGTAATTGAACAGACGATAACGGCGTAGACGGCGTCAAATCGGACGTAAAAGTAGCTGATAGCTACAAACAAGTCAATGAGCATCGGAAAGACCTGGAAAGTGACTTGTTCGAGGAAAGCATTGACCGAGGAGCCCTTGTTAAGGGCGGATAACACCTCTCCGGTCCTCTTGCCCAGGTGGAAGTCAAGACTAAGGGAGTGGACGTGTTCAAACGCTGATGTGGTGAGAGCTCGGTACGTGTGCTGGGATACGGGGATCCACAGTAGCGACCTGAGAGACCCTAAAAGCCCAGAGGGTCCTTGAAGTAGCTTGTACAGGATGAGCAGTCCAAGCGAGACCCAAGGCATCATAAGCGCCTCTCCCTTCTCGAGATCATCTCCGGAAAGCTGGTTTGTGACAATACCAATCTGGTAAGGAACCATAATATTCACCCATCGCTGAAGAGCCAGCAGGAAGAAGCAAATCACGACAATAATTTGCAGCCGAAATTGCTTATTAGGCCACATATACGGGAAGAAGACCGAATAACCCCGCAGATACTCAAACCAGGTAGTATGCGGGAGCTTCTCCGGTCGATAAAACCCGGCATCCTCGTCAACCATGGGATGGCTCGCATCGGCAGTACCGTTAGTATTAGCGGTGGCGGAACCGTTGGCGCCCGGGTGGGGAGAATGACCGTTTGTGCGATAGCCGTTTGCTTCGCCATTGAGTAGGGGTGTGGCTTCGTCAGCTTCATAGTCGTATTCTTGTCCCTGCTCATACTTCTCTAGCTCGGCCCGACTTCTCAGCAATACGATAGTAGAATAGACTACTATCATGCCTGCCAGGAGAGCGATCCTGCCCGCAGACAGGCCGAGATCAATTATGTCCCACTTGTCTATCCCGTCTACAATCACATACTTATCGCGATTGAGATTAGTCATGACTTTGTGGGGGCCAGACAAAATGATTGCATCGCAGACAAAGATGATAATGTCACCACAAAGCGCGAAGCACCAAGTTAGGATATGGACTAGGCTCGGGCTGCTTTTCCAGTCGAACATAGTCAACGTCAAGTAGACGTAAAGAAAAGCTGAGCCGAGAACAAAGACCTATATGATTGTCAAAGAGAGGTGAAGGGTTAGCTGACTGCATATTAGGTGCAAGGTGCAAGTGTAGGGTGTTCAGAGGGTGTTCTAATTGCTTACAGTTTTTGGCTCGCCGCACCACCACCCATGTTGACCATCTGCACTCCTGTGAATTAGAGCACGCGCGGCAATTGCACCACCAGTAGCAAGAAATGTCAATGTCGCCAGGATCATAGAACATTGGAAGAACCTCCTGGCATGAGGAGTGAAGTCCTCGGGTTCTGTCGCATCATCTTCAGATCTTCTCCTCTTGGTGACGGGCAATGGCTTGCCGCCGGGGCCTGTGACGGTAGGAGGGACTACATCTTCTTTGCGCATAGCAATGTATACGGAATGAGTGGCACCGATGGCGATAAAAGCTAGAAGCAGGAGGTCCGGATAGAGGTATTGAGTAACGTCTCGCACCCTCTCCGCCGGGGAGTCGGGAGGGCTGATGATGACTTCAGCCATCTTGGTCTGTGAAACGTGGGAGTCAGCAAAGAATAATTTCACAGATTTCACAGGATACATAAAGGCCTGTACAAATCGGACGAGGGCATTGCACTGCATGCTGCAAGGCGTGCTTGACGTACATATTACTGACGGCAGTGCTTGTACTGGGTCATTGCCGCAGCTGCACAAGATCACGACCCCCCAATTGCTTCAAGCAGCAGAGCCCGGAACTGCCTGACTGCAAATTGGCAAATTGCTTTGGCCTACGGAAAGATTGACGGCTGTCGGATTTCTAAGGTTCAAGAAAACCAACAAGAATTGAACTTCAGGTCAAGTGTTCTATGCTCGGCTCGAGTTAGTGGGATACCGAGTCCATGTTCTGGTGGGGCTTGGTCACCAGACGGTGTTAGTGGCGAAAGCCACAAGATGCACACTCTGGCAGACTGACTCGAGACTAGCGTACCTAGACGGTGACGGAGAAAAAAAATAAAAGTAGGGACTCCTTGTTCTGAAAGTGCTCGAAGCGTGAGCAAGTGACGATGAGGCACTGCACCGGGTCTAGCCAGGATCTGCGCCAGGGGGATTAAACAAAAAATAAGTAGGTGCAGTGCTGGCACAGCGGGGGGGACCCCTTCGATTGTCAGAAGTTATTAGGTACGGTTATATGGTTATGGTCTGGCGTGGGCGTGAACGTGGGTGTAGGCGTAGGTGAAGCAAGCTGAACAGTACTATTAGATAGACCGACTGATGAAGCTTGCTCTTCCTAAGAGACTAGGGGGGGTACAACGTAGTGGGTAACTCTTTATGGCCTCACGGGGGGTTGGGGGGGTAAAGTGAAAAAAGACAATTGCAAACGAGCGTATGTTTACTGCGTGAAGAACAACCTTGGAAGATTGTATAAAAGTATAAAGGAGGTGTTGTTGTAAAAAAAAAGGTCGGAAGATCTCAAAAGTCGTAGCGTGTTGCACAAAAAATCGAAAGGAAGTAGGTATGTATGTAAAAGTAAGTTCCTACTATGTAAGTAGGTCCTGGAAGAGACAAGGGATTTCGTATGGTATGGGTTAGTATGGTTAGGTATGGGTGTATGAGTGGGCAGGGTAGCAGCAGTAGCAGGTTGCAGGGTACTGAAAAAAAGGTGGGATGTGCCTGTCTTGATTCTTTTTTTCCCAAATTCAGATCAGGTAACCCGAACCCAGGGTAACTGATCCTTGTAAGATAGGTACTGTAGGCTCGTAGGCTGGTAGCCTGTAGGTCGGTAGAGACTGGAGTTGTATCGTGGTATCGTGGAAACTAGTACGAACTAGTGTTGTGGATGTTGTTTGAAAAATAATTAAAACACACACAAAGATAGACGGATGCTGGCCTGTCGTTGGAAAAAAACGAAACTGGAGAAGGAGGGGGGAGGAGAAAGAGAGGAAACCGGCGTAAAGTAATGTAATGTAATGTAATGTAGCGTCGTGAAAAAGTTGAAGTGATGTCTTGTCTCTAAGTAAGATGCCAATGCCAGCGGCACTAGGTAAATTGGTGAATGGTAAGATAGGATAGTCGTGATAGTGATGAACGAAGATACAATGGTAAGTAGTTTGTATAGTTTGTAGTTTGTATCTGGTATGGTAAGGTAAGGTATGGTTATGGGTTATGGGTATGGGTATGGTAATGTGGTATGGATGTAGTAGTATGTAGTATGTAGTTTCGTAACTTCGTAGCTTGTTGCAGTTTGACGATTGAAAAAAAAAAAAGGTGGTGTGAGCAAGAGTAGAAGATGTGGGAGTAGGGAATTGGTAGCTGGGATTCTAGACCCGAATTGCTAAATGCACGTCGATGGAGAAGACTCAAGAAGAATCAATGATGAGCTGTCGGTACTCGCGGTGGGAGTCGCCGTTACGGGAATGGTAATTGATAGAGAGTAGGAGGAGCCTTCAGGAATTAGGATTCTTCTTTTTTTTTTTTTTTTTTCTTTCTGTTACTCCCCTTCCCTTCTTCCCTGGCTTTAGGTAGCTACCTAAGGTAGCTTCTGTTGTAATGTATTGTGACCTAACGAGGGAGTATCGACGATGTTCTTTCTAAGTTCCTTCCGTGCCGTTCGAGGTACCAGGTACGCGTTGGATACCAAAAAAATGTCCCGAGGCTTCTAGGGCTGCTAGGGCTGTTCTGGCCGTCCTGGCCGTTCTAGCGGACAATTATAGCTAATCAGGTAGCTTCAATCCCGTTATCCTAACACGTCCAACTGTTAGAGGACCTGGCACAAATAACTTAACACATGTATGCGTTGACCAAAAAATTGGATAATCGGAACCATCAAAGGACATTGGACATTAGACATTAAACCATTTTAGAACAATAGGTGAATTAGAAGGCAAAGCCGTAAAGGCCCAAAATTTGTCCCTAGCTCCATTTGATGCTAATGTCGAATAAGGGGATGTGGTTTGTCAGAGAGGCTTACACTAAGTAGCCAAACGGCTTGTAGCCTTCTCACCGCCTTGCATCTAGCTCTAGTCCTGGTGAGGGTCGAAGGTTGTGATTGAGCGCGCCTGCATGCATGAAGTCTTGGACTTATTCGGCTTGACAGGGGGTTGCGGCGGTGCTCTAGACGCCTCTGGTCTAGCCTAATAAATAAATAATAAAGCTGTCCCTTAACGGTGGGTTCTTTAGAGAAAAGAAGGTGTGGTGGGGTTGTGCTCGTGGTCCGTGGTCCGTGTTCCGGATTCCTCGTGCTGTGGCTGTGGTAGTGAGATGGATGGTAGATGGTAGATTGGTTTATAGATTGTAGATTCCTAGATTCGTATGGATGGAGAACCTTGAAACTTTCAGAGACATCAAGATCGCCCAGAGAGAGGAGAACCCCTTGGATATATTATAAGCTTGTCGTCGTACAGGGTCAAAGCCGTGACTGTGACCGTGACTGTAACCGTAACCGTGACCATATATCCATATACAATATGAAGGCAAGAAGCAGGGACCTCAAAACCTTGGATCCTTGGAACCTTAGGATCGTCAGGTAAGGCAACGACCCTATAGAGTTTTGCTATAAGTCGTTATTATGAGGATGGAGCCGGTCGTGAAGAATTTGGAGTGAAATAACGTTCCAGATAGACAATAGACCATTCTCGCCTGTGGGAGAATAAGGATAATAGCCTTTTTGACAACTGCAACCCTCTAGTGAGCCGACGGACCATGAACAACCATGGACGATAGTGTGGATAGGGGAAGATGGGACGATCCCTAATATATAGAATAGCAACGCGTCAAGAGGTTATAGGAGAGCCCTAAGAAGCTTCCTATATCCATTTGTGACCTGTGCTCCCATGACGACTTCATGTCCTTCGAGTGTATCAGTGTATCCGCGTACCAAGCAGCCGCGAATTCCCATTACCATTACCATTAGACCGGACACTGCAGCCGAGTAATCTGTGTTGCGCGCGCTTTAATTTTGTATCACATTGCACATAGGTACGTTTTGACAAAAGCAATACCTATAAGGCAAGTATAGAGGTGGTATTGGTCTTCGGTGCCTGTTTAGAGAATTTTGCCCATTACCCCCCATTTGCCCAAAATGCGCCCAATCAACACAGAGCACCGAACGCATGGGATACTTCTAACACCTTGGATACCTTAGGCAGGTATAAAGAAAAAAGAGACAGAAATAATGAGAGAATTAAAGCGGTATGTACTTCGAGTATCTTGCGGTAACCCCCTTCCCCTATTTCTCATGGGGACACATCATAGGGTCGTAACTACTCGAGTAGATGAGAGCTGATCAACTAGATCATCTGATACTCGATGGCCAGTAAATCTTAACATGATGGATGCGAGCCAGTTATCTCGGCTCAATTCGGGTAGAGTCGCAACTCTTGTACAGTTGTACGTAAGAACGCTTGTTAGATGTAGTTCATGCCGGAAGGTTATGGGAACTTCTTCATATGTGTATCAATAGACAGGACCAAGGTAGGTAGGTATCCT
The DNA here is from genome assembly GCA_022695765.1 of Annulohypoxylon moriforme. NCBI lineage: Eukaryota > Fungi > Ascomycota > Sordariomycetes > Xylariales > Hypoxylaceae > Annulohypoxylon > Annulohypoxylon moriforme. The sequence continues at coordinate 55,388 of MU403112.1, forward strand.
ACCAACGCCCGGGTACCTCCGTGCCATCCAGCTGGTTGGTCTTTGGCCGCTCCCGGTTGCCGCATTGGGTATGTGGAACGAGAAAAGAGACGTGGAATCTCTTTCCTGCCAGATGCCTATTACTCACATAGGAAAATTACGTAGGGGAACTTCATAAATAACAATACCGATCTTGCTTCCGGACCATCTCATTTATCTCCTTCCTCCCCTGGATGTTCATAAGTAGGTATCCATGGAGATTTTGTTTGAGCACCCCAATGCGGAGGAGGAAAAATTGAGAGGGGATAGGGAATAAAGAAATAAGAGACATAAGAAAGAAACCGGGACGGCAGATGGGCCGTGTCTCACCAACCGCTTTAGGGCTCTGCCAACTTCGGCATCGATTTTAATCATCTAGGTCCAGATCGCCAATCCCGTCTCCTCCTCGTCATCACTCTCTTTTTTTCACGGGCCTAGATAGGTACCCTGATACCCTGATACCTAGGGACATGTATTTCAACCGGGGCGGGACACTCATCCCATCAGAAAGCTTTTCTGCAGCTCAGCTTCCCTGCATCTCGCTTGTCTGGTCCCGAAGTCTGTCAAGGCTGGGTCCATGATGTCTTGGCGCCCCAGCTTACTGGTCTTCTCCTGACCGACTCCCTCGATAAGGCACGATAAGATCCAAACCTGGCAACCGGTCTGGAAGTGGATACCGCTTCTTATGCAGTGAGATTCTGAAAATCGACAAGAATGCCTGCCGCTCAAAATCCCATGTTCATCTTGCCCATACATTTTCCATTTGCGGAGTTCGGCTCCGAGTCCGTGTAATAAGTAGTGTGGTATCCGTCCGCCGAAGCACCTTAACTAGTCATTTTGGTCGTTCTAAATGCCCTGGATGTTCTGGGTCCTGATTCCTGAATTTTGCAATTCCGCATTTCTCATCTCCGCCATTGCATTTGCATTTCCCAAACTTCGCAACGTGTCATACAGCAGCCTACAAGGAGAGAGCCACCGGCAAATCGCAGCAAGCCATTGGCAAATTTGACCGTGACAAGGATGGCAGTAGCGCGCCGCCCCCACACCCCGGCCTCTGTACCATTCCATGCTATCATAACAAAATTGGCGGGTATATAGTTGACCCTCACCATTGACCACTATTTCCCGCTCCCATGAGATCCAATGTTGGGTACAGATGCAGTCTCAAGTTGGTACGCTGACTTGTAACTTTCGGAGTACGGCTGCAGAGCCCGTGTGATAACTCGCGGGGGTACTTCTACCATGGTCAATGCCATCCACACCGAGGATTAAAGGGCCGCTAAACACTTCTGCCGCGTGGGTTGGACAAGAAATGACTTGCAGACACGGTCCGTTTCATGGGCCGCCTCGGCTAGGCTTCTCGATAAAGTCTGCTATGGTGTATGTTCTGCAGATGGACACAAGTTTGGTCCTCCTTGGCGTTCTTGCCGGACATCCCTGCATGTTCAGGTGGACAAAGAACGCACATAATGGCCGCGGTCGTGTCTCACAAGGCTGAGACCATCGGGCGAGCAACCTGGCGCGTGTTTATTGCACCGTCTGTTGGTTTGAATCATCGCAGTGTTTGCGGGGAAGACTATCCCCAATCCTGTATTGGCGATGGCAAAAGCCTTCAGGCGCCATGAAGTCAGAAATCAGGAAAACTGGAGTCAGTTTACCAGATTCAGGTGGTACCGCTGTCCACGTCATGATCAATAATGCTGCCCAGCGGCTTACGCAGCGGGAAGCCTTTTTTCAACCCCGAATATGCCCCTATATTAGAAATGACGTTTTGCGGACACTTGTCTTTGGGGGGGTTTATGCAGTGACTACTGCAAGTATCACCGCAGGTCTGGGGTTCAGGCAAAATTGCAGGCTCCCAGTGAAGGATGAGAAAAGGAGGGCCATCCACCATTTTTTTTGTGAAAGTATCTAGTCCTTGTTAACCAGGTTTCGATTTATTAGGTACTCCTAAGAATAACCACCACTAGTCAGCAGCCGCAAAACATAAACGGATCTGCAGGTGATACAAATCCTACCAATGGATTATTTCCTGATGCGGATAAACGTATCTCAAAAGACGTATCTTCAAGTTTAAATCTCGCGGTTAATGTTGACATGGTTGGTGTTTAGATGCAGATGCCAATGTCACCCACTTTTGCCGCAATAATGAGGCTCTTTCTTCGCTTTCCTGTTGGTGGCAACGTCCTGCAACTGTAAGAACGTTTCTCGTGAGGGTGCTTGATTTCAAAACCACGTGTGTTGGGGGGTACAGACGTGCAAACTTGACTGTCGCCGGCCTTTTCGAGGACTGTTAGGCCAAGATGCTGCATATGAGCGGTGAAGGTGGAGAAGAAAATCGTTGTCACGAGGCCTATTAAGTAGCGGCCAGATCTCGTGTGAAGTAGTTGGGCTCACGAATAAGAAAGAATGTGACAACAGCCAGCTTTTACGTACCGTGGACGCGGGTCAGCACCTTTTTCAAGAGCTGAATATGAATGGGCCGGTTACATGACGCCGAGAAGGATGTTATTATTATGAAAGATGATTGAACGAGGAGACGTAATTCCACTTCCATAGTGGATCTATTGGGGACGAGAGTTCAATGGGGTCAATGGAGACCAGGGGACGATTGGACATGAGCAAGAGCGAGACGGCCGTATACCTTCAATACTGAAAGAGCATGGAATGAGTCAACATCTACTACCTTCCTTCCTTCCTACCTACCTACATAATGCACGTAGGGCAACCGCCAATGCCGGGTTAGTACCTATTTTAGGAATAGGGGTGTACGGTACAAAATAATTACCTATACAAAAAAAGAGATCCATGACATATTGCTCCACGCATCTCGAGAACCTCAAGCCCGAGATCGAGAGAAGGTTGAAGCTAAGTCAATTGAAACAGCAGCAACCTCAGAATTTCTCAAGTCAACTTAAACTAATCTTAATCTAGGTGCTTCAAAGGGATCTACTTCCTTTTCCAAGTGAGATTCAGGGGTGCAGCTATCGATTTACCAAGCTCATCTTATTTCATAAAATGGCAACGTTAGAGTCCATTTTCACGAGTATACATACGAAATACATTACTCCAAGTGTCAAGCAATTGTATAATGAATGTACTCCTGCTTGGTATAATTTGTCATAATTAATGGAGCTGGTTACGCAGGTGGCTACCGCCTCTTCAATGTTATGCGTGTGTCCCATTTCGAGTCACAGCGAAGTACCTTGTCCACCAAGGCGATGGCTAGCTCCTTATTCGCCAGATTCGATACGCCGCGTTTACTAAGGCTGAGACTTGACGCGCCAACCGATGTGGCAGCCGATATAAGGGTCGATTGGATTGTTCATTGGAAGAGAGCTATGAGATATACAGGGCAGACAGGGCAGGCAAACCCCTAGGGGATCACTGAGCTACAAAGTGCACTTTCAGGCACATTGCGTGGCATCGTGTGGCAATTTGTGGCAGGAGCTGCAGAAGTACTTCTGTCTAGTACCTGCTTCTTGCCTTTTCGAAACTTGGAAGCATATGTAAGGATGCAAGGGCTGATCTCAGTTACTTCTAGATGGATGTGGATCTTGTCTAAATCTAGGAAGGCGTGAACAGATGTGAATCGATATTTACATGTATCCATATCCCTGAAATATTTATTTTGAGTTCCGTAGCTTTGGGACATTGAATCTTGCCAACTTTGAATATTTCTATCACATTAGCTCGAAGCATGTATATATGAGTTTTTCCACTTCCCACTTCTCTTCCCCCCTTGTCTCGACGATGATTTGTCCTTCAACATATCACCCGCCACCCATGTAGCTACTATGCCAGCCAACTACACATCCCAAATATCCAAGCAGACCACATGCAGTCAACTGCAGTGTCATCGACGATCCCAGGTAGTATTCGATGCTTCGATGCTTCACTACTCCTCCCTTATATTTGGGCAATTGCAATTCTTCTATGGTCCCCCCTCCGATCAGACACGGCTGGGCTAGCTCCTTGTAGCTCCTTGTAGCTCATTGCCACACCTCTAACGGTCCTGACGTCTCTACTTCCCCATTCAGCTTACTGCAGATGCGGGCCGCCCTACCTGGTCTTAGGCCGGTTCACGATTTCCAGCAACCTGGTAGCCTCCTATGCGGCCTTGCTTCGTGTGGGTGGCTTACCCCCCAAGCCCAATTTCCTGCAACCCGGATCCAGCCGGTGCCACGTCCAAGCCGACGCTGCATATTGCAACCCTCCCGGATCTTGGATATGACCCTGGGAGATGCGTTTTGCATCTGGCCCAGCCCACTCACGAGCTTAGTGGCTTGACGCCGACGCGGGGGCTATCTGCCAGGCTAAGATCGGGTAATATCGTCGTGGGGGGCACCACTGCCGGTGTGTCGGTCTAGTCGGCCATCGTACATAAGTAGCTAATGGCTAATGGAACTTTTTCACTCGAAGCTGACACGATCCTTATCCGACAGCGCTTACCGCTAGGGTATAGAAGCGCCACATTCGCATATGAGTGGTTACGCGCCCGGAATATCCAATTGCGGCTTCGCCATCACATTTCAGAACAGCTGCGCGTGACAGATCGGGGGCCGCATTGCCCTAGTAGTTGTGGCACTTGGAGTTATAATCTTCCAGTTATGCCCGACATTCCTGTGCTATGGCCATCTAACATGATTTTCGGTTATTGACCATATGACCGGGTATTTCGTGAGGCTTGCCTATCAAGCAGCGGCTGCTCGATGTTAGAAACCGCTTAAGTTGGCTTTTTCATGCTTGGACTATTTTAACTGACCATATCCTAACTCGATTTCACGCAGCTACCCGAGCCGCGTTTGCGTTCGACGAGAATTATCACCGGCGAGATACGATAATGTCCAGGCTTACTAGCACATGTGTATCGACTACTCGAGGCCTAAATCCCCGGTGGATGACAGAACGACATGTTCCGAGTTGGTACATGGAAGATACTTTGTGCTCAACTCACAGATACTTCCCGATAATTAGACTATCCTTAAGATAGGAATCCGGGGCGAACGTGGAACAGAGATGATGCTGTTGCCAGGCGCCGTTGGCTGGTACTTTAATCCGTGGGTAGCCTTTTAAAACGAACGCCAATTAAACACTTCAGGCATCGGGGCCTCACTCAGCACGTCGAAGCGAGAGAAGGGAGTTATGCAGGGCGAAGGCCAGGCGAAACGGTCAACAAGCCTCTCAGCGTCAAGAGTAAGCGGCCCCAGTCTGATGAGACGGCAACATATCGTACGTACCTACGTCGAGTTTCTCAGCCCAATGCGTGTCTTAGATGAGAAGCCGCATTAGATATTGAACTCGCTATACGTGCTAATAAATTGTTGCAACAGCAGGAGCAGAACGGATACACTAGGGAGCTAATGCAGATCACGGCAAGCAACGGGGCTGCGAGAAGCCTAATTTCACGACCAATCGTCGTTCAGCTACCCCGGGAAACTCATCTCGCCGTAACCGCCATCGCCAGGTGTCTTAATTCAGACCGACTTTTTCTTTAGCTTCGAAGTCATCATCTGCCCTCGTGTTATTGATGCCCGCATTGCGACATCGTCACCCCGACCAGGTTAGGTAGATGCGGTATGTCATATATCATATTACGGGGAACCTTGGAAAAAGAGCCCAACGCTGCAGAGAATCGGTCATTTGAGCTGACCAGGGAAAACGGACACCTTAGCGCGACCGCGGTAAGAAAGCTCAAGCTAGATTAGCGAATGGAATCGATGTCGCGGCTGATCCGGCAACTTCTGATTCGTCGCTCAGAGACCAGAGACCGAGCCGAATGCACGAATCCTTACACTGCAGGCTATAGTAAAAATGAGAAGTAATAAGTCGGTGAGAACACCTCTGCCTACAGATGCGACATTGACGACAGACCCCAGATGACATTTCTTGGCCTCTTGTCAGCAGCGTGACGAAGTTGGGCTATGAGTAATGTAATGGCGACACGTTCGTTGGGAATCACCGACCCGACTGGGGGTACGGGGCCGCCTGGGCCTCGAAGAAGACGTTCCGCATGGACAATTGCCGCCGCGAGATGTGCTGGTAACCAGGTAAGCAGATCAAACGTTCAGTGCGTCGTTATTTCTACTCCAGAATGTCAGCGTCGCATTGTTACAACTATTGGAGATGTTGAATCGAGTTGTCCTGCATGCTACTGTAGTTTTTTCAACATCTTCCCTTCAGTCAGACTATTAATAGAAGCTAATATTATAAATAAGAGAATGCATCAATGACATAATGGTTTACAATGACTGCCGCCGGCACTTGCATCTGTCATATCGTCTCCCACTTAATTCTACCATGATATTCTATGAATTTCTTCGGCCTCAGATACTTACCTAGGTGCTGTCATTTCAACCTGAGTACCTAATGGAAACATAGAACCAAACCTTGATACAAAAATTGCTGTTGTATTGAACCTGGGGATGTACTTGCATAGTAGTATAGATTTCATACCATCTCAAATATTTTAATGAACACTTGACAATTTACCGCGGCTATTGTGACTCCGAAATCGAGGACACAAGAGTACAGAAAGGTAATTGCATGTGCGTACTTCATGTTCTCTTTTTTCCAACTTAGAGTGTCGTCGCTGTGTCACCTTATGGATTGAGGAACTTGAGTCGTATTGAGGGATATTCAACTCAAAACATGGGTTATGATCGCTGAGGTTTAATCTTTTGAGCACTTAGAATTCGTAGGAGAGTTCAATTTTCCTTTAGGGAAATATAGTTCTTTATGTGAATGAGTAGAAGTTATAAGTGTATGAGTTTTAGAGGAAGCGTAAATTGCACATCTGATGTGTGTAAATTTGGCTGATGATATCGGCTTGGATACTTCCTAGGAGTCTCATGTTGATATTTAGATCGTGAATATGATATAAAATAAAATATGTAAATATTCTATCTGTTTGCTATAGAAATGACGATCATGCCAAGGAATATCTAAGAAGGGGGGCAGATCTAAGATTGCTCCAGCCTCAGGTCCTCAAGCCACAAGCCACAACTGGGGATCTTTGGAGACCCACATAGCCTAAGCCCATCTTAGCAAACTAAACAACGCCGAGGCGCTTAGAGACCGGATTGAGCCCCACACTTAGTCTACCTTAAGCTATCCACTTATTACGAAGCTATTTCAGCCTCGCCCTGGCAAACTTTCCGGATAATTGTCAGCCTCGCCTTACCGACCCAAAATCCCACTGGTAATCCCCGTGCTGCGAATTGCTCGTGCATCCTGCTTCCGAACTCGTGAATTGCGCTTGTCTAGCAGTCTACAGGATTCCAGCAAGTTTCTTTATTGCAAAGATATTGAATATTTCCACATTCACGCTTAGTTGTACTTCTAGCCGCCGCGCTTTGCAAAGGGAAAAAAGAAAACCTACATTCCACCGAACCGGCCGCCAATTTCGGGGATCATCTTCGTATCCCCACCCGTCCGAGCAACACCTACCATCATTTTAGCTCTCATCCTCTTGAGAGTGAGAGCCTGATATCTACTGTCGAAGGAGGGGGAGCCAAATCCTCCATCCTTTCCTATCTTCATCTCACCCTATCACATCGCCAACCGACACAATGTCGCAAACACCGGTTAAGGTGCCGCCTTCGGCCGCCTCCTACACGCCCGCGACACAGGACTCCGACCTGCGATCGCAAATCAACATGCTTCTCATTCGAGAAGGCCACATCGCCAAGTACGTCTCCCATCCTCGAACCTCTACCCCCTCCCCTCTACCTTCTTACGTCTCCTCCAAACACCCACCCAACCAAACTTCAATCACCCAAGCTAACCCTCCCCCAAACAGAATCCAAGAACACCTCCTCCACTCCCTAAACGCACACACCTCGAACTGGCCCTCAGCGGTGCAAACGCACGCCCTCGCGCTCCTGCGCTCAGGCGACGTAACAACCTTTCCCGCGCTCGTGCAGCGCGTGCTCAAAGACGTGCGCCACGACACCCTCGCCGCCGCCGCAGCCGCCGCCTCCACCACCGACTCCTCCTCCACTAACGCCAACGCCGAGACGAACGGGACCTCGAACGGGAAGGCTGGTGTTAACGGCACCAGCAACGGCAACAGTAACAATGGTAGTAGCGCAGGTGCGGGTGCAGGTGGCAGTGGGGACAACAACCTCGCAGTCCCCCAAGCCGTCGTCGACGCGGTATTAAAACTAACGCGCGAATGTCTCGAGTCCGTCTGCGAAGTCGACGACGGCCCGGCCGGTTAGGAGGTCCTACCGAGCGAGTCTTCTTCGACGACCACCACCACGATAACGTTTGCCAAACGCCAGCCGCCCCCGTCCCTGCACCGCTCCGACCATCGCCACAACGAGGCATGCACGTAGAACCGTGACGACGACGACGACGAAGTGGCGGGTGACGGGAGTACTATACACTGTGCATTTAGTACGAAGAAACAAGCATAACAAGACTAGACCGGGGGGTGAGCCGACGATAAGGGAGGGGGTTAGGAATCTGTATTACCAAGGTTACATACACGATAGGCGCCACGGGGTTTAGACAACGAAGAATCCGAAGGAGGGGATAAGTGAAGGGGTGGATGCTTCTATTGAGTTGAACGATTACTGCGTACTTTTTTATTCTCTTCTCAGAATTGGCATGAGGGATAGGGGGGAGCATTGGCGTTAGCACTCGGTTTTGATTTCTGGAAGGCCGAAGAAGATATCTGTGGCGGTGTTCTACTTTGTATTCTCTCATCCGCAACAATGACATGCATCATCCAAACGTTCTGCATTGAACATGTCTGTATAATTGCTTAGTGCTTGATTAGGAATGATATGCCTCGCCTTTTCATCTGTTACTGTGATAGTTGCTTGCATATGTTCGCAGTTCTGCAAAGGGACACAATTTTTACTCGTTGGATTATACGGGAGCAAGGCAAAGTCAATTTATGAATCTATCGCAAACTAATTTGTTCCCCTGATGTACCATCTGATATGGTCACCATCCCCGATCCCAATTAGGATAGAGACACCATTGCATTTGCCAAAGCTCAAACGGCCATACCTATCATCGAACAAGGAAAATAGGTCTCGTTTCATTCATACCTAGCATCTGGGGTTACCTCGAATCTATCATAAATGCAAATGACTTTGGCAAACCACCACGGAATGGGGATGTTGATGTTAAATCCATGATCCTGATTAGTGGATGGTATTGCCAATTAAGTCGAGGCGTTTGTTGGGGATTAGTAAGAGTACAGTGGCGGGTTTGCTTATATTTGTCGAGGCTTAGTCGTAGAGACCATCGTCGTCGCCGGCTTGACCAAAGTTGTTATCATTGTTAGCACTGGCGTCGGCATTGCCTGCTGCAGCCGGGAATTGGAAGAATGCGCCAGGACCAGCATTCTTCATTTGCTGCGCAAAAGCCTCGTACCGACGAATCTCCACGTCGTTGACGGATCTTCGGGCCATTTGCATAGCTTCCTCGAAATGACGTTTCGTCAACTCAGGAACGGGGTCCTCGACGTCCTCATCTACATCCATGTCACCGGCACCCTCAGCTTCACGAGCACGTTGACGCTCGATGTCGAGAGTGATAGATTCCTTGATGGCAATCTTAACGGCTCGTTGAGTGATGAAGCCAAGATCAGCACCAGAGAATCCGTGAGTCTTGGATGCGATGTAGTTGAGGTCAACGTCGCTAGAAACTGGAGTCTTGCGAAGCTGGGCCTTGAGGATGCCGAGACGGCCAGCCTCGTCGGGCAGCGGCACATAGATCAACGAGTCAAGACGACCCGGACGGCACAGAGCAGGATCTAATTGCTCAGGTCTGTTTGTAGCTCCGATGACGAAAACGTTCTTCTTCGAAGTCATACCATCCATTTCTATTATGTAACGTTAGCAACGAAAAGTCCATAATGAGCTTCGGAGAAACTTACCGGTCAAAAGTTGGTTGACTACACGGTCCGAGGCTCCACCAGCATCACCGACAGATCCACCACGGGCCTTGGCAATGGAGTCCAGCTCGTCCAGGAAGACGACACAGGGAGCGGCCGCGCGAGCCTTGTCGAAAATATCTCGGATGTTGCTCTCAGATTCACCAAACCACATGCTGAGTAACTCTGGGCCCTTCACTGAGATGAAGTTGGCCGCACATTCGTTCGCAACAGCCTTTGCCAACATCGTTTTACCTGTACCGGGGGGACCATAGAACAGGACACCACGCGACGGGGATAAACCGAACTTGAGGAATTTCTCGGGGTGGTCCACAGGGTATTGGACGCTCTCCTTGAGATCTTGCTTGACTTCCTCCAGACCTCCGATGTCTTCCCAGCGGACGTTGGGAACTTCGACAACAGCGACTTCGCGAAGAGCAGATGGGTTGGAGACGCCCAATGCGAATCTGAAGTTCTCCATAGTGACACCTAGAGAGTCCAAGACCTCGGCATCGATGGTATCCTCATCGAGGTCAATGAGATCCATCTTCTCACGAATCTGCTGCATAGCAGCCTCTGAACAGAGAGCAGCAATATCAGAACCGACGTAACCGTGAGTCTCGGCGGCAATTTGCTCAAGATCAACATCGTCGCCAAGCTTCATGTTCTTCGTATGAATCTGAAGAATTTCGAGACGGCCGGTGGGGTCGGGGATACCAATATCAACCTCGCGATCAAAACGACCGAAACGTCGCAACGCGGGGTCGATAGAGTTAGGACGGTTGGTAGCAGCCATGACGACAACGTTAGAGCGAGCTTTCATGCCGTCCATGAGGGTAAGTAGCTGAGAAACAACACGTCGCTCGACTTCTCCATTCGTCTTTTCTCGCTTGGGAGCGATAGAGTCAATCTCATCAATGAAGATGATAGCGGGCGAGTTCTTCTCGGCCTCTTCGAAGGCCTTTCGTAAGTTGGACTCGGACTCACCGGCCATCTTGGACATGATCTCGGGACCGTTGATCAAAAAGAAGAAGGCGCCAGTTTCATTGGCAACAGCACGCGCCATCAGCGTTTTACCTGTACCCGGAGGGCCGTAGAGCAGAACACCACGAGGAGGCTTGATACCGATGGACTTGAAAAGTTGAGGATGACGTAACGGCAGCTCAACCATCTCTCGGATCTGTGCCATCTGTTTGCGGCAACCACCAATATCGTCATAGCCGACCTCGTTGAGGTTGTTCTCCTCCTCTTCACGCTGGATCGGCTCGCCCTCGCAGTGAATTACAGTATCTTGTGCAACGATACCATACTCCGGAGGATCAACCTCCACGACCTTGAACTCCACCTGTCGCATACCACCTCGAACGATAAATAGATCGCCTTGGCGGACAGGCCGGTATGCTTCTCGGAAGTACGGAGCGAGGAATACATCGAATAGAGAACCGGTCAGGCCCTCAACTGTATCGGCAATGGGAAGCACCGCAATGCGCTTGGCCTAATGTTTGTGTTAATGAGTTTATCTAACAATTTCAACGAGATCAAGAATAGTAACTTACATATTTGATATCTGGGCACGGGTGAATGGTAACAATATCACCATGTTTGACCCGTAAGTTGTGGCGGACGACCCGGTTGAGTCGAGCGCTGCCATCATCAAGGTCGTCATCGGCAAGCACAATCAAGACGGTATCCTTTCGCTTCTTTCCACGTACGAGAACGGTGTCGCCTCGAAATAACTGGAGCTGCTCCATGGTGTTGTTCGAAAGGGCGATGATCGAGTTATCATCGTTAATGGCATCGGTAACCCTACGTATGTTAGCCAATGATTATCGCCGGCTTCAACATCATGAGAAGTAGTAGTACGTACATTAACTGGTTAGGCTTCTTCTTTTTCTTGAGAATAGCCGTCGAGACATCATTCTCCTGAAAGTAATTGTTAGATTTGAACTCTTATAGGCATTAGGATGGGATATCTTACAACTTCCTTGTGCTCGGTACCGGAGACATCGCTATTTAGAGGTCAGCTCAAATTCTGGTCTGTAGCGGGATATCTCTAAAATGATGGTAGAACTTACGCCAAGTTGACCTTTTTCTTATGCTCAGGCTCTGGTGCCATGTTGTCTACTGTGAGAATGAAAGTGTGTGTTTGGATTGGAGGTAGGTATCGGTGGGGTGGCAGAAGTTGTGCGAACAGCCGCACAAAAAAAAGAGGGTGGGCAGATGGGAAATTTGTGGGAAAAGTCGCAGAGGAATCTTGTTCCTTCGCAAGGACTGTGGATGTGAAAAGTTGAAGGGGATTACAATTCGCGGAATGAAAGAAGGGAGATGATGTTAAGTGTGGGAAGTGAGGAAGTTGTTGAATTTCGGAGTTTGGTTGCTCTTACGGTCCAAGTACTAGTAGCGTTTGAGCTGTTGATGACGAGAGGCGGAAGGAGCTCGGACCAACTGGCCTAACTGTATGGAGACCGCCACACCTTCCAATGATTTCCACAGCCTAACTGTTGAACAAGCCAGATTCCCACTAAACCAGGTGCCTACCACTCGCCCAAGGCTTACTAACCCGTACTAACCGATAAACTTTATCGACAGGCAGACAACTTGCTACGCAATCAGGCATCGACCGTACCTGCATAGTACTAGTAGGTACGTGGGCGACGCACCTACCTAAATGTTTGGATTTCATTGCCTCGTCATCTCGCACAGAACATTCTAGGTTTCATGTTACATGTCCTGAAAACTTTTTATTTATTTTTAATCAAGTCGCATACAAACACACTGGTCAATGTCCAGGTACATATCAGTCGGTCAGAAGCTTCTCGGGTCACCTAATCATCTTGGTGCTTGCCTTACCCAGAGCCTCATTCCATATCCTGTGAACAAGCCTACTTTACTCTTTATTAACTGATTATGCTTATGAAAAAGCTGGCTTGGTCCTGTCCAACATAGCCTTACCTTTCAGCAATATCATTAATTATGTGATCGTACAGCGAAGAGTCAGACCCGTTCTCTGTCCCGAGAATTATATAAGCTAGCAATGCACAGCAAGCGTGCGACTGCATCCAGATGAATATCAACAGTGAAAGGTGATTCATACCATAATTTATCTAACCATTGATAGAACAAATGAAGGACTTTCTAGCTTAGGAATATGGAGAATTTTTACCTGAGCTGGCTTCACCGAACCATCTAAATCATCCAGGATCTTTAGACTCTAGATGATTTTAAAGGAATCGTTTCATAAATTTTATTATGGATTAGAAAGCAGCCAACCATACCACATCCCTATTAGTGATAATTCGGGTGCTCGGACAGAGGTTTGCGGTGCATCCATGGATGATTCTGCGTGCAGATACGGAGAGCTGCCGCCGTTCTCACGATGACATCACCCACTTCCACAATCTTATCTTGCGAGCCCACGATGTCCTAAATTGTGGAGACAAAAATTCCCCGTCAGGTTTGAGTATAACAGCATTTGGAGCCCCCATCCATAGCACACGACCAATCCACGCCCTCCAGTCAAAGAAGTTCTAAGATACGTTTTAGCAATGCTTTTGTTACCTATAGAAATCTTTATAAAGATGACATATTCACAGGTGATGAGTAACCCGTCATGGATTATTTCAGCTAGGAGCCACCCAAGTCAGTCCAAGATATCACTGTTTGCAAACGATCCAATCAAGTCCATGTGAATATTTGTTGCCAGAGGAAGGTACACATATCTTCGTGAGCTCGGCGGGATACGAGCACTTGGACGAGAAGATGACAGGCTGGAGAAGCCGAGTTCCGTTGTGATTGATCGGTGGAAGTCGCGAGTGGTACGTCTTAAAAGACGAGCAAATCTTGGACATGACCTTAGTCCCTAGAAACACGATGGATTTGTAGAGATCGGTGTTTTCTGTTCCTGGTTACCTTTTTGGCCGGTGCTCCGGCGGAGAGGTCGCTTGAAGATTAGAATCCTTCGGCTTGAATAACTTTGTTGGTGGTAAGGGTCAAGCTACGCAGATGGGATACGAGTAGTTCAGCCATGGTCGCGAACGAAATGAGTCTTAACTCGGAGCATAGAGATCATAGATATAAGTATGAGGCGATATGACATTTTAAAATGTATATTGCAGGCACTGTTGATGCGGGAAGTGCTTAGCACTACAGCAGTAAGCGGTCCGTTTTGCTAATTTCAAGCTCCTGACGGTCCTGCAACACGTTAATAAGGCACATGCAAGCTACGATTGGTGGGCAACCTTTGGTGCTTTTATATACGTCTGTCGCTCCCTTTAGTACTTAAAGCCAAATCTGACGATATACATCAGTAAGTCATCGAACAGATGCGGATACGGTTATAGTTGAGCTAACCACCCCGTACTAGAATTTTTGCGATCGAATTCAAGTTAGTGAGGATTATCTCCATCGTGTGTTCTGCGGTGGCTGGCTTTACATGTCCCATATGGCACGGATTTCCCCCCCAAATTTCCGGTGCTTTAGCGACCGCCTCATTTTGTACACCTACCTATATAGCTGAAGATCGGCCTTTGTATACCACAAAATCCAGCTAAAAAACCGCAGGTCTCGGCGTGTTCTTCTGCAGGAGTAAGGTGTTCTCTGTCGCTCCGTCTGACACAACATGGTAAATCATTTCTATCCTGCCGATATCGTAGACAAAAAGTTTGAGGGAAGCCCAGCCTCTCCCAAAAGTACCTAAGAATGTGTTACAACCCCGAAAACCACTGGATGTATGGCTTGTTTTGTACACAGTTGGGCATTATTGGCTGGGTGAAGTTGGACCTTGTCGACTTGGTTAGAAAGCTGGTTGTCTTTGGTCAAACACATGGCTTGTAGACTGGTCGCTACGCCGTTAAGTTGAAGCAGAAAATCGATGGCCCCTCATGCTGTAGAAGTCCCGAGTTGGAGAAGACAGAATGAAGTAAATAAGCACTCCACGATACAAATTAGGAAATTCAACGTCTTCGAATAGACATTCTTAAGGTTATAATATCGCTCTTTACCTAAATTCGAGGTTAAAAGGGTATTATATATGGCTGAAAGTTTCCTGGTTTGTATACTCTGTGTATGTAGGTAGGTAGGTATTGAGAAGAGAGGTAAGTGGATAGTGTGGCAGCGGCCAATAGATGCAGCCCTTGAGGCTGGAAAGGGAAAGCCACTGGACGGTAGTTAGCGTATGGTGAGCCAATCAATAGAAAGGATTACGTGGGGTTTCGAAAGACTCGATAAATAATTGGCTACTATCTTTTCATGATTAAATTAATAATCCTAAGTTTGACCGAGTCCGCAAGTCGCCAAGCTCGATTGCTCGATCTCATCCCGTCGATTAGATCCCGTCAACAGGATGATTTCGAATTGCGAGACGCCCGAAGCGCTGCATGACTTCGACTACGGGATGACGCGGGAAATTTTTTTGAGAGGATTAAAAGGTTGTAGAATTGTACGCGCAGTGCGGGGATCGTCATGTATGTATGTACTTATCGAGAGTTCTAGAAATGATGGGTTTGAGCTGCAGGGAAATTGATGTGAAATTTCCAGCATTTGCTTTCAATTTCTAACTGTACCATTTGCAGCTCATGCCGACGAAACCCGCTCTCAACCAAACCCGCGGCCAGCCGTACTGAAACCAAAATTCAAGCATCCAAAAAATTAACAGCTATCACCAGGACACAGAAAATTTTTCAACACAGAGCGTATGTAATATGCGTGACACTATCAGCCTTGCTCACACGAGCTGTTGGAAAAGGGATTGTCAACATTCTCCACATCAAATCAATTGCCCAATGGCATGAGTACGATATAAATGTCACGATAACCTGACGGCGACTTCCCCGAAGGCTAGATATAAGTTACAAAAGTGGTTCAAGAATCTTGTCCAACCTCGGCAGGTGCAAGAGGTCAAATCAGTCAAATCATAAGACCATTTTCCACGGCGGCAAGTACATCCCAAGGAATAGAAAGTATATCTTAACAAGCTAGTGACGTACTAGCCCAAGTCTAACTACATCTAATAAACAATCTTAACACCATCTTCCGCATCTTTCAACCTTCAACCTTGCAGATCTTGTCAAGCTATCGCGCCGTTATGCATAACCGACTCCACCATTATCTAGCAATTGAGGTAAAGATAGCTGCATAGATATGTAGCCAGGGTTTCAATACTTGCTATCCGTTTCTAAATATTACTTGTCAAGGCTTTCTCCGAGCTACTACATTTACTTCAACTCCTCTTCGATCTTCGATCCTCTTTATCTTCTATCTATATCTCTTTTCATTCTATCTTACGTCGCATAGTGAAGTAGCCCGAACCGATTTCATATAGCTTTAGCCCCTCTTACTAGGGCGCCACCAATTGCGATCACCTCGTCAACTACGTCCAGTCCCGAATTTCTGTTAAATACTAGGTTCCTAAGTAAGATTTGTATTGCGATAATCCAAGTGTTTCTCGTAGATATTGGGGATCTCGCAGGTTCCTCTGGTGGAATTTCGGACAATGACTGCGAGGCAAGCAACGACATGGGAGGAATACAATCGCGGAGCTTCGCCTGGTAGAAGCGATAGTTTATCGTCTCTTGCCAACCAGAGCATTCAATCTGAAGATCAAGCGCTGCTAAGTGAACATGGATATGACGATGAGCATCCCCGACGGACAGGACGAAGGTTCGCAGCTTTTCCACCAATTCATTTCTGCGTAGACTAATTGTGACAATTTTTACGTATAGATCTTCTGTAACGAATCGCCTTGCCGCATTAACAGATATAGGTGGTGTCAACAGCATCCGATCTTTTAGTAGGAGCTGGCAACGAGCCTCGGTCTTCCCTGAAATCATACCGCAGCAGCCCGCATTCGTATTTGCTCCAGATCAAGAGCCGGTCCAGACGGTAGATCCTAGTCCGTACGCCAGGCGCGATGTCGAAGCCGGTCCTAGAACGTCTCTTCTAAGAAGGGATCTTGAAGGAGCGCCCACGCCTGATACTGCCGATTATGAGGATTCCGGGCCTGTGGGAACGCCCCTGTCGCGAACCGAAGGCCAGGAAGGCGAACGAAAACCTCTTGGTGGTGACCTTTTCAGAACGGCTTCTCCATCTGGCTCTGTTCGCAGCACTTCGATATTCTCGACACCACATCTAGCTGTTCCCCCCTTGGTCGGTAGCTATGGTTCGATCGGAAGTTACGGCACTGTCGAATCGGCAGCAACTCATTCTTCCATGATCCATGCCGCAGACCTATGGCGCCAGCAACAAGAATCTGGCGCAAATGTGCCCGATGGAGAGCGCCAACCCATCCTAGTAAAAGAAGTCGAGCAGGAAGGAAGAATTGTATTACAAGTATCCGGCCAATCAACTCTACCCCAAACAGTTGTGAACTCCACCAAGTAAGGAACTCTCTTTATGCCTCTTAAGTGCGTTTTGCTAAGACTTTATCTAGCGTATTGATCGGTGTTGGCTTATTGAGTCTCCCTATGGGTCTGAAGTATGCCGGCTGGATCTGTGGGCTCATCGCACTTGGCTTATGCGCCGCGGTGACTAGCTGGACGGCAAGGCTGTTATCAAAATGCATGGATCTCGATCCAACCATGATCACATTTTCCGACATAGCGTTCATTTCCTTTGGTAGGAAAGCGCGCATCATGACAGCCGTACTGTTCACTCTCGAACTACTTGCAGCTTGTGTGGCTCTCATCGTCCTTTTCGCTGACTCGTTGGCACTCCTGTTTCCTGGTACACTAAGCATCACCGAGTGGAAAGTCCTCTGTACTATAATCATGATACCCTTGCAATTTGCTCCGCTATCTCTTCTATCTTTTACAAGCTTTATTGGGGTAGTCTCATGTTTAAGCAGTAAGTGCCTTACCCCTCTTTCCCCCAAAGCTGCTTAGAAGTATGAGAATATTGATAAAATGGTCTAGTTGTAATTATCGTCGTACTCGATGGCTTGTTGAAACCGCACACACCCGGTTCTCTCATAGAGCCAGCTTCTACTTACTTATTCCCTGCGAATTGGTTAACTCTACCTCTATCATTTGGCTTGCTTATGTCGCCATGGGGCGGACATAGTGTTTTCCCAAATGTAAGGTCGCTTGAAGTACTTGAAAAAAGGAGAATGAGTTAACACATGTTAGATATATCGCGATATGCGTCATCCGTACCGTTATAAAGAGGTATGATATCCGGTGACTCTTTTCTTAGTGACGAGGTAAACTGACCCTCGATAGGCGGTTACATATACGTTTAGCTTCACTGTGAGTCTCAAAGAACCTGGGCTTATAAGTTTCGATCAAGACTGACTTTCTATAGTTTATAGTAGATGCCGCGGTAGCTATCGTGGGAGTTCTCATGTTTGGTGACGGAGTTCGTGATGAGATTACAAGCAATATCCTCCAAACTACGGGATACCCCAATGTTTTGAATATTCTACTCGTTGTGTTCATCGCGATCATCCCCCTAACTAAGATCCCTCTGAATTCTCAGCCGATTGTCACAACATTAGAAGTTGTATTCGGTCTTCGTCAGCAAGTTGTTGCCGAAGAGACATCTTTGGTTGGATTATCTAGTACCTCGAGGGGGTTACTGAAAGCTCTTGTACGAATTATAACGCTACTAGTGTTTTTGGGTATCGCTATTCTCTTCCCGGCTTTCGATTCGATTATGGCTTTCATGGGCAGCGCTCTCTGCTTCACGATATGTGTTACGTAAGTACTGAAATTCCCCCTTTTCTAACTCGACGTTTGCCATGTCCATGAGCTAATAGTCTCTCAGACTTCCTCTAGCCTTCTACTTGAAGCTATTCGGACACGAAATTACTGCGGGAGAACGCATTCTCGTTTGGACTGTCATGCTCATATCTCTTACCATCTCCGTCATCGGGACGGTCTGGGCCTTCCTACCCAAGGATCTCATTGGAGCGAATTAATAAGTACCTATGGATTCAAGGTCCTTTTTTTTTATATCTGGGTATTCTAAATGAGTGGTACGTATTGGATATACAAAAGTGTTTTACGATTTTATCAAAGTTAAGGGTTCATATGCATACTTGAAGCGTTAGCAACAAGCATAGCGTCGATTGACATAGCACCATAGCATGATACCTGTCGCTCAATGCAACAACCAGAATACGTAGAGCTGTCAGGTTATGAGATAAGTTTTCAATAAACACACCTATGGCTTACGGATATAGGATGTATATAGGTAAACCATAAGTACCTACCTAGGTATATTCGGAAACGATAGAGAACAAGTGGCCACCATATTCAATATTGAAGTCTCTGCGAGACATCACTCGAGCGGGCGTTCACCATTAACCAAGATCAAATATCACCATGGGCAGTGGGAATAAAATCATGATTTGCTAATCCATGTCTCTGTTTGAAAAATACAACATCGGTGCGAAACTGTTTCTAATAACACCGAACACCTATGCAGCCCCTTTTCCATAATGACGCCCACCTCGAAAAACACCCGGTATCCCGCATCATAACGGTCATAATCATAATCATAATCCCGGTCTCAGTTCCAGTCATAACCGTAATCATAACCATCACCACAAACCCCCCAAATAAAAGACTACCAAGGAAATACAATCTTCAACAACACAGTGCTAACAGCAAGCGGCTCCTACCACCTCCACGCGCGCGCCGCGTCGACATACCACCAGACCATAAAAACACACGCAGCCAGCTGTCCCGCGACGATGGACCGTCCGCACGCCCACTGCCTCGGCAGTACAAAAATCTGCCACCATTGCAAAAGTAACATGCCCGCGAAACGGAGCAGCGCGAAGTCGTGGCGGTACAGGGCCATGTTGAGAACCGCGAGCCCGCCGAGCGAGGGGACGAGTTCGAAGATGATGAAGAGGAGCATTAGCGGCCGGAGGTGCGTGTACCGGCAGTAGGGGCTTTCGCAGTGGGAGGGGGCTGGGTTGGGGTTTTGGTTGTGGGTTGCTTTTGAGTTCACGAAGTTGATTATGGGGAGCGAGGATGTGGAGGCCGTTGTTGATGCTGATGAGTTGGATGTTTCGGACGTCAGGAGCGTGTCTCGCGATGGTCTGCCCCTTTTGCGTGAGAGCCGGTACTCGGCGATGCCGAGGCAGGCGGCGCAGCAGTTGAAGTAGCTTAGTAGAAGGGTCTTGCGGCAGACGAAGCAGGATTTGTTGGATGCTGTGTATATTGGTTTTTGGGACCTGCCATCGTCGGATTCTGGTGGTGAGACTGTTGGGGTGATAGTTGGGGAGGCCTGGTTATACTCTGACTTTCCGAGGTCGATGTTTATAACGTGGTCGTGTTCCATGGCTATGAAGATGGTTCGGAATGACACTGTTTGTATTTACATGTATCTCTGCGTGTGTTGATAGAATAGAAGAGTTATAATGTAGCTGGTGTATACTCGAAGCTCAATTCGGGTTGTTTCTCTCCTGGTTGGTAAGTGAATGTATAAGTTAACTCAGATGGTACGGGGTATAATTCTGAAGGGGGTATAAGACTAGCTGTGTTTATGAGAAAAAGAGAAGCAGAATCTAAGATTCAAGAACCTTGGACCCAAGTAGAGCATAGTGAGAAGTTCATTCGGCCGGCCCTTGGGAAGTTGCATTGCAACTTCTGGGATCTACCGTATATGAGGGCGGGAGCTACACCCCTTACCAGTTGAACCTACCTGTGTTTGGTACGGAGGTTTAGAGCAGGTGTCGTCTAGAGTTCTGTGGTCATTTTTATGACGGAGTTCTTAACCTTGCTAGACTTTTTAATTATAAAGCTCTTGCTTTTGACATTACTAATACCAACTTTTCTTCTTATTATCATACTTGGGTAGATGTCATGGGAGCTATGTAGTTAGCATTCTATATGATTATTAAATCAGTAAGGCAGCTCTCACATTTATATAATCAGTATAGAACCATGCATGATCTGAGAAGGGTAAGATACTAACGTAGCGTATAGATATAGCCAAGACGATGTAATATCCGTCTTTCTAGAGTCTGACAGTACCCAGTGTGGACTTTATAGCGTTGCACGAAGGAGTTCCTGTCATCGGAGAACCACAATCTGTTTCTCAAAGGCTAGAGACTCGAATAAGGTCCTATGACTGCATAAAGTCGCTGTCGCTTGACCACTTAGGCGCCGCTATACGTAATCGTCGTACGATACCATGCTAGATCTAAAGGGCGTCTCGACGGTTTGCTTTTTCAGCCACACATATCTAATCAGGAGGTAATACTCGCTCACTCACTCACTCCCTTCCCCTTGACCTTGCTTGAAGATCTTATGTATCAAGCTAATAGCATCTACTCCAGATGTAGAGTAGTGCTTCAATCACGCACCTAATACCCTTTGCCACAGCATGCCTAGCGAGGGAAAGCTGTAGCCGTTGTTTGCTTCGTAGCTTCTTCGAGGGTAGTTCTTGATTTCCTTCCGAGTCTGTCTTCAGATAAAGTAGGTTATGTTAGCTTCTAAAGTTACTCAAGCGTCAAAGACTACATGGCGAGTTCCCAGACTCCCGGTCCTTACATACCTCACGGGTCACATGGAGAAGAAAAATTCCACAGCAGATCAGCGTGAAGGTGGCGCCGTAAGGTTGAAGTCGAATTTGACATTCTTATTCGACAATCGCCCAATCTTCCCCAGAACTTTTCATAACCACTCTTTCTGGCGTTCACGTATTCTTAAGCACCTGACACCTTCCGGGTCTTCCGCCGTGCTACACACTGACCCTTCGGCCGAGTCCCGGAACCCCGGATGTGGATTTCAAGAAGAGTTCACGTATCCCAATCAACACCCATGCTTTCCAGCTGCCGTGTCTCACAACGCCTACATAAATGTCTTAAGTATACCTATGCACCTGCACCGATTAGCGCGCGCCTCGCCCAGTTTTGGCGCTCGGTTAACCATTACAGCTACCGGCGTAGTACGATTAGTAAATACATACCTACCTGAAGCGATGTGTACCTATACCTACGAAGACCGTACTTATGCACACGCATGTACGTAGCCTATTTAGCTAACGCCCCCCCTCCCCTCCACTCCAATCCCTTAATTTATCCTCAGCCTCCCTTGCTTTTCCCTTATGTGCCGTGTCTGCATGTGCATACCTTAATACCCTTACCTTGTTGTCCTGCCCATTACCGCTACCCTTACATTCCAGATCGGAAGACGTGCCTACGAATAAGACTATATGACGTAGAGAAGGCAATTCAAGTTACGAGAAATGAGCTGAGTTCTTGGCCTGTCGAAGTTTGATGAGGAAAAGTGGTGTTTATCTCGAAGCAGCTTTTTATTGGACTAGATTGTTCCATGGCGGGTAAGGATATACATGACTCACTTAAATGAGAATAATGAAAGATATCGGAGTTCAAATAATGCAGACGCGTACTTACTTAATACTATGGATAAGCATAAAGAGTCATATCAACATAGCTTTAATAGTTGAATGCATTTACAAGTCTATAGTCGCAAGTCACATATCATAGAAAATTACAAAGTAAATCTGAGTGGGTAACTTCTGGTATTCTTTTAATAATCTGGAGAATATCTAATACCTAGAGAGCGAGTTGAAGCTAGATCGATCCACCAGGAATGCTGTGTAAAGGGTGCTGTACTGCTGCTGAGGTTGCCAAACTGCGTGATGTTGTTAATGATCCAAATCCAATCCAAACGACAAGGAGCCAAAGCCAATTTTTATCCATGCTGATCCAAAAAGAAATCATGGCCTCTTTCCCTTTTACAATTTCCTTCTTTCTTAATCATTCATCTCTTGCTCCGTAAAAGCACAGGTCCAAATTGTATTAAGAACAAGAAATGGTAGAGTACCAACGAAAGAAAGCAGCAGCAGCAGCAGTAAACCCGTCATTAAAACATTACCCGTGCGGTTGTGGAAAGATGAGCACAACTACAAGAGGCATCACTAGCTAGGATGAGCTCAGTGAGCTTCCTGCCAGTGGCCAACCCACTCCATGTCGCCGAGATCATGGCGTCTCTCCTTTCGCCAATTCCAATCTCGGCCCTTGTTCCATGGGCACTCGCGTGATGTGGTGCGGTTATCCCGGTTCCACTTGTGGTGGTGGTTGTTGGTATTGGTGTGCTGTTGATTGACGTGGTCCAAAAATCCCATCCCTACTCCTTGCAAATTATTAATGCCGAATCCGAACTGTCGTCGTGACTTCGTTGAGAAGTCCGGCGACTTGGGTTCCGATGCTCCTGTCGCAGCTCTGCGGCGTTCCCCTAGTGCCTCCCACTTGTCGAGGTGACTACGCTTCGACGGTGGCGAGTAGCGAGGCGGGAAATCCTGAGGCTGCTCAACAGCGACGGGTTCATGAAAGAAAAATCCATCCGCGACCAAATCTCCATCAATATCGTTCGAAATAGTATCATTCACAGGCGAAGCCTCGGGCTTCTCATTATCAGACGCTGGCGCCTGGTGCAAGGATGCCTGATCCTGCTTGGGAGTGCGGGTAGCCTCCTTGCTCTCCTGACTCCAGGTCCTTGAATTGAGCTCCTTGAGCGCCTGTATCTGGCGGGCACGTTCCTCCTCGTCCTCCTCAAAGTCTTCATCCCACATGTCACTCCAGCTTTTAGATACGGCTTCCTTCTGGCGGCCGAATACCATGGACATAGCGCTGAGATTCGGTCTGGGCTTGGACATGGTAATTGGCAAAGATCCAGCCATAGGAGACACTTTAGCGGGGGCGCGTGCTGGTACATGCATGGGTCGCGAAATGTTAAGGGGGTTCATGGATGCAGCCAGGTTAGATGTCAGCATAGAAGAAATTGAAGGCGTCTCAACGGAGCCCGACATCCAGTCCGTGGTGCCCCCAGACTTAGAGAAGAGGTCCTCAGTGTAACTCTCATCATCAGGGATAGCGCTGAGCTGACGAATGCCTTGGAAGGTGTTTGCGTGCAAGGCCTTGGCCCACGGAAACACACCCTGGTCAACCTGAGGGCTCTGGATCGAGGGAGTCCGCAAAGGCTCGCGGTTGGCAGTAGCAACGTTGGAACGCTCAGCCGTGCAGAAGTCATCAAGTGCCTCCTCGAGGGTAGTGAAACTGACGACGCGGCGAAGGGCGTTCCTAGCACCCACCAGCGATCGCTTCTGAGGATCCAGATTCATGCACTGAACGATGACTTCGTAAGTGTCTTGAGACATAGTAGGGAATACGTCGAAGAGCGACTGCTTGTCACGTGAAAAATCCAAAAATAAAAGGTCGGCCTCGGTCGGGGTGTTGAAAGGGTTTCGTGAGAATAGAATGTTAAGCAAGCAGATGCCAATTGCCCAGATGTCCGCCTGGGCCGGCGAGTATCCAGCTCCGGCCGAGTCGTATTGCTCAGGTGACATGTACCTATCGCTTCCAACGGTTGTCTCGTAGCTCCATTTGTCCGTAGTAGCCAGTCCAAAGTCACCAAGCTTCATTGCGCCTGATTCGGCGAGGAAGATGTTTTCAGGCTTGATGTCTCGATGGTAGATGCCCTTCGAATGCATGTAGGAAACGGCGTCGACGAGTTCGAGCATGAATCGGCGCACATGTTCAGTCTCGAGAGGGCCAGATCCGGTACGAATGGCCTCGTATAGGTCACCGCGCGAGCAATACTCGAGAACGAGGTAAACGTGGGCATCCGTTTCGAATGAGTGGACCAGGTTGACAATGTTGGGGTGCGCACCTAGGCGGCGGTGGCAGAGAAGCTCCTCGGAATTCTCGTCCACGGCGAACTCGATCCCAATCTCGTTGGCAGCTGCCTTCTTGGTTAAACACTTCACAGCGACGAGCTCATCGGTTTGCAAATCCTTGGCCGTGAAGACCATTCCAAAAGATCCATGATTAAGAGGGGCGATTGTTTGAAACCTCCCGTCGAGAATAACGCCATCGTGAAACTTGTTTCTCAAGCATTCCATGACGTTGTCTCGACACGAGACAGATAACTGAGAAGTGGTGAGGGAGGAAACCGGTTGAATATACAACCGCAGCTGATCGTACAAGTAACTAACTCCTTTCCCCTTGCCTGATGTCTAATTGGAAAGGGAATATGAGGGGTATCTGAATGCTTCTTGAAACTGAGTGAAACTTTTTTTGCGTTCTTGTACAGAGAGCTAGGAGTAGAGCTAGAAGGTGCCGGAAGCGATGGGATAGAACGGATGGGAGAGGGAACAGTTGATAAGCGAAGTTGGCCAACCCAAGTAAAAGAAGAGGTCGAGTTGAGAGAGAGATCGGAAGCGATATACAATATGCCGGTTATGGGAAAAGAAAAACAAATAACTCCAGGTCGTTAACAGGTCAGAGGCTTCATCCAGGGTATGTCAAAGTTTTGTAGAACAAATGAAAGCGGCGAAATAATCGTGAATAGTTTATGGGACGCGTGGTCCTGAAAGAGTGAAAGGGAAAATTCGTTATAAGGACATGGATACGATAATGTGAATATGAAAAAGAGTGTCCGTGGTTGGATCTGTTGTCACAAGCTTTAGGAAGGTGGAGCTTGAAGACGAGATTATGTATGTATATGCGTTGCTGTCGTTGTTATTGTGGAGGAGCGGTGAGTCAACGAATCGGTTTTTTTTCGCAACGGGTGTCCGAGGGCGGCGGTCCTTTGGGTATATCCAGCAGTTCTCACTAGTTCTTAAGCTTCAAGTGGCATCTGTACGAGATGATAATCGAGTTTAAGATATTCGTGAAGGACACGGGGGGACGGTTGAAGGTTTATGTGGCTTTTGATGACCAAGTCGCTGGATGACTGGCCGGCCACGAGGTAGGAGCTAGCAGAACGGGTTGTTGGCGGTTTGGTATTTGTAGAAGATAGTATCAAATAAGAGCTTTCACTACTGTCGACTCCCGCAACTTGGCTCGATAGCTAGGGGAAGGGAGACTATGACTCCTCTCGTGACCTTGTATCAATAGTACGGATTGGTAATGGAAGTCGTTCGAAGCTGTTATAGTTGCAAGGTGTTCCTGGTGGCCCTGGCTCAGTGAGGATCCAGAATCCAGGCTATCAGATTACGAGTCAAGGCGGGTGTGACGTGGTGAAGGCGCTTATCAAGTCTAGTATTTCTCGAAGTTCTGGTTTGTCGTTGAGACGTTTGGGCGGATGATGGCTCTTTTTCTAAGTCGTCGTTTTGTTTGTTTGTCAATGATTATTCACTGGCTCAACAGACAAAGAACCCGTTTCGTGGTTGAATGGAATTAGGTAAAGTGAGGATTGGTCGTGACCGATTGGGAGGATCGAGTTGTAAGGAAGCAGGTTCAAAGAGACCAATGGTCGCTCAAAGGAAGGAGAGATTTGGCTTGCTATGTATTAATTGAGGTTTAACTGGGGATAGGAAGCTAAGATCCAGATCCCTCTTCTCTCTTGGTTGTTGACTTGACTAATTGACAGTTGGTACTAAGGTTGCTAAGATTTGGGAATGGAAACACGCAGAATCAACAGCTTTGATGCTTAGTGGCAGTAGAGAGAAAAAGGAACAGTGAGCGACGAGACGAAGATTAAGATAGTAAGAGGATAGAGGAGAGAATCGGTAGGAAATGGATGGATGGCGAGACTAAAAGAGTAGTAGGTGGTGTGGTTAGGTAGACGAGAAGGAGATGATAATAGCAAAAACCAGTTGGATGTGTGGAGGTGGGCTCGATGGGTGACGGGCTGGCTTCTAGGTGGTACGTACTCAGGTTACTAGGTAACTACGTACCTTCGTACATACACACAGCTGCTGGGCTGGACTTGGATGTTGGGTGGGACGAGGATGGAGCGACTGCAGCCAGTTTTAGTGGATGGTGCGAACAGTTTGAATGGGTAACAAATGTGGGCTTGCTGCGCCTTGGTGGAGACATGTACGTAGTGTATGTATATAGGTGGTTCGTGACTGGGGGAAGAACAAGGGGGAAAGTTAAGCAAAGCAAGCAAAAGTCAAGGGAAACAGCCCAGGACAGCCAGGAGTACCTGAGTACCTGAGTACGTACCTGAGTTCGTAACTTCAATGTTCTAGCATAACAACAACGAGGCGCCAAATTTCATCAGTAATCAAAGTCTATCGAGGTAGAGTTTAGCTAGCTAGAGCTAGGACAGCTAGGTCTAGTTGTACAGATGGTCTTTGTCCGAGCTAAGGGGCAGTGTCAA
The DNA here is from genome assembly GCA_022695765.1 of Annulohypoxylon moriforme. NCBI lineage: Eukaryota > Fungi > Ascomycota > Sordariomycetes > Xylariales > Hypoxylaceae > Annulohypoxylon > Annulohypoxylon moriforme. The sequence goes on from MU403112.1 coordinate 82,379, forward strand.
CACTGTAGAAGGAAACGGAAAGACCGCTGAAGAGTAAGCAATTGGAAGGGCAATGACGATAGAAAGGCATGTTGCTAATATCACGGAGCTACGCCATAAGTTAAGACAGTACATCATCGTATTCCATTAAAGGGGTGTGATTCGCGTGGAATGTTTCGAGATAAAGAAGTACCATCATAGCTGCCTCGTCACACCCCATGTTTAGATTTGCCTCGGCCGTAAACGTTCATACAGTGTCGATATCCCAGATTAGATACTCTGGATTATTCAGAACTGGACACTTCAAGCTTCTACAGCCAGTCTGGCGAGAGGCAGCTAGAAGCTTATCGAATCATGAAAGCTGACCACGCGGATTGGGCACGGACTGCACGTAGGAATGCCGCTAATAAATGCACAGTATACAATAGTCTTCCGTGATTAGCGACACTAGACTGGGATCGTCACACCGCCATCTACCTCTGAGACCGGTACCTGATAACAGAGTTATATGACAGCTAAGCAGGCAGAAAGGAAGCAAGGAACCAAGGTGCCATGTAGCCTTCCTTCCTGAGTGGTGGGATCGACAAGTACTCTTTATCCTCGACAAGGTATCGCATTAAAAGCCTGCTGGCGCTTTTCCAGGCACAAAGGGAGACTTGGACACGTTGCGACAGGACCCCACGATCTTCTGTGATGGGAGACCCAATGATTTGCGTCTCGAACTGTTCAACTCTTCCAGCATCTTCGGTTTCACCTATCAGATAGGAAGCGAGCTGATTGGCTAATGGCTTATGCACTCCTTTCTGCCTGCATCTTCCGCATCTTCGCATTTCCTCTCTCCAAGGCACTAAGCTTTACTTAGATAGCCTTGACGATTGGGACGATTTGGATTTTTGGTCGACATTGACCGCCTTTGTGTAATTTCAATCGATGCAGGCCACCATTTTCGTGACCATCCGGGTCGGCGCATTTCAGGATACTCAGCCAACAAGAGAGTCCTGAAGCTCTCAAATTGATCGCAGTGTTACACTTCGCGAATCAAACGAATTGAGCAATGAGGCCCTTTGTCCCTACGAAATAAGGGACTGGACTTTGCATAATTAATAGTATTACCTGGAAATCCTAGGTACCAAGGTATGACGGGCGCGCGCGAAAACCCGAGCGTCACGAAGGCGCCGAGTAGGTACTTAGGTATTATTAGGTGTTGTTTAATAAAAAGGGGCTCCACCTAGTATAAACAATGAAGGATTGCGAATTGCGAATTGAACGAATTGAATGAACCGGACACAGCGGACATTCAATGGTACCCTAGGGTCTACGGCGTATCCTAACCCCCGAATTGTTGGGTCTCTCTGGGAATTGCCGGGTTAAATCTGGGGCAATCTTTAGGTTGCCTTTGGTTGATACGTTTTGACGCAGGTTGGCATCATCTCCCACTAAGGGGAGATAATGATCCTACACGGCGAGCAGATCTCACGATGGGATATGGGGGAGGGGGCAGAGGGGAGTGCAAATCGAACATGATGCAATACTTTGGGGAAGATGACTGACTGATCGCCTCGCCCCTTTCGGCAGGCCTGGAAGGAGACGTTCCACGGTTGGTCCACGGCGGGTTGCGTGTGTGTACATGTGTGTGCCCTGTGTGTGATGTCTGACAGCTGTGTTTCCTAAGTTAGGACTGATTTCCTGTCGTGTGACCTCAGGAACGGCAGTGTCTTGAACTATGTGTCGTCCAGAGCATTCTAAGCATTCCAGCGAGGACGCCATACAAAAAAAGACCGTCGAATAGAAAAATTAGACGGAAGCGGTAGCGTCTCACTGTTTCCGACGCCGGCCGAAAGACCGTCGTGGTGCATGACTTGACAATGCCAAATACGCGTTCGACGGTTTCAAGCCCAAAATATTTGGGTCTCGTCCGGAGCAACCCAAAACTTGCCAAACAACAACGAGCGAGTCATACTTCTCCCGCGATCGGCCCCAAACGGCCTCAAACATCTCGGCAATCTCAACGGTAAGCTGGGCAAACTGGCAGATTGATAAACTGATGGTGAGCCCACCTCCCACCTGGATCGAATGCTTTAAAAACATGCTTGCTGCCGACCCCACGCTGGCGCATGTTGGGGATCTCTTAGCGGACGCGATGCCCGAAACACTTTCGATCATCTGTTACAAGAGCTACACATATAGATTAACTGATATAGACGTAGTCTAGCGGTGAAGACGACGACAGCATTGCGAAAGCCCTAGCGAGCGGAATTCTGGGCGCGTTAGAAGCTATTCGGCTTAGGGCTATTAGCATTATCGCTTCTCCGTCGTCTATACTCAGGCTAAAAGACACGCATCTCGATGTCGAGAGTGTTATGATACCATATGATCCATATCCATATATGGTACCATATAGACTAAGTTGATCTAAATCATCAAGGCGGTGGACCGTGCAAACACGCAAAACGTGGTGGCTGACGATGGCTGGTGCCGCTGGTGCAGCTGGTGGTGATGGCTGAATTGCAGCGTATTAGTCCTTTTCGGGATGCGTCTCCAAATGCTGTTCATCCCTTCATGCATGAGTCTCGATGCAGGAAAAACAAGGTATCGATACTAGTAAGTCAGTAGTGGATATAGTGCTATAATAGTACTATAAGGCTAAGTATCGTCAGGTGCGCTGTTGGACTTTCCTGAATGATGGTCCTAGGTAGGATTCCATTGATGAATATATTAAGAGGCTCGGACTGCTTGGGACTTTTTTAACATTATTACTATGACGAGTTTACTTCGCTGTAGGATTGGCCTACCTATCCAGTTGGACGGACACACGTCGTATTGGGGTCGCTGGTGATACCAATGAGGTACCAATAAATTTGTATACATTTTGGAGGTTGGTACGGCTGACGGAACGATTGATGTATGCGTTGTTGAAAATCGGCCATGTAACCGAGATGCAGAAATACGTACCCCCCTTTGCCTGCTTATATGCATCAGAAATGCAAAAGATGCAGTAGCTCCTTCGATCTTTAATGGTCCATGCCCTTGCCATGCCCTTGCTATGGCTGCGAATGCCCCAAGTCTATTCTCGTTTCGGTCTTATCGATTCGGTACACTAAGTTTTGAAGATCCACTTCCGGCCGTCGTCCTTCCATTTTCGATAATTGTTATCGTTATCCGCCGTCGCTCTCTCCGCCGAATGTCTCCTTCTGAACCATTTGAACCAATTCTAAATATTACTTCTTTCTTAACCTGGCCTCGTGTCTAACCAAAGCAAGTCATCCACCTCATCCACCTAAATCCACCCACATTCGCAGATCGTCCGGTCTTGGTCTTTGGGGTTTGCTTAAGTCTGTCGCATCAAGTCTACCGAAACCTTGTTGGTGCAGTAGCGGATTATAGGTTTCTATAGCTTCTATAGGTTCTATAGGGTCAGTATAGGTCGCGGATTGCGTTCCTGGCCTATTCCCTTGCCCATTTACGGACTTTTTGCTCTTTCGCATCTTTTTGACCTCTTGACCGCTTTCTCGACGACACGTCTCCAAGACGCGGTGTGCCGTGTAAAAAAAACTTTTTTTCGCATCTTCCACCTTCCAACGCTCGTATCTGACTTATCTGATTCGGTGTTATCCTCGGTCGGAGCTCAGACCTAGAAAGTAAAAATTTTCTGCTCGCGAATCTATCTTATTTTACGATCCGATTCCCTGCGAACTTCACCTTCACCGCTCTATATCGACGGGAAAGACTTGCATTGGTTTCCGCTTTCCCCCCAACCTGCTAGGTTTTACGCAGTACACACAGATCGTAAGATCTAAAGATCTTTGCAAACGACGGGAGACCCACGGTTCCATCTGCTGTCTTAGCCATGGCCGCATCTACTCCCGTTAAAGTCGTGTTACTAGACATCGGTAAGGACAGCTCTGAGCCTGCCCTTGCTTTACATTTATTCCATCTTCTATCTAGTAGCTTAGATATATCGACGCATTAGCCTGCAATGGTAGCTAATACGTCTCCTTAGAGGGCACAGTTTGTCCAATCTCTTTTGTCAAAGATGTCCTGGTAAGACATCCCCAGCTAGAACTGCACTTCTCCGAATCCAAATTCTCCATACCCGCCACCCCATGTAGCATAGCCCTGTACCAGTATAACGATCGTCCGCTCAAATGGCGAGCGCGATGCACACCCTATTTCACATTGTCCTAGGGTCGTTGACTATCTATGTAACCTTGAGTCAAATCGGCCTCAAATGATTTTGGCTGGTTGTCATAAAAGCACGTCGCTTAATAACGCGACGTCGATGATGGCAAAGTTGCCAAGGCAGCAAGGCTTAATTGACCTATGGATATCTCGAGTAGAGAGTCCGCGTTGACTGATTATTCTAGTTCCCCTACGCCGTGAAGGCCCTTCCGAAGACATTGGAAGCCCAATGGGATAGCCCAGATTTTGCAAAGTACAAGGACGCGTTCCCACCGGAGTATTCTTCATCCAAAGAGGCATTACAAACTCATTTTGAGGTTCTTGTGAAGGCGGATGTGAAAATCGCCTATCTCAAAAGTCTCCAGGGTTACCTATGGCAGGAAGGTTACGCTTCAGGTGACTTAAAGGCACCCCTATTTCCGGACGTACCAGGGAAACTATCAGAATGGCGAGAAAAGGGCCTCAAGATTATGATCTATTCGTCGGGGTCCGTTGCGGCACAGAAGCTGTTCTTTGGCCACACAGATGCGTCCCCGTCGGATCTGACACCGCAGATCTCAGACTGGTTTGACACCGTCAACGCCGGCCTCAAGACGGAAACAAACAGTTACAAGACAATTGCTAGTAGACACCCCGAATTCCCACCTGAACAGTGGTTGTTCCTAAGTGACAACACCAAGGAAGTAGATGCCGCCATTGAGGCCGGTATGCGAAGCGTGGTTGTTCAACGGCCAGGCAATGCACCCCTCTCGCCTGAAGTATCGCAACGACTACAAGTCATAGAAACCTTTGATTCTTTGGATGATGATCTCAACATCCGTGGGAATTAATTGGCTAGGGGCGGGAGAAGGCAACGACTAGCATGAAGACTCGTGAGGAGAACACGACTCTCGATATGGAGGCGCTTACGACAGTAGAGAAAAGGAATCGAATGGAAGCAAATAAGACTAAAGCGCAAGAATCTAGTGTAACGGGACCATACCGGCGAGCCAATCCGAGCGTACCCTTCCGGCGGAGGGTGTCAAGGACTTGCAAATCGGCCGGCATTCAATTTGGATGTGGGGGAATTGGATCGCGACTCGTCAGGTAGTCGGCGTGGTCCGGTTATTACCTACCCAGGTCCTAGGTAGATAATCCATCCAAAAGTTCCATCCCTTAAGTATTGTACCTAAATCCTAAGGATCACGTAGCTTGCCGTAGCGCATTCGTACTCCCGTGCTCTAAATATGTGACCAGGAGTAGCTAAGTACGTCGAGAAACATCGCCTACGAGAATCGCCTCACCTGCTTGCACTAATGTGAGATCCGAGACATGGAAAATTCGCCCCATCTAGAACAATGAATGACAGGTAACACTTCATGTCCGCACTTTAATCTCGCCGGTATTTCAATGTCTCGGGACTAGGGGGGGGAAGCTCGCCGTAACACTATCGGTGGTGTGACCCCTTACGACGGGCATTAAGTATCAATTTCAGGTAATTTCCCATATCGCTCGAAAGGAGGGGAATGCTTGATGTATGTCACAGCACCTAGCAAGATATCATTTTTTCATGAAAGCACATTTCAATATATGGGATTCGTACTTTGTTAGTTGGTTGAAGTCGAGTAATCCATACCACTCTGACCCCGTACTAATACTCCAATGATCTCCAACGCATACAAGATATCGACTACAAAGCAACTTCACGATGACCCCGGCTAGTTTGGTTGAGACGGACCGGCGACCGGGACTAAGAGGGGCCTCCGTACTTGAATCCGGGGTAAACGCGTATATGTACATGACTCGTCATTCCGCGAAGGGAGTCCGTCCATATCTGCTAGGGATTTCTCCTACGATGCAGACGAAGTAAGGTACTCGAGAATGCTCGATCGGCCGTTCGTCATCTGACCAAAGCGGGGTCTAAGTGCTCGTCATTGGAGCCAAGCCACCTCCATATGTAGGCGAGGCACACTGCTTCGTCGTTGCCATTAGCAACCCAAGGTCCCAAGTGTATGAATCGTAGCATCGTGGCCCAGACTCTTAGTTGGAGGTCTACCAGTTTGAGGTGCGCCAAGGGCGAATAGAAGTTCACGAACTATTTGCTTAGAACCTAGAGAGATCCCGACGAATTGGATGACTCGCCACTTTCTTAGTCAAATTGCTAGATAAGGAACCAATTGATAGCAGGATGTGCCAGCAAGGTTCATAATAAGCATGACCTTCGATGTCGTCGAAAATCCTTGGCTCATTTAACCATACTTGTCATTGACGATGTTCAGATATCCAATCAATTAACTGCTGGTTCTAGAACACGATCTTATCAGTTTTAGGTGGCGAACACGCGTTCGCCATATCGATATCGCTTCTATCATATTCCCACGTGTCGCTAGTGACGATAGTTTCAAAGGCGAAGGGGTGTTCAGACGAACCACGGATAAAATTGCCGAGTAGATCGCCAGAGATTGGAGAGGCAAACCCATGTGTGTGGTTCAAGCCAAACTTCTAATCAGTCCTTTATGCCACACTAAACTAGACGACTACAGCCGGAAGGAACCATCGTATAGTAAGAGCTTTGTGATTGATCCTTTCGAGGTAAGATGTGCCTCCATCGTCGGGTATATTAGGTAATTGATCACATAGATGTCTTAGTTGACCCCTTAGAGGCTGACGGGGACCTCCAAAAGCCCTGATCAACCAATACATGGACGAAAGGCGCAGGTGTCGCCTGACCAAGATGGTGTGGTCTTGTTGGTGGGCAACTTTCAAACCTATCGGGTAGTTAAGTATGCGCTCCCCTGCGGGGTAGGCTGAGGCCCATACGAATACATTGTCGATCTCGATGGAAGAACAAGCGCTGCAATAATCAAATTATTAGGAAGCGCGTCTAGGTTGAAATGCATCGGACGAATCAAACGACGTGAGATTTTGGAGTAGAGTAGAGAACCGCCTCCGGCATTGGTGGATATAGGAATGTAACCCTGAGATGATAATCGGCCTCAACGTCGTTAGTTTAATGCAATGACGACGTTCACCGTCATATCAATCTGCTCATACAGTTAGATTTATTAGGCGATTGTACATCCTCTTGTTAATCTGGTTCGGTTATCATCCGGATGAACCACGAAGTACAACTGCAAAGTTGTTCCTAGTATGGCCAGATCGAAGCTCAACTTTCTTGAACGTCGCAGAGGATAACGGGATAAGGGATTTCCGAACCCAAAGGTAATATACGAGTCTCTGCGTGACTTTGCTCTTGGCTTTTACATATCCTAAAGTATTCATAATCGTCTCCATGTGAGACTCGTTCATATACCTTGAATTGGTGACGCACTAAATTCTCGGGAATTAGAAAAGTTCGTCATAATACCGAATAGGTATTTCGATCGTTATCATATGTTACATGTGAGTTATGAGAGAGGCGTTTGAGGATTCAATGTCCTCCGGGACGTTAGGGAACAGCATAAACACTAGGGCTTTCACTTACTGGTGCAGGTAGAACCATGAACAGGCTCGGGAATAGATCATGTAATCCGGACGAGCAATCTGTATTAGGCTGCTTTAAGAAATCCAAGGTCCGAAGGAGCATCTCACCTCGTCCTATGGCATCGGGAACAAAATTTAAGACCAGTGAGAGGCTAATGATGTCGAACCGTTCAGAATCATCCTTTGGAAGTGGTCTCTTCATAAAATCCTGTTGGATAATGCCGTCGCTTTGACTGTTTAAGTCTATCCTCTCCACATCGAATAATCCACTCCTCGAACACATGTTCGTAGTGCTCAATGCTCCAACTTCAAGCATTCTCCAGCGGGTCTCTGCAGAAGTCCCTGCAGACGAAATGGGGATAGAACTATTTGGTTTAATCCACTCCATTAGTACATGAGAACTATCTCCCCCGCGGTCGAGTCGCTGGCCCTGAAGGCTGGCTTGTTGGTATTTCTCAATTCCACCTAAGGCAGCAATTTCGTTGTCAATCGCAGCTTCGGCAGCCCGGTCTCCCTTGGCGATAGCCTGGGATTTCTTTTTCTCCAAGAGATGATGCGAATTGATCAACGCCTTCGTGGCTTTCCTCGATATAGACTTGGGTTTCCGAGTCGTTGGGGGTCGCCCTGCCGCTAAATTCTTCGTGCGGCCCTTCTTCTTTACCGTCATCATGAATGACTATTTACTATCGCGGACTTAGGCAGGATGGTGGTTCGAGTCTCTGCTCATAAGGTTGAACGATTCGTCAAAAGTAAAGACGAGAGTGATAAGTAATGAGGTAGAAGGACAGTGTATGACATATATATGCCATTGGAACGCACTGTACATTCTCAATAGAAGATGGAGGAATTTGGCAATGATTACAATGAATATTGAGGTGCATTGTACAGTATATGTACGGCTCTTACGTAACTAAGATTCACTCGAACTTTTCGGAGCTGCATCATCTTGAAAATCCGATATCGATTAGATCCCCACTTCGGACTCTAAACCTTTACCCAATCAGCTGCTCAGATCTTCACGATTGCCCTAAACTTTCGCTTAACGAGGCCCACATTACCGCTAGCTTTGTGCCGCACCAAATTTTGATTCTATGAAGAAAAGGTGCACGTTTAGAAACTTCGAAGATATTTCATCAATCCAGAGTATCCCGACAACGACGACTCTAACGCCAAACGTCAACCACAATCAAGATGGGTCCTAAAGCCTCTACCAAGGGTATGCCGCCATGAACCTCGATTCCATTTCAGCATGATACATCTGTCGAAATCGGCGCTGTTGTTTCGCGCGCGCGCCTCTCCGGCCGACGCATCTAGCAGAGCAGATCTTGCGAGTTCTGATTAAAGAGCGATTGCTGATGCGTATGTTTCTAATATAGGAGGTGCCTCCAAAGCACCAAAGGGTCTGAAGCAGGCGAATGCCGCTGCTAAGGCTGCCCTCCGTGGCGTAAGTTATCTTGGACTAAACCATTCTGCCGTCGTAATTCTGGATATTAATTATGATATAGGATAACTCCCACAAGAAGCGCAAGGTCCGCACCTCGACCACTTTCCACCGACCCAAGACCCTACAGCTCTCGCGCTCTCCCAAGTACCACCGCAAGTCCTTCCCCCACGAGCCCCGCCTGGACGAGCACAAGATCATCGTTCACCCTTTGAACACCGAGAGCGCGATGAAGAAGATTGAGGAGAACAACACCCTCGTCTTCATCGTCGACCCCAAGTCCAACAAGGCCCAGATCAAGCAGTCCCTCAAGAAGCTTTACGACATTGACACCGTTAAGATCAACACCCTCATCCGGTAGGCTCTAAAATTTGATTCATACGTGTGTTCCGAGTTACGTGTACTGACTTCCCAATGTAGACCCAACGGTACCAAGAAGGCTTACTGCCGCCTGACTGCCGACGTGGACGCTCTGGACATCGCGGCTACCAAGCTCGCTCTCGTCTAAGCGACGACTTACGAGGGAGGACACTTGATTTGCGGGATGATTTGGCAACGGGTTATCAGATTAGATGCAGATCCCGAACAGGGACGGACATTCGCATTAGGGCTGGCGTTGCTTTGCCTATGGTCAGGCATATGAGGTCAACGAAAAAAAGAATTGATTCCCAAACAAATACAAATCGAGTTCCCTTGGGTGATTTGCTTGCTCCTTTGCATGTGTCCCTATGCGCTGTCTAAGTGCTCCTTTAAGTGCTCCACGAGTGGTGATTTTATGTCCATAGATGATATGACTTTTAAGGCTAGTGCTCAAAGACTAGTGCTCATATCATCCTTCATGCGGATCCGCACGTATCGCGCTCTAAACCTATAATCCCTTCATAGTTGTCCATGTAATTCTCCATCATGAAGTCCGTACAACACCCCATCATAAGATGCATTTACTATTGCCAGCCGGTATAGAGTTGTGTATGTGTAATGTGCCAGCAGAGCTTAACTGAGACGTGATTGCGCCAAATGGTTCACGGTAAACAGGGCTACGTCGACGAACCGATTGGCGCAATTGCTCAGGCAGCTCTCCTCGTTCTTGTCCAGCTGGCCGGATCGTATGGGGCCCGTGACACACTTCTTGAAGCACACTTCCGTCAAGCTGTGGATGCCTGCGGTCGGAAAGTTTTACACGTGTCAGCGAACCGAACTCTGGTCTAAGTCGTTCGTTCCCCATCGCCAATGGCCTTCTTCTTTGGGGCGCGTAGGGCGCATAGGGCATGAGTAGGAATATGGGATGGGATGGAACGGGATCCACTGCTCGTTCATGGTTCGCGGATAGGGCGGAGGGAATAAAGGGGAGCAGGGGAAAGGGTAAGGGGAGATGGCACTACGTACTGGATCTCATTTTGTTTTTTTGAGACTCGTTGTCAAGGAACTGTTCGAGCTCCTTCCTCTGGTTGTCGTTTAGCTTGCTAAGGTCGAAGTCGGACATTTTCGTGGGGGTTTTCTCATATGCTAGATTTAAGGGGGGATACTAAGGAATCTAATGCGTAAAGTATCTAGAACGTATTGAATACAGATTATTTCGTGTTGAGGTTTGTATGAATATTGAAGTCGATGATGATCTAGGAAGAGGGAAGTAAATTTCCTAACTCCCACCTCTTATCTAATCAAAAATGCTTGGTTTATCGATAAGCTATACAACTCCATCATTCAAGTGGTGAAGTCCGCTCTACATAAGCCACGACCACAAGGTGGTAACTCTTATAACTTGAACAAAGTCTCAGTCATGTAGTAAATATATGAAGATATGAGGCGGGTATCAATAGGTTTGATAGATATGATCTCAAATGTCGTCTTGATTGCTTTTTATATGACTCCCACCATCAAAATCAATGCGCCTCAAATGCCGCTGTGGATATCCTTTTGAAGTACCAAACAAGATGACCCGGATTCTCATCTGTTGAAGAAGCAGATGAATGAAACACCTAAGTGCCATTCATCTTGTAATCGCCCAATCCAATTTTTTCATGGTAATAATGATCGCCTCGTCTTATTCGAAAGCCTTCCTCTTGTAAGCTGAAGGTATGGATAGCTCTTATCTAGACTTCGGGTGAGACTATAGGTAATCTATATATACTTATAAGGGTTCATAATTCCGTTCTAAGTGTGAAGTTAGCGTATAGACTTTAAAATTAGGAATTGGTGGATACTGACTGGATCGAAGAGTTTCTTAATCTTTTTCATCCACTCTATTATACCGTCATTGCGGCTATAACCGATGTATTTCTTCTTGGTTAAACCCAGACCGTGTTCGGCACTGATGCTGCCGTTCTCCTTGCTTACCCATTCATAGACGAATGGCTCAAGAGCTTCTTCCACCTTCTTATTGTATCCTCGTACTGCGACGTTAAGGTGTAGGTTCGAATCACCCATATGACCATATCCAACAACGTCCACGACAGGGTAATCTCCTGTCTCGCCTTTCAGTCCCATATCCTCAAGTCTTGTTCTGACATCTTCCACAAGTTGGTACATGGACTTCAACGGGATTGATAGATCGTATTTATAGACGCCTCCCCAATGACCTAAGGTTTCCGTGATACCCTCTCTCTGGCTCCAGAGTGCTCTGAATTGGGTTTCATCTTGCGCCACAACACCATCGGTAACAATCTCTTTGGACATAATGTCTTCGAGGAACCTCTCTAGCTTCACATTATCATGTTCGGAATCCGACCCACTTGTCTCTATAAGACAATAGAACGGGTGTTCCCCTTCTAGCGGTCGCTTGACCTCCTTTACCTTGTGAAATATATCCTGGCTTTGAGAGTCCATCATCTCGAAAGCAGATAGGATTTCGCCAAGTTGCGATTTGGCTTCCCTGAAGGCTTGCAAAAGCTTGTCGTAAGACTCAACACTGAGGAAAGCAACGTTGACAGCCTTCGATCGCTTAGGACATTGTATTGAGACCGCGGTGATCATACCAAGGGTCCCCTCAGCGCCGATGAAGAGCTGTTTCAAATCGTAGCCGGTGTTGTTCTTTCGCAGCTTGCTCAGGTCATCCACAATCGTCCCATCGGGTAGAACAGCCTCAATCCCTAAAACAGTACCATGTAAACTTCCATATCGGAGCAATCTGAGCCCACCAGCATTGGTCGAAACATTACCGCCGATCTGACAAGAGCCCTTTGCGCCTAGATCTAAGGGAAAAATATAACCTTTCTCGGCAAGAAATTGATCGGCTACTTCTAGGACGACACCGGCATCGGCGACTAGAATACCACTATCTTCATCGAAAGATCGAACTTGGTTCATTCGGCTAGTGTTGACGACAATTTCATCAAATACAGGTACGGAACCACCGACCAAGCCAGTATTACCACCCTGGGGAACAACGGCCAACGAATTTTCATTACAATATTTGAGAATTTTGCTGACATCTTCAGTTGATCCTGGTTTTAATACCAATTTGCAATGGCCCTGAAATTTGCGCATCCAATCGAGGTTGAATGGTTCTATCTCATCTTCTGCAGCATCCGTGGTCACGCCATCGATTACGGCAGACTCTTTGCCGAGAATTCCCTTAAAATAATTGACATGCTCTTTTGTTAACTGGGCAAATCGGCTGTCTCGTTTGAGTTCTGGGTAAGATTCTGTTGTGAACTTGGCGGCTCGTGCACTCGAGTCTCGAAATCGTCTCGGTGTGGTACTCGATATATGCCGAGTGACATACACGGCGGGGTTGATGGTCGTCGCTGATTTTCTCAGACTAGAGGTTCCTATCCGCCTCAAGACCGGGGCAAGTCTTGACCTGCTGGCCATGATGAAAATTGTAAATAAACCAAGTAATTTAAATAACGACCTGGGTAAAAAGGGAAAAAGAGAAGAATTTAACTTTTTCAAGAATCTAATTGGCAAAATGACGCGGCTATTAGACAATCGTAAGAAGAGACGGCGAAACTCAATTCCCCATGGCTATCGATAGGAAGGCAATTGCTGCAGATCTTACGAGGAAAGTACTAGGTACCCGAGGTCCTTAAGGCTCACCTGCTTCCAATTTGGGGAACCATCTGGACGATTTATGTTTCTATCGATAGAGGAGGTGGGATAAAGTGGGTACCGGGTAGGGTTAGCCGTAAAGCGTTGGCGGGGCGGGAAATAGGAGATCCCCTGGATCCCCTGGGCAACCAATTGTGGAAGATTTGACAGGGATTGACAAGGTACACAACAGGTACAATTGTACACAATTAAACATAATCCTGCAGAGAGCGCAGAGACTCGTTCCCAAATCAGCCAAACTTGGTAACCCAATGCAACGTTATTAACAACAAGACGAGAGGACGAAATACTATCCACGATCCCCATGGTCTGTGGTCCATACAGTCCCTACAGTCCCTACGCCCTGCGTCCTGCGAGTTTATCTGCATTTTGCATTCTGCATTCTCTATTACTCCTCTCCATCCAAACTCCCGACTCGAGTGCCAGTGCTCCCAATTACAAAGACGAAGCCCACGATCCTTTTTCGGTCCCACGCTGTATCCTATCCTATCCTATCCTGTCCCACTGTGACGTCTTTTAATAGCTTACCCTGAGATTACGAACACTTCGAAGCAATTTACCACCTACCCTAACCCGATCATAATTCGAATTTCTTACAATCTGTCTACTTTCCTTACGCCCTGCATCGCCTTCGACTTTAGCAACTACGCACTAGTCGAAGGTGAAGATACAACGATAAACACCCGACCACATCATTGAATCGCATCCAACTAGCCTTACCGCCTGAAGCCTCCCCTGAGCCCCCGAGGGGCCATACTCAACCAAGATGGCTCACCAATGGATTAACGTCCAACAGAAGACCTTTACGAAATGGTTAGCCAGTAATTTTGATTCCCTCTTAATTAATCATAAGACATGTTTCTCGTTTACTACCCGACGGGAAGCGGAAGTGGAACTAACATCTGTGGAATGTTAGGATGAATACCAAGATCTTACAGAGGGGCCTCGTTGTTAAAGACCTCGTTGCCGACCTAAGTGATGCCGTAAGTTAATGATAAAAAGCATCAGACCAGTCATTACCCCTAACTTTACCCTTCCAGGTTCTCCTTATACACCTTCTCGAATGTCTATCGAGCGAATCGTTAGGACGATATGCGGCGAAACCGAAGTTGCGAGTACAGAAGTTCGAGAATGCCAACACGGCCCTTGACTTCATTAAATCGAGGGGGATCCAGATGACCAATATAGGCGCCGAAGATGTAGTCGACGGCAATCGCAAGATCATCCTAGGTTTAATCTGGACCCTAATTCTCAGATTTACCATTAGCGACATCAATGCGGAGGGTATGACAGCAAAAGAGGGTCTCCTATTATGGTGTCAACGCAAGACAGCATGTTACGACGAAGTCGACGTTCGTGATTTCAGTAGTAGCTGGAACGACGGACTCGCTTTCTGCGCGCTGTTAGATATCCATCGACCCGACCTAATCGACTACGACGCTTTAGACAAGTCAGATCACCGCGGAAACATGCAGCTAGCTTTCGAGATCGCTCATAAGGAGATCGGAATTCCCGACCTGCTAGATGTCGAAGATGTTTGCGATGTTGCTAAACCAGATGAAAGGAGTTTGATGACGTATATCGCTTATTGGTTCCACGCTTTCTCGCAGATGGAGAAGGTCGAGAATGCCGGCCGTCGAGTGGAGAAATTTGTTAATAACATGCAAGGGGCCTGGGAGATGCAGAGCGCGTACGAAAGACGAATGGCGGAGTTGTTGAGGCAGATCAGAGAGCAAATAGAACAGTGGAAGCAATCAACATTCGAAGGTACTTACGCGGATGCGAAGAAGCAGGCCGCCGAGTTCGCATCTTATAAAAGGGGCAAGAAGAGGGATTGGGTCGCCGAGAAGAGTGACCTAGCCACGTTATTAGGAAACATCAAGACTAAGCTGGGCACGTACCGGCTTAGAGCTTACGAGCCGCCACCCGAGCTGTCGCTAGAGACCACCGAAAGGGAGTGGGCTAGATTAACCGAAACTGAGATGATGCGTGCCCAGCTCATTAACGAGACCATTAGAGAGTGAGTTGTAACGCCAAGCATCCGCTTGATATATTGCCGGCTAACTATATCCGCAGCATCAAGAACGCCCTTCGGAGGTCTTTTGCCGACAAGGCGAATGATTTCGCATTAGCTCTTAACACTATGCAAATCGCTATCTCAGGTCTCGAGGGTGACGTGGAAGATCAACTATTGCACGTGCGACGGCTAAGCGACAATCTACCGCCCCTGGACCAGTACTTAGAGAAGATCGCGGCCGTCGACGCCAAGTGCCAAGAAGCCAATATCGAAGAGAACGACTTCACTACTTATACCTATGACGAGTTATTATACGAACTAGGACTCGTCAAGTCGTCCGTGCAGAAGAAGCTAGCCTTCCTCGAGAACCAGATGGTGGCGCGTAGCATGACGAACCTGACGCCGATCCAGCTCGAAGAGTTTGAGTCTGTTTTCCGACACTTCGACCGCGACGACACAAACTCACTCTCAGAGCTAGAGTTCTCGGCCGCGCTCGCGTCTTTGGGTCTGGTGTTTAGCGAAGATGAGATGCACGATTACTTCCTAGAAACGTCGCATGGACGCGACCGCGTCACGTTCGAGCAGTTCATCCGATTCATGGTGGATGTAACCGAAGATCAGAACACGGCCGAACAGGTGTTCCAGTCATTCCGCGAGGTCGCCGATGGAAAGCCATACGTTACCGAGATGGATCTGCGCCACTCGCTCGTCCCTGATGAAGTCATTGAGAAGCTCTGCGAGATCGTACCAGCACATCACGGTCCCGATATGGCCCAGGACCGTGGCGTGCCACAGTATGACTACATTAGCTTCATGGAGAAGCTGATCACCGGCCCTGAGCAGCAAGATGGACGTGGTAGCCCCAGCAGCAGTAACGGAGGGGGCCCTCTCCAAGATATAACAAATGGTCGTGTCAGCCCCTCGAAGAAGAGCAATGGGAACGGATACCATTAAGTAACCCTCTAATCTTAGCCTTGACCTCGAGGCGGGCGGTATCATGGCTATATAATAGGTCGAACGGGGGCACGGACTACCTACACACTTACACACTTACCTCTTCACTTCATTTTGTTTCTCTTCGTGGGCTTAGTGTCCGGTCCTGGGCGGAGGACCGGACATGTACGTAGGGACGGATCACAAAAAAAGACTTTTAAATATTGGAAGTTAAGCAAACCTTGGGTAGGTAGGCTTAGGCTTAAGCTTAGGCTAAGGCTATGAATCGGCGGCCCGTGCCATCACATCGTCACACTACTAGGTACACAGATGTACACGTAATATAGGAGGGGAGGGTAGCAAGAGGAGACTACTAGGCACCTAGTAATACAGCCACCATTGTGGGACGCGGAAAGGAGTGAGCAAGTAACAGAGGCAGAGGGTAGGAAGAGTCAGTTGGAGGAGAGCTTCAGTGCTTATTAAGTAAATACCTTATAGGGATTAGCATCGATCGGGGTGTTCTTGTCTTGTCTTGTCTTGTCCCGTCTTTTTTGTTGAGATGGATGGATGGATGATGGAAACTTCGCTACGTTACACGGCCCGGGCTCTGATCTTGTTTTTCTTTTTTTTCTTTCCTTCTCCCCCACCGTAAATTGGGTGGTGGCGTCTGCGAAGAAAATTTCAGGGTCCCTGCTCAGTTAATATATCCCCCTTTTGATTTATAGATACGAAGATATATATTTCCACACAAGAAAAACTATCCTTATATATGCCTATTGATTAGTGGGGGGATTTGAATTGCAGTGAAAACGAAGCAGGTAGGTCTGTGTAATGTAATGCCATTGACTCTCTTCGTTTAAGTTCGCGCTTCTATATCAACGCCCATCAGCCAGCCACTCATTTAAATGACGAGGTTCCGCGGTGTATAAACTCCGAACTCCATGCAATATGTACCGTAGATGTATCCCCACGAACCGAAGACACCGCACACATATTTATCTCTAAGTATAGTTTCGAGGCAACGTAACACAGAAAATCAGCCCCCCATCTATTCCTTGAAAGCATCCATATCCTTCAGGGTACCGGCGAGTCGGCGATAATCCCGTAGCAGCTCCATGACGTCACCGATCCTGAGATCCGCCGGGTTTTGGAGGTCCATGAATTTCTTCTTGGGTGGATCGATTTTGGGGACATCTTTGGGCGGCAATGCCGCTGCGATATCTGGGAAGGCCTAGTATATGAATTAGCACATTTCAAATTTGGATGTTATATGCCTGTGTAGTTCTCACCGTAGCCAAATCACCGCCATCCGTCGCCTTAGCTGTGGCGTCCTTCGTAGGTGTAACAGGGATTGTAGCTGCGCGTCCGAAACCGCGCATCATGCTTATCCCCGAGAAGCGATTCATGGGGTTTAAAGAATTACCAAAATTCCGCATCGACTCGACCAGAGCTGGGTTAGAAGACGCAGGTGAAGAACCTTCAGCGGCGGCAGCAGCAGCAGCAGGTTTTTCCTTATTTTCTTCGGCAAAAACCACCTTCTTAGTAGAACTACTCACACTCCTAGCACTCCTCGTGCTGTCTGTACTTCGGTCTCTTGATACCTTTCTACCCCCAAGCAAGGTCAACACTTTATCGTCTTTTGCGACTGCGGGCTGTTTTGTATCATCTCCACCTCCTTGGGCGGAAGTACTTCCATCAACGGAAGCGTCGTCCTCTGGAGGCGGAGTACCTATGAGCTTTCGTGCCTCATCCAAGGTCCGTGGGACCGCCAATTCTCGTCCACTAGCAGAACTATCTCGAAGTTTACCGAGCAGGAATTTGTAGCTGTCACCTAAACTATTTCCAATAGTTTTGAAGCCTTGATCGGCAGTGTTGAATAATGAGTCACTTGCAGTTCCTAGAGCTTGAGCGGGAGTTTGAATAAGATCACTTAACCGTCGGCGTTGAATGGCGGCTCGCAAGTCCGTAGACGGAGGTAAAGATTTTGAGCTTTGAGCGTTCTCAGAATTAATTGAGGCTGAACTGGACGCTGGTGCAGATAGACCTGCTGTGTAAGCCGGCGGGAAGGTTTCTGTCTTTGGTGTATCAGGCCGACTCTCCGGTTTTAGGGGACCGGACGAAGCCTCGTCTGCTCTGAGGCTTGCAAGATCTACCGTCTGTAAGAAAGTGATTGCGGCCTCCAGATTTGTTAAGCAATATGCAGCTTCTCCCTCCAGCTTTTCTTCCCATCTAAATCTTTGTATAAAATGCAAGTCACTGATTACATTGAGCTTCTCCGGCGGCATGGTTATCAATGTGTAGATAAGCATAGGCATGATTTCATCGGCGGATGAAGAAGGGTGAAAATGAGATAACGTATCGACGATACTCTTATGAGCGGCTTTGAGATGATTCAGCTTGCCTAGAGGGTACCTCTTTTCGTGCATCAAGATCAAGTCTTTTCGGGCCTGATCCAAATACCCCCGAATTTCCTCTTGTTGCTTTGCGAGTGCTTCGGGGGTATTCTCCTCAGGAGTTCCGAGATCAACACCCAGGTCTATAGGTCCAATACCTACAAGAGCTAGAGCGGCAGTCTTGGACCTTAGACTATCATCCTGTGCCTCGTCTTGGGTGGTCCTATGACGATATATACGATCATATATGCCTTCACAAAGTCGTCTCTCGACGGCCTCCTCGAGTAGAATTCTTTTCTGCTCTAAAGCTTTTCGGGCTCGTTTTCTATCGGCAAACTCCTCAGCCGTGAGCATTTGTTGCTCTTCTTTCGTCGGGGTTGTTTTCGTCTTATCCTTATTACTGAAAGATGCTGCTTTCGATCTTAACAGGCTAGCTGCAGAAGCTCTTGAATAACTTGAAGGGGTCGGTGAGATTTCCCGGGTTTGTCGGGTGGCTAAGCTATCTATATGGGTTCGTATATGTGAAGCGGCAACATGATAGAAATCTTGAAATAGTCTAGAAAGATTCTCGATATTCGGTGGTGTTGGATGGACTTTGGCAGAAAGAGAATCGATGAAACTAGGATTTATCCATTAGTTACGTTCAACACAGCGGTTGCCTGGTTTAACTCAACTTGTCTGTCTTGCTCACCAGCTCGATAGGTATCTCATCCATATCTACAGAAGCCCGGGGCGCTTCAATTACATCATCGGAGGTTTCCGATTCGAAAGTATCGAGCCTCCCCTTTTGTTCCCTCTCCGGGGGCGTTTCTTGTATAATAGTAACTTTTGGAGGAGTGCTATTCTCTATAGTATTTGCGCGTTGAACGCGAGGCCGGGGTTCATTCGATTCCGAAGCATTTTGACGAGGGAAAGTACTCGAACTCGAACGTAACGCAGGCTTAGGCTCGGAGCCTTTAGGCGGAGTGGGCGGCATGAAGAGATGGGACAATCTAGACGCCATATAAGCTACCCTTCTCTAAGGAGACGAAGGAATTCCAAAAATTCGGTTGAAATTAAGCAATAAGAAAACAGTTCAGATGAGCATTGAATATCAAACAAAGACATGAAACTGCAAGCTACAGGGACTCAGGAGTTCAGGGACGCAATACCAGTTGACCTCTCTCCACTGAAGACGGGGAACACGAGCAGCACGAGATGCTTCAAACAACGTTATATGTGGTATTATGTCTCTATCGGACGGTGATGGGCAAAAATGGAGCCATCAAGAATAAACAGGATAATACGAGGATATTATTTTCGCATAAATGTTTGACGTAGTTGATTGCCGGATCGAAGTTGTCGTTTGGAACCGTTAGACCGTTAACTTTACTCTAACTATGCATGAACCTGAAATACCGAATACCTTGCACAGCTTGCATAAACCTTCAACCTGACGTGAGGTGACGGAAGCTGGCTGGCTGGCCTCTAGGCCTAGAGTGCTCCACTTTATCTTAGCCTTGTGTCAGGGGTAGGGGAGTAGAGTAGCGCTAATGGCGGGTGGCCTGCCATTCGGGTACTAGAGCTGTTACACAAATATATCTGTTTGTATAAAAACTTACTAGGTACTTCTAATGCTGTTCTCGATATCTCGAATAGCTTAGTTGGTAAAAGGTATTTACTCTTCCAGCTCTTCCGATGTGTACCATATTCTTGCTATATTTATATAATTATGCCCTCCGTTTCAAATGTCATCATC
This sequence comes from Annulohypoxylon moriforme, assembly GCA_022695765.1. Lineage (NCBI taxonomy): Eukaryota > Fungi > Ascomycota > Sordariomycetes > Xylariales > Hypoxylaceae > Annulohypoxylon > Annulohypoxylon moriforme. The sequence continues at coordinate 102,571 of MU403112.1, forward strand.
ATATGTTTTTAGATGAGCGCATGATAGCTGGTCGCTGACCTGCATCCTTGGATGATTCTCATGTATTAAGCAACTCTAAGTACCGTCTATGTACCTTTGCAAATGGAGGTTTTCTGCGAGGTCGATCAATGGAACAACCATAATCCGGCGTTGCGGATTACCGGCGATTACGCCTACCCGAGTTCACCTGAGGAAGATGCATTGTCCGCTGTGTATCATCCACTAGGCCGCAGGAGACACGTGGTTGCCAGGTATTTAAGATCGTCGCCAGTAGATGGGCAAGATATGAAAACGTCGAACACTTAGGTCTTGTGCAATAGACTGGCATCCGGCTCAAGCGACCGTATTGATCTAGCGGCATACAGCCTTGAAGGGCCGGCTAGCCGAGAATGTCAATAATTGCAATGACCGACTTCTTGTGGTTCAAGGTAACATATCTACAACTCGCTACTCAAGAAAGGATCCTCTATAAGAGCTTGTTCTTGGTTTCCCTCAATCTCTTTCAGTATGGCTATGACGAAATCAAAAGTGACTATTACCTTCTCTGGGAAGCGTAACGGCATCGAATTAGGGTAAGAACTTACGTAGTTAGGGGAGTTTTGACCTCTTAGGAAATAGTTAGGATTGGTGTTTAGATGGCCTCTAATCACCTCACAGTAGAGTTACTAATGAGATAGAGTGAGGTTCATTCAAGTATAAAGATCCAGACTCTCAAGCCTAGAGGCCGGACGGGAATCAAGAAACCAACTGATAACCCATTGTTCGAGCCGTGGCCGACACCTAGCCCAGAAATTCTTTCTTAGAAAGAGCATTAATCCGCGTTGGTCCATCTATTCTCACGGGCGTAGACGACCAAGCTACACCGAACGGGCCTTTCCCACCGGGTTAACAGAAGAACCTGCGTGTTCTTGCATCTACATTCCTCCTTATCAGGACAGGCGACGAAGCACACTTGAGTTCTCCCATCAACTTCTTGCCTTTGAATGAGGCTGGCCAAATGCTTGAAGAGGATAAGATGTTGTACTGTTGAATAAATCTTGACTGGTCTCAGTCTGATTGAAGATTTTAAATACCTTCTATAGTTCGAGGGGATCAATCCTCGAATTATACCGAGCGACACCAATAGGCCTTATACGCTCCCTCCAAACTGTTACTGATAGACGGCATATAGAGACCACGGGTATTCAGGTCACTTCCAACTCAAGCCCTACGGGTCCCCAGAAAGCTCATCGGGTCATGCATAGTTTGCTGAACTAGTTATCGGAATGCGAGGAGGGTTGACCGTATTAACAGCGGATCGTGTTCTCGTCAGATAAAATTATATAAATATGAATAGAACTCCTGAAATCCCGGATGCCTTTTTTTGCCCAAATGTTCCCTCCAAATGTGACAATACCTTCTATAGTTCTAAGGCCAATACCCTCTCGGTGAGCTATTAGCATTCTTATGACCTTCGACCCTAATAGACTTCTTACAAAGGCTACGAACCCCCTGTGGTGTCGACGGTATTCGATAAATAATTCGTCTCCTAGACATTTTGGAGAACTACGCATACGCTTTATACAATTATTATCTGACTAGAATCGCGATTCCTATGCGACGAATTTTGTTTGGTCATTTACTAGTGTGTCTACCTAAATAGCCTTCATCCTTGATGTAAGATGACCTCGGTCTTGGACCTTACTCGTATACGACTGCTAAAGGATCTTTGGTATAAGTAATTGTCGGTCTTTTGGTGTAATATCGTTCTCTCGGCTTTATTTTGCTAGATAGGTGGCCCCCGTTTGTATTTCACTACGTGCTGTGTCGAATTCCAAGGGGCTAGACGATTAAATCCGGTTTCAATGTATCAATCTGATAGATATCTCGCCTCATGCTCTACGACGTTATCCGAGGAGTCCCCAGCCTCTAACCGCCTGGAAATGAGAGGATGCTGGTGTGGAAATACTCGATTGGCGAAGTTTCGTTCATCAGGTGTATATCGGGGCTGTCGTAAACGATGAGGTTTGATATTCGGGTCGACCATGATTGAATGCTCGATCAGATCAGTAGCTTGTATATCCTCAAGTGCTTCGTTGCCTCTAATTGACTTTTCGAAGAACGTGGCGATAGTGCCTCGTTTATGGCACACGGAACGATTTTTTTCTCTCATCTTTATACTATCAACCCTAGCCCTGAGATCGGTTAGGTAGATGGGTGGCGGTATGTCAAGTAAATCAGGTTCTGCAGGAAGAGCCCATAGGTCCCAGGTAAGAGAATAAAAGGAAGTTTAGGTTCAACTCCTATCAAACCTGTGTACTTATCATGGCATTTTATTTGGTAAATATGGATATTATTCTACGTCCTGTAATTGTTCAAAAGAGGTACACGAGGCCTAGGAATCTTGAAAATGTGAAATATAATCCATGTCATGCGGAGGGCAGACTTGAAGAATTTATATAGGTAGAAAATAGGAGATAATATTCTCACCAACGGGATCAATCTTGCTCAGTGGCCTGTTTCTTAGAGTTGATGAAAACTTAATAAACCTCTCAGGTATGTGTTTATACGTGCAATGACTGTTACACGGGCACGTGATTAAGCTCCAGGCGGAAGAAGTCCTTACCGCTCCTGCACTTCCGCTTTCATCTCAATGGTTGGGGTAAGGGTCGGTAGTCGGGTGTTTCCATTATGCACCCCTGCACCTGGCAGTAGCTTGTTTAGGTAATACATAAGACCCAACTCTAATCTAATGTTGTCATAGGCGATAGGCAGCGCCACCGTCCACGCGATAACCACTGCTGCAGGTGCGTGTGGGGATTCGAGGTGCCGTGACCACTTACACTTGCCTACCTTAAGTTTACCTAGGTAGGCACCTTCATTCCATTATTTTATCATCTTGCCTCCTATCAAGCTGTTTTCTCCTTCGTCCTCTTTATCATTGATCTTATTAACATCTCAACTATCTCGTTTTGAAATCATCGATTCCGTTCTCCTATCTGTTCTACTACTAGTGTGAAGCAACCATGGTTGCGAGGCGGAAACGACCAGCCTCAACCTGTCGCTCTGCCGGCAGAGTTACAGCTCGACTACTTCTATCATTCCTCGCCGTTTCCGCCTCTCCAGCCGTTGCTCGTATCCAAAATTCGGAGGCGGTATTCCCAAACTCACCGATACTTGCGCCCCTGATACCCGAACCGCCGCAACCGGCCGAGCACACCTTTACCTTGCGTCACATATTCCATCACGGAACATATCGGCATCCCGGACTACATCGAAGGAAAGACATAGTCGAACCGGAAGCTGAGGTTTGGCTTGCTGGAGAAGATGGGCATCAAGCGGAGCGCATACCGCCATTGAAGGCAAAGAGTCAGCCTCGGAAGATCGAGCGTCTCGTCGACCGACGACCGAGCACTGTGGATCCGTTAGTTGCCGAGGCTCGTCAACGAGGCTATGTCATTGCCAGTGAACCCTCCGCATGGACGGTCGATGAAGTCTTGGGCCCCGATGTCTCTCAAAAGGAAACTGTTTTGACTATGGCACTGATAGCGTCTGATGCTTATGTGGAGAACCCCACTCAGCCAGACTGGGACGAAGTCGGTGAGCCATTCAACCGGAGTGCTGATTTTGGCTGGGAAAGTGATGGACTCAGAGGTCATATTTGGGGGGACCAGACGAATTCTACCATTGTTATTGGTCTCAAAGGAACTTCGCCAGCTGTCTTTGACGGAGAAGGTACGACCACCAACGACAAGGTCAACGATAACCTCTTCTTCAGCTGCTGTTGTGCCCAACAAGGTCAATGGTCGTGGCACCAGGTCTGCGATTGCGCAACTAGCACCTATAGTTGTAACAATACTTGCGTGAGGAAAGCCCTGCATGACGAGAACCGGTATTATCAAGCAGCTAGGGAGCTTTATGCAAACGTCACTGAGCTTTACCCAGATTCAAACATCTGGGTTGCCGGGCATTCTTTAGGTGGCGCAGTTAGCTCCCTTCTCGGGTTGACGTACGGACTCCCTGTCGTGACGTTTGAGGCTGTTCCGGAGGCATTGGCAGCTGGAAGGTTGGCCCTTCCCGTTCCTCCCCATGCGAACCCCGAATTTCCTCAGACCCGTGAATACACTGGAGCTTATCATTTCGGACATACGGCCGACCCCATTTATATCGGTACCTGTAATGGCGCGACCGCGTCGTGTTCTTTCGCAGGCTACGCATTGGAGACAGCATGCCATACCGGTTACGAATGTGTTTATGACACAGTGGCAGACCATGGTTGGCGAGTGGGCATCGGAACTCATAAAATCCGGTCTGTGATTAATGACGTTATCCGGAAGTACGATGATGTCCCAGAATGTAAATTTACGCCAGAATGTCGGGATTGCGCGAACTGGAAGATGTACGAGAGTAACAGCACGGAAGGCACCACCTCTTCAAGCAGTTCTACGACGACTAAGACACGTACCCGGACAGCTACTTGTCAAACTCCTGGATGGTAAGCAAATTCACCCTCTTTTTAAGTCTATTTAGCTAACGGTTAATAGGTGGGGCTGTCTTGACGAAACTACGACAACGGGTGTAACTACCACTTCAACCACCAGCAGTTCAACTTCGACGTGTAAAACCCCTGGGTGGTTTGGCTGCAAGGACGAGACTACGACTACTAGTGCCACTACTACTTCTTCCTCTACTACCACAACCGCGACTACTACATGTGAAACTCCAGGCTGGTTTGGATGTAATGACAAGACAACAACGAGCACGAGCACCGCGACGTCACTACACCACACGCAGCATCATCCAATCACGTCGCCTCCTTCTTTACCTACTTCCACAGCCCTGCCGACACCTATACCTACGGGAGAGCCTAAGTCTCACTGTCTTCACCGGAACTGGGTCGGGATGTGCAAGGAGTGGTCGAAAGGACAAGGTGACGATACAGACGCTGAGTGGGTGAATGAAGAGATATAAGTAGGTTCCTGTGGCCTACTATGTTATTACTACGACTTGTTTTTAGCTGGACTAGATTGGGATACACTGTGGGCTCACCGGCGTTTTGTTTGGATCGCATCGACTGTTTTTCTTGGCGCCGACCTGAGGATTGATCATCATATCAATAAGATACATACCGAGCATATTTGTCCATATTATTAACCCTTGCAGCATATCACTAGGTACTGAAGGGTTATACGTTATTACGCATTTTCAGATACAATCAAATGAGAGAACCATTTTACAAGTCTCAGCTTAAATGAGCTTAAATGCGACTAGAGTCTTACTTACTCCTATCTCATCCATCTCTTACATTAAACTTTCCCCTTAAAAAATTCCCCCTTTTTGTTTCGTTGTTGATTTTATCTAACCTTACTTACCTACCTAGACCCCCAGTACATATAACTTAACGGCTTTAGTTCCATGATTCCAGATTCCTCAACACGCACCCCGCGGCCCCATCCGTTCGCGCCGTCAGCTTGCCGATGGTATACACGGTCTCGCCCAGCTCTTCGAATTGCTTCTTAACAGCCTCCGCGTCCGCGGAACTTACTACGGCGACCATACCGACACCCGTGTTAAACGTTCGCGCCATCTCGCTCGCGTCGACGTTACCCGCTTTCTTCAACCAGCTAAATACCGGTGGTAGAGTCCACGTCGCGACGTCGATGTCAGCGGCTAGGTGGTTTGGAAGCATGCGCGGCACGTTCTCGGTTAATCCGCCGCCAGTAATGTGCGCGAGACCCTTTAGGTGCGGGAGCGTGGCTAGTACTGATTTCACGTAGATGCGAGTCGGTGTAAGTAGGGCCTCACCAACAGTACGGCCCTTAGGGTCCCAGGGGGCCGGGGCAGCGTAGGAGAGGTTTTCGCGGGCGAGGATGCGACGCACGAGGGAGAAGCCGTTAGAGTGGACGCCAGATGAGGCAAGGCCGAGAAGGATGTCTCCAGGAGACATGGCGGAGTGGCGAGGAAGTCGGCTCTCAGCGCGCATGACGCCGATGGCGGCGCCGGCGGCGTCGTAGTCGTCTTCCTTGTACATTCCCGGCATCTCGGCCGTTTCACCGCCGACGAGGGCGCATCCGGCGTCGCGGCATCCCGTGGCAACGCTCTCAACGAAGACGGCGGCGACTTCGGGGTCGAGTTTGCTGCAGCCGAAGTAGTCGAGGAACATAACGGGCTCGGCGCCTTGGACGACGAGGTCGTTGACGTTCATGGCCACTAGGTCGATGCCCACGGTGCTGTGGTCCCGCGTCGCCTGCGCAATCATCAGTTTCGTGCCGACGCCGTCGATGGCGCCGACCATGATGGGCGCGTCGCTTGAGAACCCGGCTTTCGAGAGGTCGACTTCGCCTCCGAATCCGCCAATCTCGGCGTCGGCGCCGGCGCGCTTCGTCGATCGGACGGCGGTGCGGATGCGTTCGACGAGTTGGTTTCCGGCGTCGATGCTCACGCCGGCTTCCGCGTACGTCAGGGCTTCTTTGGTATCGGATGTTGGCTTGAAGGCGCGGTGCGCGATGTCGCGGCGGTAGTACATCTTGTCGAATTGAATGAGCTTGACGCCCTCGTAGGCCTTATCCACGGCGGCTCGAAGACTTTCGGCCGCGGTGGCGCTGGCCGCTATTACTCGGCCGCCTGCTGTTTGTAATACGCCATTTGCTAATTTTGTGCCCGCATGGAATATGTTGATGCCTTCAGGAGGTGTTTGCACAGTCATCTTGTCGCCCTTGGCGTAGGACTCGGGATATCCGCCTGCGGAAACGACGACGGTGGCGCTGAAGCTGGGTTCGATTTTGATTAGGACGCTGTCTAGATAGCGCTCTGAACATGCTACCATAATCTTGGCTAGATCCGTATCTTGTGATAGTAGCGGTAGAACAGTTTGGGTCTCTGGATCTCCGAATCGAACGTTATATTCGAGGACCTTAGGGCCAGTGGAGGTGATCATAAGTCCGGTGAAGAGAACACCGACGAAGGGCATTTCATCTTTACGCATACCGTCAATGGTTGGCTGAATGATATCCCGATCGATTTGCGCCACGAGATCTGGAGTGGCAATGTTAGTCGGCGCATAACATCCCATACCTCCCGTATTCAATCCCTTGTCTCCCTCTCCTATTCTCTTATGGTCTTGCGCAGGGGGCAGCGATTTTATTGTGTAACCATCACTGAAAGTCAATATGCTCAACTCGTCGCCTGTTAAAAATTCCTCAATAACGACCTCATCTCCAGCAGATCCAAATTCCTTGTCCTGCATGATATCCTTGAGTGCCTTTTGCGCTTCCTCCTTGGACGTGGGTATAATAACACCCTTTCCAGCCGCTAGCCCGCTCGCCTTAATCACCACATCATGCTGCACCGTATCGAGGTATTCTCGGGCTTTGTTGTAGTCGGAAAAGTTTTCGTACGCCGCCGTGGGTATGTTATGCTTCTTCATGAAGTCTTTGGAGAAGGTCTTGCTACCCTCCATTTGCGCAGCCTTCTTGGAAGGGCCGAAGCTCTTAATACCCGCATTTTCGAAGAAATCGACTGCACCCGCGACGAGAGGGGCTTCGGGTCCGGGGACAACGTAGTTGATCTTATTCTTGCGGGCTAATTCGAGCAGCGCCGGGAAATCCTCTGCTGATACGGAAGTATTGTTGGTTACTTTGGGGCAAGTCGCAGTGCCTCCGTTTCCTGGTACTGCTATAATGGACTCAACCAGAGGCGACTGGCTAAGCTTCCACGCGATTGCGTGTTCCCTTCCTCCATTGCCGATGAGGAGAACACGGAGCGGGTATTCTATCCCCATGACTGAAGTATAGTAAATCACAATAGCAATAATATTATTAACTAGAAAGGCCAAATGGATAGCCTCGAGTCTAGAGGGAAGGAATTGTACACTTAGACTATTTCCAAAATTTTCTGATTGCAAAAAATGCCCCTCACCTTAAAACGATACCCCTCCCCCGCAGTGCAGCGGGGGCTGCAGAATCCATGGATGTACATCATAGCCTGCATAAGTACCTTAGTAACTACCTAGGTACCGGCATGCAAGTGATCGCGATTGATTATTTTTTTATGCAGGAGATTGGGAGTATATATAAGTCCGGCGATAAACGCAGAATATGTTTCATGTGCCATCGGATCTGCTCTCTACTTCATTCTGGTTCTTAGGGTGCGTCTGTGTACATAGGTAGTGTCGAGAAACTTGGAATATGAAAACTTCACACCTAGACACAACATTGAATTCTAGCTATGGGGCAGTCTTACTTGAACGTAGCTATTTTTGTTTGTTAAAAAGCTCAAACACCTACCTCAAAGTCTAAGGACTAGGTAGGTACTAGGTATATACATATATACAGTCTGTTACCCAGGTAACATAGTTATTCCAATAACAAAAATCACATCAAGGTACATGGTGTAACGATATTATTGAGTAAACCTAGAAGTTCAATTCCGGACATTAGTGCATGGTAAATAAAGTGCATAGCTTGCGCTTAACCTAAATAGGCCGACGATAATGCGGCTAAATCCGGGACCCCCCGGTCAAGTCGTCCAAGACAACATCCGTCCATCCAGTTCGTCTTGAGGGGTCACGAGCCTCAACGCAAGTAACATCTTCATTAAACCACATATCGACCAAACACCGGAAACATGTTGTTTATAGGGTTGACTGGCTCTATAGCCACCGGAAAGTCGACAGTATCGTCTATTCTTGCTTCTCCACCTTATTCACTTCCAATTATTGATGCCGATATCTTCGCGCGCAAGGTCGTCGAGCCTGGCACTAGCGGTTACAGAGCTATCGTAAAATATTTTGGCCCTACAACCCCAGATTTACTAGCTCCAATCTCGGAGTCAATGCCAGCTGATGGCCCAGACGGCAAGGGCAGGCCACTGAACAGGCAAGCACTGGGCAAGCGTATTTTCGGTAGTAGTGAAGAGCGAAAGAACGACCGAAATGTTCTAAACGGAATCGTTCACCCAGCAGTGAGAAGGGAGGTATACAAGTCCATATTCAGAAACTACCTAAGTGGTAGCTGGGCCGTCGTTCTAGATGTCCCGCTACTTTTCGAGAGTGGTTGGGATAGGCTGTCCGGCGTGGTGATGGTTGTAGCTGTCAAAGACCCCGAAGTACAGATGCAAAGACTCAGAAAACGCGATCCTCATCTGAGTCGAGAAGAAGCACAGAATCGTGTCTTGAGCCAGACAGACGTGAGGCTGAAAGCCAAGAGGTGCGAGGCAAGGGGCAAGGGAAAGGGGGTGGTTATCTGGAACGACGGATCAAAGGACGAACTCAAGGCTAACATAGACGCGGCACTCGCAGAAATGCGAAGAGATAGCCCGCCGTGGTGGAATTGGATATGCCTTCTCTGCCCACCATTTGGCCTGGCTGCAGGCGCCTGGGTTTACTGGCAGAATATCAACATCAATAAGAAATGGAGAGAGGTGGAAGCGGAAGAGAAGTCAAAGCTATAGCCGTGAATTACGACAAGGTACCAATTACTCCTTTACCTTTACATGTTAATTTACATGTTAACCATACTGTGATTATTGCAGTCACTTCACTTCGATACGTTCATACATCCCTAGGTACATATTGATGCACTTACCTGTACCCAGTGTGTAGGGTAATGGTAGGAAAGGCCAACACTCTCGACATTTTTCTACCAACTACTTACACCTGAACACTCGGATGCTCGACTATTCTGTGGTTGCTATGGACTCTGTGGATATGAGGAAGTTCCAAGTTGTCAGTGGTCTAAATACATGGAGGGAAGCTACAGCCACTCTTTCCTTTTACTTGCGCACTGTATCAATTGATATCTTCTTACCCACCTACCTGACAAGAGCATCTTCGCACCTTTCATCCAATCTCGAAAGTTAAAGGTTAGCCTTAGTTTCATGTTTGCAAACATTGAAACCTTCACTTTTCCAGTACAGCTCGGGTCCTCTTGACTCATCTCGACTCCAGGTGTCACCTAACATTTGATCTTTCAATTTCACCTCTAAACCACTGAGATTCCTACTTTCATCTGAACACATCTCTAAAATTTTCTCACTTCTTTCAATTCTCTGTCGGTCACCAGATCACTTTTTTTTTGCACGTGTTAATCAATTGCCACTGTTGATTACTTCGTGTTATCTTTCATTCTCTCTACTTCATCTTGGATCACTAAGCCGCTCGACTAATATCCCACGTCTCCCTGGCTTTTGTGCATTAAAGCACACCACCTTCTCAACTATGCCTCCTAATTCTATCATGGAATGGGTGGTCGGCCAGAATGTGCTATACAGGTCCAGGTCCAGGCCCAGTGAACCCGGACAACGCCGGCCCGTCTTTGCACTAGAACTCTCGACGCACGATGTAGCTGAAACCGACACCCTACAGGTGACATATCCAAGAACTGGACGATCGTCGTCTAGACAATATGCACAACCTACGCAACCTACGCAACCTAGACAACGAGTTATAGAACAACCTAGACAATCTAACGTTTCTAACGTTCAGAAGTCCGTTCGCTTTACGGGGAACGGCCACACAACAGAAGTCCAGAAGACAGAGGTAAAAATCAAGCCTCTACCCAAGTCAAAGCCGAATCCTACTCCAGACTTGGATACCGATAGTGACGAAGAGACAACTGGAGATGAAGTGATTAAGGACTGCCCATGCTTTAACTGTGTCATGGCACAAAAGAAGTCGAAGAAGGCAAAAGGGGCCAAGTCTCCATCCGGTGGTAGCAAAACCAGTACAACTGCCATTCATGCCAACCATAAGGCCAGGATGGCCAAAATAGCTAAGAAGGCAGAACTTACCAAGCCTAAGGCCAAGTCAAGCACCAAGAAACAGAAACCCAAACCTAAGGCCAAGAGAAGCAAAGCCATTTCTGACAGCGAAGGTGAAATGACTGGATCTTCAACCGCAGTCGACGCTGAGACTGATACTGATGTTGAGGACGAAGAAGATACTGAGTCTGATTCTGATTCTGAGTCCGAGGAGGAAGAGGAGGTTCCGAAGAAAAAGAAGGGCAAGAAAGGCAAAGCCGGCAAGCAGAAGAAGCCTGAGAAGGCTATCAAGAAGAGCCAAGAGGATAAGAAAGGTGGTCAGAGTAAGAAAGTCAAGCAAGGCAGCAAGGAAGACGAGATGCCTAAGAAGTCAGCAAGCGCATTTGACAATGACAGACTCACTTTCGACATAGCCATGAGGTATAACAGGGAAAGGCAAATTCAAAGGGAAGAGAGGCTCAAGGCTGAGATTATGAAAAAGGAGGCCGAGCTCAAGGCTAAGGAAGAGAAGGCTAAGGAAGAGAAAGCTAAAGCTGAAGCCATAGAGAGAGCCATAGCCGCGGAAGAGGAGGCTAGAGCGAAGGTTAAGGCTAAAGCCGAGGCCTGGGCTAGAGCTGAAGCCAAGGCTAGAGCTGAGTATAAGGCTGAGGCTGAAAAAGAGAAGGCTCAAGCTGAGAAAGAGAAGGCCAAGGCCAGGGAGAAGGCGAAGACAAAGGCAGAGGCAGAGGCAAAGGCAAAGGCAGAGGCAGAGGTAAAAGCAGAGGAAGAGAAAGCTAAGGCCAAGGCCAAGGCCAAAGCTATGGCCAAAGCTAAGGCTAAGGCTGAAGCTGAAGCTGAAATTGAAGCAAAGAAGCCACGTCCTCACTACCCACGACCTGAGAACCGTCATGTTAGCTTCGTCATGCCAAGCCAGTCTCGTGTACTGCATGTCGAGCATTCCGTCGAGCAACCTAGCGACCCTCACCCTAACGCATTCTACGATAATAGAAACGGCGTTATGCGTGTATACCATGGACCAGCTTATGGAAATCCGACTGGAACGTTATATCCACACAGGATTTACGACAATCAGCCACTCCCGATTGGCACACCACACCCTCGGGAGAACCCATGGTACAATGGATTTCAAGCCACGCCCAATACAGGACATGTGACTTCACGTGAGCCTCCTCAGACGTATCAACCACACGGTTATGCTCCTACTGGTGCGCCCCCCGGCCATCCTCAAGAGAATCAGTGGTTCCAGGGATATGGCTCCATCCCTATAGGAAGGGCCCCAGACTATGGAAATGATTTCGACCAAGCGAAGTACGATCGGGAAGTCCGAGAGGCTAATGGATCGAGAAATCAATCGGCTAAAGGAAGCCCGGTGTCGAAGAATAGCGATCGAGCTGGACGATCAAATGTTGTTCCGCAAGCTAAAACTAACAACAAAAAGCCTAATGACACTCAGAATGCCCACGGCGCACAAAAAGGCTCAAGGCCTAAAGATGGAGGTCAGAGCAGTGGCCAAGCCAAGTCCAAAAACATACGTCAACAATTGCGAAATGTCAGGGAAGGAGAACAGGCCGAAATGGGTTGGAATGATTGGGGCGCTAATCCTACTGGAAACGGAAGTTGGGGACCTGACAACAACAGTAAGCATTCGGGTGGAAACAATGCTTGGGGAGCAAGCGGCGATGCGAAGTCTCGTGGTTCTGGCGATAACAAATGGGGCGCGGATGATAATGTACCGCTCGTCCAGGATTGGGGTAATGATGGTGATGCTAGTGCCAAGAACGATTCAGATCGCAGCAAAAAGTCGGGTAGCGGCTCTAAAGCGGGCAGTACGCGCAGCCAACCAATGCCTCCTCTACCTGGCGGCTGGGTTAAGAGCCCAACGAAATCAGAACGCACTACTTACTCCAGACCTGCCGGCACAGTCCCGGACAATGTCGGTCCGGTTATGACTGGTTCTAAAAAGACGGCAAAGGGCAAGACCGAGGATACCACGGGCATGGGGCAAGATGAATGGAATGTGTATGGTAAGCACAAGGGTCAGAAGAAGGGGAAGTCTCAGAAGAACAAGTCGAACTGGGGCGATACCGGCGTGGCCCAGAGCTCCGGGGGCGTTTTCGATGAAGAGGACAACAACGACAATGGCTGGGGAGGAAATAACGAGGTTCCGCGCCAATCAGAGTGGTAGGACTGGTTCGATTTTGGTCTTCCTCGCGTACAAGCATGGCTCTTCCTCGTCATGGTCATCTGTTTTCGAATGAGACCTCTGAGAAGGCTTGGGAATTAGTGGCCGTTGTCGTTTTCACAGGAATTTCTTTCACTTCGGTCATTCTATCTAACGTATACGACTCGAGTTTGGGAGGCGATGGGGCGTCTACATACCCGGATGCTCGGCGAGGGATATCAGTGCGATGGAGGAGAGGTTGCGGTTATGTCAGTTTGGACCTGCAACGTGTTGGTTTGCTTATGTACTTATATTTCGGCGGTAATGCGAAACCGCTCGATGCATGCGGAGGAAAGGGCCGTTAGTTAGCCCACTGATGTACCTCTGCGTAAATACACATGGTCATATTATTCTTGGTGCCCAGGGGTAAAGTGATATGAGCTGTTTGTCTGTGATACATTGCATATTTCTGTGTTTCATCTCAGGTAAATTTGTGTGATATGTCGTTTTATGAGTGGATAATGAATGGTTGTTAATTGTAATTACAGCTTAATCGTCTAAACTGATAGGGTTGATCATAAGTAGGTATCATGAATGAGTAGGTAGGTTACAAACACATATATGTATGATATCATCACCTCCAGACCTGGGGAACACCGCAAGGTCTTATCACGATACACAGCATTAGTACTTGTATAACGGGGCTTCTCATACACCATGTTATTCGAGGAATCGACGTAGACGCTCAGGAACCAAGGGGGCGTTGGGATTATTATCGCCTATGTGACACCCTGTATTACCTAGGCAATTTTCGAGCATCTCATGAACCAACACTCGGATGTCCTTACTTTAAGGGGGTTTTGTGGAGATGTGAGAGGGTGTAACACGTAGTCATTAAGAAAGTCACGTATATCGATCACGACTCATAGTGAACACATCACATGATATGTAAATGAATGTATTGATAGGACAAGCCTTCGTAGGAATTACGGAGTGGAATTGGATCTCTCAATTAAGTGAATCAGACTGAAAACGACCATACTGTGCGGAAAAAAGCAAAATCTGTAATAAGTCCTCTCCTATCTTATCACTTTTTGGCTCCTTTTCTCTACGCGCAGAACAAGACTGTTGTTACACCAGCGCGAAACTTTTAGCCATGTAGGAAAGAGGGGCCGAGGGATAAAATGCAGAAGCGAAAAATACTAATGCGCATAATGAAACCAGCATACTAAGGAGATCTATAGAACCTTGGCAAGCATAAGGAATGCATCCATCTCGGGTTCGCCATCTACTCCTCATCAGAATCATCCTCCTCGGCCTCATCCAACCACTTGAGGAACGGCTCAGCGGCACGACGAATCTTCTTTGACGTGGCAAGATCGACGTACTTCTTGCTGGCCTTGGTGCCCCACTTCTTGATCATCTCCTCGCTGACAAGGTCCTTGTCGTATAGCTGATGAAGGATCTTAACAATCTTGTCGCTGCTCATCAACTCGGGATGCTCTTTGCTCTGGGAGGAAAGGAGGCGCTCGATGCCACCCAGGAGGGCCTTCTCATGGCGTTCAGAAGTAGTCATCTAGCGACAGTTAGTGAATGTTACAAGCATCTTACAAAAGATAGCCAAAAGAACCACGTGACATACCTGTTTGAGCATCGCGGCACGCTTGGGGATTTGAGTAATGATGTTCTCATCGAACAGAGACTGGACGAGAACCAAGACAGTCTTGTGCTTGGTCTCAATTCCAAGCTCCTTGGCTTTGACATAAATTTGAATATCATCAACCTTGTTAATGCTACCAGTCTTAGCAGCTTCTTCCTGGATCCAGTCACCCAGGGTGTCGTAGACGGTGTGACCACCGCCCTCTCCATCTTCGTCATCCTCGTCGAGGCCACCAAGAACGAGTTTCTGACGGAATTCGCTCGGGAGCTGGCTTTGACGAGCCTTGACGGCCTTCTCGGACATATCAACAGCCCAGTCGTCATCCTTGACTTCGGCCGGGGCATCAATAACCTGGGCGTCAGCGTTGATCTTGCGAGTGAACTCGTCATCGCTGCCAGCGTCATCCTCATCGTTCTTGTCGCTGGTCCTGCTGGAGCCGTTCTCGGAACCTTCTCCACCGCTTCCTTGACCGTTCTCTTTGTTGCCGTTCTGAAGAGCCTGCTGCTTGGCTTTGCGAGCAGCCTTGCGTTCGGCTTTGTCCTTCTTGCCGCCCTTCTTGGGCTGATTCTTCAGAATGAAACCGCTTAGCTTCAGACGAAGATCGACATCGGTGCGCTGGCCACAGGCCTTGCAGTCGAGGACAATATGGCCGTCCTTGATGACGACATCAGTCTCGGGGTTCTTGCACTTCTTGCAGAGAACAAATTTGTTGATGAAGCCATCGAGGTGGTCCTGTAGCTTAGAAGCCTCGTGGGCACCGTTGATGATCCAGCGATCATCGGGAGGATCGATGTTGGTCTGAGCACCGAGCTCAAATCCGAAGTACTTGATGACGTACGATCCGGGGCGGGCAAGAGAAGCAGCAACGCTGCTCAAGTTGACAACGACTGTCTTGATACCGTTACCTTTTCCTTCAATTTTGGTCTGGATTTTCTCCATCTTGTAACGGTAGTAAGCGTCGGTGACATCACGACGAACGTTGACGAGCGCCATTTTTGCGGTATTGTGTTAATGGGGCTATCGAAGCAAGAGACTTGGATATAATCTTATCGGTCGGCGGGTTCGAATTCCTTGGAATATAGGGGCGAGAAAGACTTAGGTAGTCATTCGTGTAGGTGACTGGTAGAGGAGAGGATTGGGCAAGCCAGGATCTCAGTAGAGAGGACTGTTCCTAGCGGACATAGGGAAGACTGGATGATAATTGCCAGCGTTGGAAGGCATTAACTTAGGCGATGTAATCGTAAATCGGTCTCAGCCGACAGAACTGATATTAGGGCTACAAGGTTTTCGCGGTATGCGAAACGACTGCAGCGTTAAAGGGGGAGAGTGTTTAAACACAGCGGTCTGGTCGTGCTGATACATAAACAGCTGTGTGTCCTGTACCCTTTTACGTTGAGGGTGTAGTTGATCCAAGGTATAAGGCGGCAAACAACAAGATCTGTAATCGCAAGATGCTATTATCAGAAGCTTGTCCGTGGCGCAAAAACGAAATGATAGATTTAGGGAGTAGTTGAGGAGATGAGTTGAGTTGAGGGGGGGAGTGTGGTTTGCTAAGGTCGGCTTTTAAATATTCAATAGTAGAACAGGGTAATGGCAGCGACCGCCGCAGATTGATTCTTGTTAGCAAGTAACAAGCAAAAGTTGTGAAAGGCGCCTAATGCGAATCACGTTGGTTGGTTGTTGTGATGATGATTGTTAGATGTTGTGAAAAGGGAAAAAGAGAAAAGTTGTGGGAAGGTTGGAAAGTTGGGAGAAGAGGAATTAAAGTAGGAGTGAGAAGAAAAGAGGAGGGCAAGTCAAAGAAAGTGGTCCTTAGGTCTTCAGGAAATCGCGGCGTAAAGTCGCAGTGGGTGAATAATGAAAAAAAAAAAACTTGTGCAAAGCACCGCCGCTAAATTGTACCATAGTACCTTAGTACCACCACTAAACTGTACCGCCCAGTCCGTCTTACAGGAAGTGCATCCCACCTAACTCCCACCAAATTCCCATCTAAGTTCGCAAACTTTCGCACAAAACAAGACGCCACATGTGGACCCTAACGTCGCCTAGAATCACTTCCTAACTCACTAGCGTGCTACATGTAAATGGATATGTAGAAATGTACCAATCTAGGTATGTACCTTCCTGAATCCTTAGACATCCATTTTCCAACTTGCATCGTGAAAGCCGAGGAAGGAAGGCCGAGAGGCTCTCGGAGCTAAATGCTACATATCCATACTGCCGTACTACATGTACTTTCTTCTAGTGCAACACGGCGCTTTTATTAGGTAGGCCCGCAGAAATGAGGCGATCAAATTTGGGTATCTTCAGGCTTCAGCCGGTAGAGAATATCCAAAGCCGCTAAATTCCGAGGCTTCTTATAAAATGGAAGATGGAAGATGGAAGACGAAGCTCTCAAAAGGAGGAACTCCCCCTTTGTACTATTGGGTTGACCGAACATTCTACTCCCTAGGTAGAACCCATATAATGTAATCCATTATATGTAGGTATGTACCTACTAGTCATCACCACATGTGTTAACATCATTACTCGGTACTAAATGTTAGGTGATACCAGGTAGGACACACTGAAAAAGGGGGAGACCTAAGGATTTTTTGCTTCATACTAATATGGGCAGTTATGGGCAGGTAGGCAAGTTGGGTGTATATGCGCCTCACAGGACGTCACCATTACACAGAAATAAAATCATATTTCCCGCCGTTGGCGTCTGATAGCTCACTTTTCCCGAATTTGCAAACAAACTGAGACCGGATGCAAACATATTTTCCATGCCTGATCTAATAAGCACGCGGAAGCTGACAGTATTAATGGGCCTCAGATTTGCTACCCTTGCCGAGGCGCTCGGAGAATTTGTCATGCCTCACTCATGCCTCACGAATGTCGGCACCTATCCCCCGAAAGCTCATAAATAGAACTGCTATTATTTGGAACTCAACCGACCATTCTGTCCACTTACATACATACGCCATACATACGCTCTGCAGTTATCCCGCATCGCATTGCACATCTGGCACCAATCACCCAAATCGTGGCTACTAGCTTACGGTTGATTCGATTTTCCTCGCTGGGTCTTGGTGGGCTAGCCTGCATGCTTCCAGATTCTACCCCCCAGCCTCTTGGCGGACCACAGACGCGGATTCACAGCACTCTACCTGCAGTTATACTTACCATATTGACCCCGAAATTCATACTATTAGAATCTCGAAGAACAATATAAAATAAGCACCTATCGTGATTCGACTAGAAAAGATGTTAATGGAGTATCTTCTTAACGGTTCATGCTATTAGGTACCCATCCATACGTCCGTTCTATGCGCGTTTTTCTCTTCACAAGATTTATCGAAGGGTGCTTCCCTCCGTCATTTATATGAACCCGGAAGCCCGCATATGCACAATGCAACATGTCGACGCGTGGTATAACTTGCCAAGACGTCTGTGGTCACAATTCCAGGATAGGGACATATATCTGGCACTTTGCCCAAGGCTTGTATTCTTGGGAACTATCCTCAAGTCTGTTAGACTGGCGGGGTCAAGTAAACAAGCCTCCCCTAAAACGCCTATGCCCATGTGCCCTTAAGTCTTCCTGACTTGGTTCCAACCCTTAAGATCCCCTGAACCCAATATCCACGAACTATTGACCCGGTGAATGGGACGATTGAAATAAACATGTGTGATGTCGATCTGCGTGTCGAGTATAAATTCAACTCGCGCAGGGACCCAAATCCACTAGTGCAATAGTGGAATGACACTGAAGAAGAATCGATGCTGCAGTAGAAAAAAGAAGTCGCCGAGGGTATAGAAGGAATAAACACCGAGTATGAAGAGCATCGAATCTGTCTACAGTTAGGTCCAGTTTATGAAGACGACGACTCTTCTTTGGACTGGGGAGGCTGGAGTCCAGCATTCTGAGCCACTTGCTTCCATATTGCCAGCTCCCGATAGGCTCTCTCGCATTCCTGTTTGAGCTTATCATTGGACGCGCTGAGTTCCTGGATAGCCTGCTCCGTAAGTAGCTTCTCGAGTGTCCATTTCTCGATATTCTGAGCCTCGTTCTCCTTCAATTGCGTGATGAAGATTACTGCGCGTTGCAAAATCGAGCCCTTGTTCTTCTCGCATCCGGGCACGATCTTAGCGAGCTCGTTGATGCCTTCGTTGATGGTCTCTCGGCGGCGACGCTCAACTTCAATCCAGTCAGCACAATCAATTATTCTTCTATTTTGAAATATTCTTTGGAACATGTAACTTACCCTCCTTGTGATTATCCTTGCGCATCTTGTGCCACTCTTCTGAACCTACGGCTGGTTTGGAGTTGGAAGATGAGGTAGTTCCGTAAGGTTGGGTCGGACGAATGCCATTCTGGGGTTGCTGTGCAAGGTTATCTGCAGTGGGGCCAGGAAGACCGTCTGGATGCAGCATATCAGCGTGCGCAAAAGAGGAATCGTGATGATGCTCAGCCTCTGCAGCTGCCTGTGCTGCGAATGTCTCTTCAGTGGATTGAGGGACATGGATAGTAGGGTACATTGTTCCAAGAGCGGCAGCAGCCGTACTTGATGCGTTGGTATGATCAGACACATCGTGGTGGTCGGCTGTGGCTTGCTGGAGAGCGGTAAAATCGGCATTAGTTGCCGCCTGTGCGGCAGCCTGCGCAGCTTCAACAGCACTCTCGACATATGCTGCGTCAGGAGCACCCGAAAGGGCCCCAGTGGGGACAACGCGCTTCGCACGTCGCACATCAGGTGACGATTCTGGTGCACCACGTTTTCGCTTCTGACCGGGACTGGAGGGAGAAGACGGGTTAAAGTCGTTCTGATCTGCAACAGCGGCGTCGGCCATGGCGGCAAGATGCTCTCGATTGATGTGGGTGAGAGGCTCGAGGAGTGACTCTGCGTGAGAGTAACCGTTGGACTCCATTGTCACTTAGCTACGAGAAGCGGTTGTGATCGATAAACGGCACCTACTGTAGGGCCCCAGCACCTTTGCGATACGCACGCTTGAGGTGCGCGATAGAGTTGAATCCTATCGCAAAGAATCTGTTGATGTTAATATGCGAACCGTTATAGGTATTAGATAATAAAATTGAAATGCATCGCCGCCATCAGTTATGGTTACCCATACATAAGGTCAATTGGTTGTTCACGGGATTTCTCCAGAAAGCGGAAATAGATAGTGATGTCGAGGACAGTTTAGCATATCAGTGAATAGATGAGATAGTACGTCGTAGGGGATCTATGAGAAGAATACTCTGATATGGATGGTGGACGATGCGGGTGATGGGGTTCATGATGAGGGCAGTAAGATGATCCGACGCGACAGCGTTTCTAAAAAATCAAAGCTTTTCCTTGAAAAGGGCAGGATGTAAGTGAACGAGGACGGATCCAAGATCACGTCTGAGATGATTTTCGCGTTACTCAGACGGGATCTGCAAACGATACCAGTATACTAGGTGGCTACTAGGTATTGTTCCTCGCGTCTGAATAGATTTGTTGATTGTTGATTGAGCATCGATGGCAAGGAGACGACGATGCGAAAATTTTCGGATTTTATGTTTCAAAGCAGGTGATTGCGCATGCGAAAATATCATTCAAATAGAATATCAACGGCGGCGATGTCATTTCTAAACGGCGCAAACGGGGAAATTGAAGAAATAACTTACGGGAGATCATGTGCTAGGTCTCGTGCAATGCGATGCTGGCTTTGGCCTTTGGCTGGAGCGCACCGCAAAGCACCGCAAGTGGCAAGCAGGAAAAAAGGTGCTTGGGTGCTTAGATCTTCCAGGCGTCAAGTGACTTCACGTGCTTTCGAGAAGAATAGCCTCGAATAGGGCGTGATTTTGTGGGAATATCAAAAGAACGGACCAGGTAGATTTGTCGGCCGAATCAGCACCTTTGAAATCTCGACGGGGAAGAAACGGGAAAAAGTGAAATCGAGAAATCGAGGATAGGGGAAATTCCGAGGTTGTGCAGGTTAAATTTTATTGATCAAAGAAGTTAACCGGCGCTTCGTTCGAGAAATTAAGAAAAAGATAGGTAAATGCACGGTCGAGGAGAGAAAGTAGAGGTAGGAGAATTGAAGGTGGCATGCTCAGACCATATGACACCCCCGGACGCACGGTCCACACGCGCTGCACTGCGTCCCTTCCCAATTCTCTTCAATTGGATGTACTACCAGCACTACCAGCTGCCATTACCCTCACTACCTTCACCACTGCCTTTCCTATTGCCCTCTTTTACTTGACCCTCCTAATGACATACTGCCTTCCCATTATTTAGCCCTCCCAAATCTTGAAAATAAACCTTGGACTCTTGTCTCCATTTCTCCACCTGTCACTCATAAACCTATCACCTGTCGTTTGTCGTCCCTGTCATTTTTTGGCTGCTAATATTTTTTACAATTCGTGCCTGCGCCCGCATCGGAACCCGTCCAACCCATTCATCCATCCACCCAGCCCATCGTAACTTCTAGCTAGGTCCTTGTCGTAGTAGGCACTAACAGGAGACTTGAGAGTTCCTGACTTCAACGTTCCAACCAATCAATGCCGGATACGCCCCCACACGTACCTCCACGCGGTCCACACAAGGTAAGGTCTCTCCTGAGTCTCTTTCGCCCTTCGTCCTTTTCCCCTCCATTTTTTAGCTTAACACTTTTAGATAATTTAATCCACTTTGCTTGCAATGCCACCTCTGTCAAACAACTGACATGGAATTGGAAATAGAAACATCTTTCAACATAATTCTATTTTATACTTGAAACTGTATTAGGCTCAAAGTGATCCAAAAAGCTACTCTGCCTACTCTACCGGGGTGCTACCATATGCCCGTTGGAAGTTGGGAAGTTGGAGGCATTTGATTCCTTAAGGGGTGACCTTTCGGGTTGTCACAAGCGGGAGGACGGATCTCAGAACAAAATTTGTTTCATCAGGTTTGATTCAGCGACAGGTTTTGACGGGACGGTTTCTACTTCGTATGTTGCCGTGGATCTCCCCCAATACCTGCAGGTAGGTGACTGATTTCGGGTTCGGCAAATAAATTTGTTCAGCAACCATGGGATACAATGGGATGTGTGTTGCATACCTCGCATCTACCAGATGCACTTAGCCAACCAACCCAACAAGACATAAGACATAAAGGGGATGTAGATGTATGTAAGCAGGTATGTAAAGGTCTCGGAAGTCAAGTGACCTCGTCAAAGTTGGCAAGGTTGGTCTACCTTCTCTTCTTTGTTAGAGCGGGTAGCCAAATGCTTGCCATTGATGTTTTAGGTGTTAGTCGACAAGTCCCGTGAGTCCTTAGCAGATTGTTCCTGTGACCAGAAGCGGATGTGTGTGACTGCATAAGTTGCACTAGGCAATTTGTGAGCAACAAGGAGACCACTCGGGAGTATCCGCCTCCGCGGCGGACACGGAGCAAAACAACCGCCACGACTGGCCCACGAACGTATATAGTATTAATATATATAAGCATGAACACGAACAGGGAGTAATTATATATACTTATGAAATCTCAGATCATTGGGATGTATTTATAGAACCAGTATGTACTAGTA
Source organism: Annulohypoxylon moriforme (assembly GCA_022695765.1). Classification (NCBI taxonomy): domain Eukaryota; kingdom Fungi; phylum Ascomycota; class Sordariomycetes; order Xylariales; family Hypoxylaceae; genus Annulohypoxylon; species Annulohypoxylon moriforme. Next base: position 124,671 of record MU403112.1, read on the forward strand.
AGCAGTTGCATAATCATGGAGGATTAAGTTGTTGCCTGTAGAAATCATACCTGGAATTCCAATGGACTGCTGTTTTGTATTCGGAATTGTAGTCATGTCTGAATAGTACATGAGCTGGAGAAAACCCTTAATAAGATATGAGTATATGCGAACATGACCCCTTTATGAAATTATTTGATCACTGTGAGGAGTGTCTGACAAACATTGGGAGGACATGAAGTCCCAAGGTTTGCAAATATTGGATACTGAATACATACCTAACAGTCTTAACTAACATTAAATGTTACACAAAATAATAACCTCATAAGCGAAGTAAATCTTCAATATCGTTCTTTCTATTTAGAAATCTATTTCACATATATCCGAACCTATCAACGTGTACCTTTACATAAGTTACACTCGTTATCGTCCTACTATGAAGTGTAACTGTAAGGCCCATATTGAAGCAATGAAAGATCAAGCGCTTAGAGATGAAGAAATGAACTAAGCCGAACACGTAACTGCCTATGCGGACCAATCAAAACGAGCCTTCCCAATCTCTCTGAAGCTTCAGGGAGATCGGCCCGTGGTGGGTCGAGCGCCACACCCCACCTACCCACGCCGGTCGAACAGGAGTGTCCCAACTGCCACTAGAGCTCCCCATATTGCCGACCTTGCACTGAAACGTCAAGAGACCTAACCCAACCTCAACAATCCCATAGAGCAACTGTCACATTCGACCATCCCAGTCTGGAAGCACGTTTTTGTATTGAAATCCCAGAAGATGGGTGAAGTAGAAGCTAAACTAGACCACGAAAACCACCTCCTTCTAGTAAGTCCCTCTCTCTGCCTGCCGTCCTTAGTCCCTGTCTGCAGTACACACCGTACACCGCATTGCATCATACCCATCCCCATTCATCCAACCGTCCCATCCATCCGTTCCCTCCCCAAGCTAACCTCCGCTCCTCTCCCGTAGGACCAACCCCTCCTCCGCCTCCCGGTCGAGCTCCTACGGAAGAACTTCCGATCCGCCCACTTCGAGGTCGAGAAAGATGGCACCTACCTAAAAAACACGCTACGGGAGACGGCCACGGGCGCCGTTAACGGCCGCGCCCAGCAAGCCGACGTGCTGAAGAACCTGGACGCCATGATCGCCAGGGCGCGCGGAACAAAGCGCAAACTGACCGCCTTCGCGGACGAGGAAGCGCGGCTGCACCGACACGAGCAAGCCCGCGTCGCCCACCTGTCCGATCTATACGCCATGTACAGCGTCGACGACGTGAAGTACGAGGGCTGGAGTCGGATCCGACTTGATCGGTTGATAGTCGATTACCTGTTGCGACACGGGTACAACGAGAGCGCGCGGGCTCTAGCTCAGGAGAAGGGCGTCGAACCGCTTGTCGATCTAGAGACTTTTGAGCAGATGAGCCGGATTCGGAAATGCATTTTGAACCGCAGCGTTACGGAGGCGTTGGCGTGGTGTACGGCGGGCGATACGAAGAAGGAGTTGCGGAAGATGGATGTAAGCAAGCTCCCCATCACCATCACTCATGAATCATTTTGCCACATTACTAGGTCAAGTACGACAAGACGTGACTAACGCTACAAAAAAACCAGAGTAATCTCGAATTCATGCTCCGCTTCCAGCAATACATCGAGCTAGTGCGCGACCGCTCCACAAAGCCCCTGGAAATCCTCTCCTACGCGCGCAAATTCCTCATCCCCTACCGCAACATGTACACGAAAGAAGTGCAACAAGCCTGCGGCATGCTCGCGCTGCCGCCCGGCTCCTCGCAAGACCTCGACGCCTACGCGAACCTCTACTCCCCGGGCCGCTGGGAAATGCTCGCGAACCTGTTCACATCAACGCACAACGCTCTCCTCTCCCTCCCCTCCGTCCCACTCCTACACATCGCATTGCAATCCGGTCTCTCGGCGCTAAAAACCCCAGCCTGCCACTCCTCGCACCCGGCCTCGGCCGCCGCGCCCTCGCACTCGACGAGCCTGTCGCTGGCGACCAGCGTCTGCCCCATCTGCAGCACGGAGCTGAACGAGCTCGCCCGCAGCGTCCCATACGCCCTCCACAGCAAGAGCAACGTCGAGCCCGACCTGCTCATGCTGCCCAACGGCCGCGCATACGGAAAGGCGCGCCTCGAGGAGTATGCTCGCAAGGCCGGGTGTCTTGATGGCCAGGTTAAGGATTTGAGGACCGGTGAGATCTTCAACATGGATCGGTTGAAGAAAGTTTATATCACGTGAGGGATGCGTGATTTGTATTCTTTGCCTACACACATAGTGCATATGTATGTGTCTTAAGGTAAACCTGTGTTCTGCTGACCCAATATCAAGTATGTATTAATTGGTTGGTGGTTTGGTCGACTGTGCCTTTACGAGTTACGAAGAATCGATTCGAGGGTTGGGTGTTGGTGTGTATGTGTATCCTACCTTGACTCTCGGCTATCAGCGATACTATGGATCAGATGTTACTACTTTGCTTTGGTGCTATCCTCTCTCGGCCGTTGTACATAGATTGGTTTGTTGGCCACTAGCACTGGTGGAAAACGGCGTTTTGCGGTATCTGTTAAGGAATTATAGCTTGTGCTTGGCGCTGAGGTTACTAGAATTTTTTTACTCTTAGGGACGGATAAATAGTAAATGGTTCAAAAACGGCAACTATACATACCTGCTTGATATGTGCCGAGGATTTACCCCAGAATTCATTTCGTACGAGTGCCGAGGACGCGCGATTCTAGAAGTCATTATATGGATACGATCACGACATTCATATTCACTTATCACTCAAGACAGCAGTTGTAGACTAGAAAATTGCAAGGCAAACTCAGAGTGTCAACGAACGTGTGACCCTCACTGAGCATATGTATTCGTAGCAAGGCAGAGATATTTTAGCCCATCCGCCCAGCTCGTGAAATCCGTACTCCCCGTACTCATACACATAGCGCAGATGGAATCCCCAGAGAAATAAAAAGAAACTATGCCCTCATATCCCCACCACCTTAAATATGATCAATACCCTCGATTTACGTCTTCAACCAAGAGCATCAGAAACTTTGCTTTAACCACGTAACTCCTGTATCACTCCTTGTCAGATAGACATTTATGAGAGTTATGCGAGACTGGGCTGGGTGTCGTAGTTTGAGACTGGCTACCTTGCTTCTGAGGTGTAGCCAGCAGTGATTGAGAAATGCTAGGAGAAGTAAGATCTGAAGGGCGATACAGCACCACTTCTCGTGTTCTAGGATGGATAATGGGTATGGCTGAGGTACTTTGACCCGAACGAGTAGTCGAATGAGGAGACGGGCTAATAGACGGAGAGCTCTTAGCCCGGGACTCGATCATAGACTTCGACGTACAGGTTTTAGCTAGTAGCGAAGTTACAAGCCGATTAGCTTGCCGCAGGAGGCATCCGTCCAAATGCTCTTCACTCGCCTCCGAAGGACTCTATCTCTGATTAGGAGGAAAGTTGAAGGCTCCAAAAACCCCTCCTCCTCCGCCCGGCGTCATAGGTCCCATTCCCATACCATTGGTATTGTGAGACTGAGCGGCCGGGGTGCTAGCAAGTCCGACGCTCACGGTACTTGGCGTGGTTGGACCACCATTCACGTTGCCGTTGGTGTTGCTAGGCGGAGTGCTGTCCACATTGTTCGCCTGGCCCTGTGATGTTACCGGCATCTCCATTCCGGAAAATCCAAGACCCCAGACCTTGCCAATATGGTCGTCAGATATCTCGCCATTGTAGATTCTTTCTCGTAGCTGAAAGAATACCTTGCCCGTCAGAAGACTGTCTGAACCGGCTTGATGAGCGGCTCCGACCCGCTTAATCTTTAGCGCCTCAGCAATGCTTTCTAAGCCCGACTTCTGTTCGAACTTCTGCATGATTTCGGCCGAGCCCGGGTCATGGGGCGTGAGAAGTCCTGTGGTATGAAGTTTCACTGCATACTTCATTAAGTGCTTGACATCGTACGTAGTCGGGAACCACTTCTTCATGATCTTGTCGAACTCGCTCTCGTCATTGGCTAGCTTCTGGTCCAAGAGAAGCTTGGTCAAGTAACCAAAGTCATAGCCACCGTGGAACGAAATCCACTTCACGTTGTCGTAGCACACAAATCCGGATACGATGAAGAGTGCGGCGAACTTCTTCGGATCGATGCCGTCACGGTCGAGCAGATTGAAGTCGATCCCTGCTTGCTGAAGCGATTCGATAGATGTCTGATTGTACATATCCTCCTTGAGGGAGAACTTGAAGTTGAACTGCCAAGCGAGAGGCATCTGCGCCTGGGTGGCATGTCGTCGAGCACCGGGTCCGACTTCGTTCGGCGATGCGTTAGCTCGCTCGGCAGGAGTCTCTCCCTTCTCGTTGAACAAACTGATTCCTATTTGGATCACCTTGAGTAGGTCAACGTTGACACGCAGGCACTGGTAATGGTAATCGCTCTTTCCTCGAAAATTTCCCATGGGCCGACCCACGATACCGGGGAACTCTGTGTCCTGTTCAACATTGTGCCGTTAGTAAATAAAGTGGTTCTTCCATAATTGTAGGTCAATAGATGTATGGTAGGACGCACCATGGCTACATAAGGAAAGTCGTCGATCAAGTCCATCAGTACACCCATTTCTTCCTCAAAGTTGTGCTTCCAAACTTCACGTATCCGAAGCTTGCCACCGCCGGTCCGTGCTTGTCGTTCACCACCCATTCCGTGTGCTTGTTGATGAGGGTGACCTTGCTGTTGTTGTAATTGCGCTGCATGTTGGAATCCAGATCGGGCTGCGTGACTAGCGAAGCCGGTTTGGTCTCCAACGCCGAAGCCAGCACCAGCGCCAGCGTTAATACCAGCACCGCCGAGTCCCAGACCATTCGCACTAAACGGGCTCATTTGCGCGTTACCTAGGTATGCTGAGTTACCCAGCGCAGGAGGTTGATGACCCGTCGCATGATTCTGAGAAGGATGGGAGGGGAATTGGTGCTGATAAGGCGCCATAGACGGAGGGGCACCCCCGAATCTCGAGGGTGGCGCCATTGAATGTCGAATAGATTATACGTCGCCGATGTTCTTAGATCCTTTTTCGCGTAGTTGGTATGAAAGAAGGGTTTAGGTCGTTCGGCATTAGGTAGCTTAACGGAAATCGATTAGGTTTGTGGGATTTGGGATGTGGACGGAGGTTGGTTAGGTTGAGAAAAGTTAGAAAAGGTTAAGAAGTTTGCACGGTGATTTGCGCACTGAGTAGGATATTTTATCCTTTTCACCTTTGTGGCTTCCTTCTTATTCGCAGGAAAGTGAGGTGAGGTAGAAAGTTTAAGTGAAAAAAGCGCGATAGTGACGATTGAGAAAGTAGCATCAACTGAAAATCGGCAGGTACATCGTTAGGTAGATCGACGCGGAGTAGTCACGACTCAGACCGTCATACGTTTTACTAAATATTTAGCTGGTCCAAGCTTCTCTAGTTCTTTTTTACTTGCTTATAAGGATTATAGGTACCTGATTAATGGCTTATATACATATTATGTGGAACACATGATTCAGATAAGGAATTATACCCTGATCAGAACTGTGACTTCCGAGATAATCATCTACAAGGTACTTAGGTAATACGGAGAACCTCACTGGACGACTAGTAAGTTGGTAATTCGACTCAATTGAGCTTTCAACATCACAGCCCACGGCTCCTTGGAATTGTCCCTCCACAATCACTCACATACAGTCACAATGTATCCTTCAAGGTAACTCCAATTATACCTAAATATGCCCTCGCACGTATGTATAACCGCTAACCACGGACGACAGGATACTCCGATCACAGCACCACGGCGAGAAGCCAAACATCACCGGCTTCGACATCAGGAAATTCGCACATTCCGCCGGGCAACCGAGATACGACCCTTGGGAAAATGCGTCAGTTTCCCTTCCCTATTCCCAGCCAGATAGCTTTTCCATATGACCCGACATGCCGTCTACCCCTCAGCATTTTACTAATGTAGATCATCTATGCAGGGAGAAGTGGCGGTACACAGGCCAATTCTCGCGATGGAACCGATTTAGACATGCCTTCCCCGGCTTGGGTATCGCAACCGTAGCTTTTGCTGCCTACCTCGGCTACGAGCAATTATTCCTTAAGGACGAGCATCACGGAGAAGGACACGGCGAGGGGCATCATTGATACCGGCAAATCGGACGCTGAAGAGATATCAGATTTCGAAGGAGGACATGTACATATAAAACCGTCCGACTGATCCGTGATGAAAATGGGATAGAGAGTAGCCGGTATTATACTCGATCATGACTCAGTCCCTAGACGTTTGTTTAGGAATAGAATGCACCTATTCTACAAGACCTAGATTGTCTAGACATTGAACTTAGGTTGGGCATCCATGCTATGCTAGTTTACACGATCTGAACTCAACTCGGGGACTCTAGAAAAGCATCTCAAGAAGCGCTCTAGTAACCATACTTATAATCAAATAGTAACCAAAATTCTTAAGTGGGTGTTAAATGGGTATAAATATGCAAGTTCTGAATGGTATCTAACCTCTATGTTGAGTTCATGATATCCCACCCAATCTCAATATGCGAGCCCCATACCAGATGATGACAAGGTTACCAAGGTATCACCCGTTCCCTTTACCCAAAACCGGCCATTCTACCCAAATATCCAACTCAGTCCGTAGATAAATGTATGCCTAGAAGGCACTTAACATAGGTGTGGACGGATCACGACAATCCAATACCATTCACCACATCCAGAGCTCCGTCTACGACGACCTCCAGCTCAGCGACGCGGTGCTTCAGGCCCCTATTCTCGTCGCGCAGGAGACTCACCGTATCCCACGCAACGCTCGAATCCTGACCTTGGCAATTACTGCAACCATCTACACCCGCTCCTCCCGCGCCAGCATTCGTGCCATCCCCTGAAATCCCCTTAACCAGCCTTTGAAAAGCAGTAAGCTGCTGCGTCGTCGCTCCTTTCTTCTGGCCCTGACTCGGCGTCACCACAACAGGCGGCGTCCGCACGCTAAGCAACTCGGCATTAACCTCGCTCTCGGTCGCGCTCGTCATCGCCGTCGGGCTCCTACTGCGGCTAAAGATACTCTCAGACTCAGCGCTCTCGCCATCCGTATCAATACTCAGATCCGAGCGCACCGTCCCATCGCTCTTCCGCCACCTCTTGCGCGCATGCTCCTCATCCACGCACAAGTCCTCCGTGATCAGCGGGCCCTCATCCCTCTCCTTCTCCCCAACACTCCCCCGCCGGTTTCTTTCAACCTCAAGCTCCCTCTCCAACCTCTCCCTCCCCCTCCTCTCCTCCCCCCGTTCCTCCTCCCTCGCACTCCTCTCAAACCTCAACTCCGCAACCAGCCTCCGCATCGCCAACTCCTGTTCCTGCGCCTTCTCCGCCATACTCTCCAACTGCGCCCGTAGACTCTTCACCCGCAACTCCGTCTCCTCCGCCTCCTCGCGCTGCGCCTCCCTTTCCGCGACCAGTTCTTTCAGCGAGATCGTGCGCGAGCGGTACGCGTCTTGCATTTTGTGCAAGAGGCCTGAGGCGTTGAGTTGAAGGTTCTTGTAGGCCGCGGGAGAGAAGACGTCACGGTCGGTGGGGGAGGGATACAGGGCGCTGTCGACGTCGAGGTTGAGTAAATCATCGTCGGTTTCGCGGCCGGTTGGGGCGGAGATGGTTATGTTGGGCGTCGTGGGTGATTGTGTTGTTGTCAGGCGCCCGGTTAGCGAGGCGAAGAAGCCGAGGCGGGATGGTGTGGCGCTTTTGGGCGTTGGGGTGGTGTCTGGGGACACGGCATTGTTGCTGCCATCTACCGACGATGGCGTGTTGAGCCAGCCGCCGAAGCGCCCGGGCGAGGCATCCTGCCGTCGGCTGCCGCGCCCGTCGCCGGTGAGCGGCATGTCTTGGGAGTGGTGCCTGGCACGGCTCTCAGGCGACGGTGTTCTAGCTTCGGCGTACAGATCCGGGGCCGACTGTTGCCGTTGATGATGATGGTGATGTTGTTGCTGCAGGTTCGACAGCAAGGCGTTGTTGCTCTCGGCGAGCGCTTGAAGACGACTAGGTTGTCGTGATGGGGAAGAGGTAGGTGAGTAGCATTCATGGGGTTCGAAAGTCATGGTAATTGGTTCGCGATACTCGTGCGTCCTCCCGCGGTCGCCGTCCGCCGCATACTCCTCGACGTCCATGCTTGCCCTCCTCTCTCTGCGATGATCCTATTTGGGAGGCGGGCTGTGAGTGGTTGTGGTTCTCCTTAGCATAAACCGATATTGTTTCGACCCTGGTGCGGGAGCCGGGGATCCCAGAAATTAGGCAAGCTAAGGTTAATAGGCTTCCCCTTATTTTTAGACACAGGGCAATTCTGGGAGGGAAATCGTAAGACCCAAGAAAATAAAGCTAACTATCTCGTCATTTCCAAAAGGTTCGTCGAACGAAAGGAATAAGGGAAAAGAAGAGTAAGGAGAAACCAAAGGAGAAAAGAAGGAGGTTCGCTTCGCTTTGAGTCCGGTCCCCACGAAAGCCCAACGGTTCAAAACAATAACATAAGCTAAAAAAGTATGCTAGAGAAAAACGACCGCTGGCCAGCGTAAAAACCGGTCTCCAATTCTGCAGCGAGATGGGAGGATGAGCGTCGGGTGGGTCGTCCGGTACTTCGGAATTCCAGATTCTGGGAGGTAAGACGGTGGTTGGCAAGGGTGATGAGTAGACCAAGGACCAATCACGTCAGCCTCTCTACTCGATACGGTATGTAGTACTGTATGTGAGCACGGTGCTATATCCACTTCGTAGGATCCACAGCCTTGGATACTTGGCTATTTGGTCGCACTCTAGAACAAGGAGGACGCGGGAGATCGGCCGGGTTGGTTAAATTGGCCGAAGTCGAAATCGAAATCGAAGTCGAAGTCGAAGCTGACGTCGATGGGCAAAGGCGAATACTTATTTGTTTATATCTATGCTTTCTTCTTTAGTTTGGGGTTGATTAATTCTAGACCTGCGTATGACGGCAATGTCTTGAATAGGTACCGTAAGAAAGAGAAGATGTAGGGGGAAATGCATTTGCTAGATTACTAGGGGTAGTATGTAGGGGTTATGCAACCTGTGTAGCTCAGCCATAGCCTAGCATGTGTGTTGCGTGGGTCGTGGGTCTCTAAACGTGTAAGTCGTCGTGGCTCCGGCTTGTGATAGGCAACGATAAACAAAATGGAGCTCTGGAGCGCTGGAGCTTCCCAAGCAACAGGTTACGTAGTGTTTCGTGGTGTTTCTTTGGTCAGGTCCAGTCCGCTCAACGAGAACGACAGCCACTTACATCCGGCCAGCTGGAACGCATCATCGTTCAATCTCGCTTGGTGTTACGCCTGTGCCGAGTTTGTCTTATACCATGACCTAACTTGGCTGACCGTCGAAAAGGTTTTGACTTTCTTAGACATTATTGATATCCACATTCTCGAAGAAGGCAGAGGTAGAGAGGATAATCGTCTTAATGTCGTAAGATAGACCGCATAATATTGTGGGCTTAAAATACTCGGCCTATGGTGGCTTAACTTTCCGTGGCTACCGCCATATTCGGTCGATTTTATGCAACTCGTAGGAGGCAGCACAGCACCAGAAAGTTAAAGCAAAGCTGTATCCGTTTCCTTGCATGGTACCTCGTTAGGTACCAAGATATGACTTGGCCAAATAAATGCTGGACCTTACATTACGGCCGAAGAGTTCCAAGTTGTAAATTATTATGAATAACATGATAAAAGACTTCTTTACTTACATGTGAAAAGTCTAGAAACTATAAACCTCTAGACTCCAAGCCAATCAGCCAAAGTGGCGCGTTATTGCTGAGATGATCTGCGCTGGGTCTATGAAGAGAGAGCGTGAACTTCATTTAAGCAATCTTGAATCTTGGTATCCGTGGCACTGTGACACGTGGGAATTAAGTTAACATTAAGACAATTATCCCGAAGTTGCGATGATCGATGATCGTCCGATTGGATAACAAATAAACATCTTGCAAACCTTGAAACAACCTCGAAGTCATTTCATCATCGATGATGTTCAGGGTATAACTGTACGACTATGGCCCGATCGATCATTCAAGACAAATCTGGTCGCCCTTCAAAACCAGTAGCAGCTATGTCTTCAAGATTTCATCAGTAGTAGGGTCAGCGTAATTGGGTAGTCGGAATGCTTCATTGAATAACTAATTACCAGACCCTTATTTCGGCACAACAACCGTGAGTGCTGAATCCTAATATTCAGCTGTCCATCATACCAACTCGGGCTTCTGGTATATATCCATGCCGAAGCAACATGGTGAGTAGTTTTCGGCGAAAACCATCCTCATGATCATTCTCATGAGCATAGGCCGAGACCTCATTATTCAATACCAAGTAGAAGCCATGTTTTCCGGCTAGCCCGCAAAAGGTGGTTAATGTAGTCCCTTTAATAGAAACTCTCCACCATGGTGTCCTTCAGCTTGCCGCCAATATTACCCGGTGCCGCGCCCTCGCCTAGTCGGAAGACGCTCTCGATCACGCTCAGCTCCGTCGCCGTAGTATCCAATCCCGTTACCGCCAGCCAGTCGTTGACTACCATGCCAGCGCCCACCACATTACTTCCTCGGTTTACACTTCCTGCAACTAAGGGTACTTGTAGTAGACTGCTCAGCTCGTCTTGGTCCTGAATGCTGGTTTTGGGATGTACCAGGCCGCCCTGGTTGCTTAGGCTCATGTAACTGCCTACTAACACGTTGTCGGCGACGGTCTGTCGGAAAACCTCAACACCTAAAACATCTGCGATAATCTCCTCCGTCTCTCGCTCTAAGTCAGGGTGGACCAGAGCTATGTGGTCATTCGATACGATGACATTGCCCAAGGCAGATAGACGTTCTTCTATTCTCTGGATCTTGACTTCGTCTGGTAGGGAATTTCGCAGATGTTGGAGTTCTTGATCGGTTGTGGTTGTAGGGACAAGAAGACCTTTGTGGTTTCTAGATATATAAAAAATTGATTAGACCTATGCTAATGCGCAAACGACATAAAGCTATTGAAGCCTAAAGGTTTTTTACCCAGCTGTTAATCGACCGATGATGCGCGTGCCCGCAATTGTAGTTCGGCAAATAGGAATAACATCTTGCAATTCTGATTCAAAGACACTGTAGAAGTTTTCGCTTGCGCCGACAGCGGTAAGGGCATAGGAATTAGTGAGAGTCGCGAAGACGCCGACCCTACAAGATTAAAATCGCATCGTCAGCCTTGCTACATCTACCACACAAATTTGTTTCTTTTCGCGGGGTCGTGGGTCTTGAACTAAATGGCGGGGCTTACTCGTTGGAGTTTTCGAATTGTGCGCGCACAGACATGGCTGCTGTTGTGGTATTACCGGTCACAGTTGGAGTGAGAATTTTGACGAAGGGATTCCGTCGTATAAGAATCGATGTTTTAAGTAAACAGCCCAAGTGGTTGTTTACAATGTACAGTGAAAGAATCGGGAAGGTATACTCGTTGTCGATGGGGATTATACTTTGAAAGGCACCGGATAATGCAGGCTATTAATTTAAAATGTTCAAGTGGGGCTGATCAAGTACAATCTTCTTATCCGGTACATAGCAACCTCAGCCCACTAGATCTCTTCCGGCGGTGACTCAGCTTTACTCAACTCTAAACTCTGCATCGCCACAGAGTATGACTCTAAACATGGGTAACTTCCGTGTACCTGGTACTTCTCATTATACTATTGGGCCTATTGGGTTCTTTAACATTATGATTCATTTTCAATCATCGTGGCTTTTCATACCGAAATCTTCTGACAGCTAACACCTTCAAATAAATACTAACCTCTTTCGGGTTTATGCGGTTTGCTAGGTAGCTTCGATGTGACTCGGCGCATAATGAATTGGGACTTGAAAGCACTTTTACCTTAGCAAAGGCGTTTCTAAGCTTCATGCTAGGTATTGAGACACACATGTACATGTACTTGGGCAATTTATGAAATGAGTTTATATTCACGGATTAATGCCACGATCATGTAGCGCCAACAAAATTGCTTCATAGCTCATCTATTCTTGAATTGTTCAGGCCATAAACACTTTGAGCATACCATCCATCACTACTACTCATAACCTTATCATCGTAACTCTAAAGATGGGAAATACCTCGGTCCGGCAAACCCTTTAGCGATAACCGCCTGTATATCAATATTCGCACCCGGATCGCGATGGGGACTCCACATCTTAAGCAGTATAAACCGCCCAGATACTGGAGGATCGAACTTGATAGTGCACTTGCTCTTGTTTCTTTCTATGAAGAACCTCGCATGAGGAACCATCAATTCCCCACCTACGGCCCGGACCGCTTCTTGAGTAGCAACCTGTGCTGCTTCAACTGCCTCTGCTAATGCCGTATTCGATCGGTTGCGACGCCGCCGTACTCTGTGATACGCTTCACTAAATGAATAACCGTTTAGGTCACCTTCATCCTCACTTGTCTCGCTTTCAAATGGTAAGGAACCGATCCTATTTGGGGGTCGCCAATCACCCCTGGGAACCGGTTCATCTCCTTCGTCATCGCTGCACTCCGTCGTCACCCTAAACGGCGGCGGCACATTAAATTCGGAAGGAATTTGAGCGACTCGAATGTTACTGTCTTCATCTTCCATCCAGAGATTGTATAGACGTCTTGCTCTGATTTGCGCGTGAGTCATAGTGCTCCCATCTTCATTATGTCTAATAGATAGAATGGGTGTTAGGGGCTGAGATTCGCGCTCCGCGCGCCTGGGTGAACTCCTAGAGGTTGAGTACTGGATTTGGTACTGGGCAGTCCGTGTTAGGAGATGATCAGACGTCATCGAAACGAAGACCATACCCTCCTGTACACTGTGAATTCGTTAGCGAGAGGAAGACTGCGGAGAAGAGATACCACTGACGGCGCGGTAAAATTGGACCTAGGTGCCTTGATGATCAACTCCTTCAAAGTGAAGACGGTGGCACCCTGATGCCTCAGGATAACATTACATCTCGGTCCTTCGGTGCAATAGACAGTTTGATCATTCTTGAGAATATTCTCTGCGGCGTATCTCTGTCCATCGTCCGAATAGATGCCGCCGTCGCAGCTTACCAATTCCATAGTCAGCTGACCTGGTTCCACCTGACCATATTTCCCGTATCGGAAGCCTTGGAAGCCGCTGCTTAGACGATCTGAATCTATTTTGCGCCTTTTAGCTCTTCGGTTATCCTCCGTGGGGTCTTGTGGGGCGGGAGGCGGTGGTGGCGATGAGAAAGCAAGTTCGGAATATGGATGGCTAGAGGAATTGGTAAAATCTAAGAGTGCCTCTAATTGCGAACTGGCCTCTCGTTGACGTTCTTCATCTAGAGTTTGTGTATCGGGTGTTTGGGCTGCGGCAGATCGCCGAGTAGTGCGCGAGACTCGCTCAAAAGGTTGTTGGGTTTCAAGGCGGTCCCAGAACTCCCCAGCTTCTTCAGCGGTTTCATTCCGATTCTCATGCGCACCACGGAGCCTAGCCGAATATCGATCTGAGCGTGGTCGCGCATGTCGCCCACCGGGTACACCACCGGACACAGGCATAGCTATGGGCCGTCGGGTACTAGTTAAGGAGCGTAGTGGCGGTAGGTAGGGGGCTGAAGGAGGTAAATTGTATAAAGGCGACGTGTCAGGGTTTTGTGACTCTCTTAATAATCTTCGCTGCGTTTCCGAGATAGGCTCCAATGGCATACTGTTCCGTAAGGAGGACCGCTGGCTAATACGACCGAAGTGGTTCCGGGCAAGATCCGGCCGTGTATTGCTAATAGGTCGAGGGTGAGGGTAAGGATAGTACCTCTCTATAGCCCGATATAACTCTCCGGAAGGACTAATGTCGGAGGGTGAAGCATCACCATCGAGTATGGAACGTACTATTTCGTCGGCGGTGCGATAAGGTCCTGGGCTTGAAGGGGGCTGTCCGGAAGAATCGCCCGACTATCAGATGATGTTATTATTGGTCCATATGACGATACCAGGGCATTGGCATAACCATAGATGAAAAAGAACAATTGTTGGGTTGACGGTAATGGTGGAAAAGGGCGGGCTGAGGGCGGAATAGGGAATAGAGAATATGGGAATATGTGGTAGGCTCAGCTGACACTTACCATTAAGAGACAAAGGACCTAAGCGTGTGCGTCGAAAGAGTAGTCCGCACGTTAGTGGGCCAAATGGCAACCGATATGAAATCGGACTAGGAATGGAGAAATAGGGCTGTAAGGATGAATTGTCTATTCGATTCCAAAAATCCGGATGGTGGTTATATCGTAATATAGTATGGTAAGATGATCAAGTTAATGGGTTGTTAGGTGGAGGAAGGTTAATCAACTATGGTTGGAAGTTGAATGGTTGAACGGTTGATGATTTGATGATTGAACGGGGAATCCTATGGGAATATGGAAGGGTATTGGGATATGAATGGAAATGTAAGTTCGAAGCGGGTAAGCCAGTTCTTTAAGTTTAGGCGGGGTCAAAGGTTACAAGTTAACAGTCTGAAAGACTAACGGGGGTAATGGTTAGATATACAACCGTCATATTAGAGAACCACGTGTAAATCGAGGTACCTCTTTAACAGGCATTACCCGCCCAGCCCGCCCACACCGGGGGGCACTTGCAGCTCACGCTGCCCACGCAAACCTACCTCACTACAAATACGCTTAGTACCTACTCCGTAGTAGTACGTACGATACCTAGTACGCGGTGGCTTACCTATTTCGTATCGATTTCGTACCTTCAGCTGTATTCGGACCCCGTCGTACCCTGTCGTGTAGCCTCTCAATCTCTTTCAGCCAATGAGACCAATGAGGATTTAGATAAGAGGATCGGGTTTTCCGGACTTTTGTGCCACCAGTTGCATTCCCTTGCCTTTTAAGGGGTAGTCAATTGTATAGATGTTTATACTGACTTACCTGAGCTGAAGTATACTAGGGACATCTAGGCATGTAGAGTGACTGGTCGAGTTAGAGTGCAGTGCCTAATTGAGTTTTATTTAAGGTGTGTAATTGGTTTAATTGGTGTACTTGTTAGTTTATTATGCATATAACAGATGGAAATAACGACCAGTCAGCCTCGGTCTCCACTAATAACGCAAGATTATTCTATTATCAGCGTGGGAGCATCGATTTAACGCACTTTAATGCAGGTTACAACTTTAGTGGCCCTCTAGTGGATCTTAGTGTTACCTAAATGAGAGACGAGGCTGGCTCATCGCATCGCATCGCATCTGCATTTGTACCAAGTCACATTCGTCCGTTCATTCCATTTATTAACAAATGAACAAGGTACATCATCAAGCGACGCGGGCGAGGGTGGTGCGGTAATATTATCAGATCCATCAGCCATCTTCATTTTGCTTTTTTCATAGCATATCGATTTATAGAGAGAGGAAGAGGGACAGGGAAGAGAAGGGAAAAGATTCCAGGTCAATTTCACAAATACCAAATACCACATACCACAAATACCCAGGCAACCGCTGTCTCTCATCGCGCATATCCGCCTCGCCTCATTTTCACGCATCTCACTTACGTTTCTCATCCCAACCGCCGGGATAAACACGTTTACGACACTTCATTAACTCCGTCTCAAACGAATTTAGGTGGACTCTTACTAGTCTCTCTTTCATCATCATTCCCATTCTTCGTACCTACCAATACTCGAGCTCGTCTTTATTTATTTATTTTAACGATATTGCGATTCGGTGGAAATGGAGACTCAAGACCAACAAGCCGCTGTCTCGAATCAGCAGCAGCAGCAAACCAATCAAGGCGGACCACAAGCTTCTGAGACGAGTCAACCGGTTCAAGACGGCAATGTTGCTGGACATGAAGCACAAGCACAATCTCTACCATCTCACGGAATATCCCTTCCACCTGAGCATTCCATTCCAAACAACGGTCTACCAGTCTTTCCGCATCCTGATAATACGTTCGCCACACTCCCACCACAACCAATCTTCGGCAATGGAGCGTTTGCCAACCCCGCCGTGATAGTACCTCCGAATCAGCAAGTCTTAGGTCTTCACAATCCCGTTATTGGACAACCGTCCAACGGAAATAGCTTGAGCGCAGGTACAAAGTGCCCATATCCGGTTTAGTCATACAAGATCTTTGCTAACGTCAACCTCAGATGACATCGCCCTCTATGACCGTCAGCTGCGGCTGTGGGGCATGGAAGCCCAGCAAAAGATTCAAAGTGCTAACATTGTAATTATAACTATGAAAGCCCTGGCGAATGAGATCGCCAAGAATCTTGTCCTAGCAGGCATCGGTTCCCTAACCATCGTCGATGACCAAATCGTCACCGAAGCTGATTTGGGGGCCCAATTTTTCCTCTCGGAAGAGAATGTCGGCCAAAGCCGCGCCGAAGCGGCTGCTGGCCGAATCCAGAAATTGAATCCTCGAGTAAAGGTTATTGCCGACTCCGGAAGCATTATGACCAAAGGTGCATCTTTTTTCGGTAATTTTGATATCGTCATCGCCACAGATCTCAGTCCCACGCTCCTCACCTTCATCAACACCGCCACCCGCCTTCATAATCGACAATTCTACGCAGCTGGAACCTATGGTTTCTATGGCTACATATTCTGCGACCTGATTGAGCACGACTATGTTGTCCAGCGTGACAAGTCCAACGTGCCAACTTCCATAGGTCCAGAGACACGAACCCGCAGCATTATCAAGGTGGAGAGCCAGAAGGAAGGCGGCAAGGTGATCGAGAAGGTTCAAAAACGCGAATTGTACTCCACTTGGGATCTCGCCTCCGAGACCAGTATACTACCTCCCGAGTATCTTAAATCTAAACGTCGTCTAAAGGCCGTCTCACCGGCATTATCCTGCCTTCGCGCATTATGGGCCTTCCAGCAGGCTTATGGAGACCGCTTTCCCGAGCATAACAAGCAAGATCTGGAAACATTCACGAGATCTGCTACACACAATCACCAACTGTTGTCCCTCCCCGTGGATACTCTCCGATCCGAGTTCCTGCGCAGTTTCCTCCAGAATATCGGCTGCGAAATCGCGCCAGTGACAGCAATTCTCGGCGGCCAGCTAGCCCAGGATGTGATCAATGTACGCGGCCAGCGCCAACAACCGATCCAGAACATGGTCGTTTTCGACGGTGATAAGATGGAAGCTGAGATGTACCCGCTCCATCCCGAGGGCCACCTCGGCAGAGCCCAATTAGAGCTAACTGCCCCCATGATGCCCATTCCCCAAGTCGACCCCTCCCAGATGCTCCCGATGGACCAATCAGGCCTAATGATGGCACCGCAGGGAATGCAATAGCAACTACAGTCTTCAGATGAGGGCTTGGTTCTTCTGCATGGTCGGACATCATCGGATTCGGGAAGGGACTTGTCGATGTCGATATCGATGTCTCGGGCGTTCTTATCAGATTCTACGTCGTCTGTACGTAGTAGGTTAGGCATAGCAGGTGGCGATGGTTTTTTAAGCCGGGATCGAGTCGCTTATTTCGTTTTCTTCATGAGCTGGTGGTTGCAGGGGAATACAGATGCATTGAGGCGAGCTTTTGAGCTTCGACGGTCATGAAAAGGAGATGTTGGGTAAATCAAAAATACCCTCTTCTGCGATTTGGGATTTCATACCTAGGTACTGCTACTTCCTTTCTTTTTTTTACTTTATTTCTCTTTTTAATCATATGGAAGCCGTAGCTTTTTTGCGAATGGCCGGCTTGGCTTGGCCTGGCTCTACTACATGCATGAAAAATGAAACAAGGCGGAAAGGAAAGACGAGAGAGACATAGCAACAAAATTAGAGGACGGCGAAGAAAAGACGGCGATTTGAGAAAGTGTACGATACCGATACTTGGGTAATTGCTCATAGATGATTCATGAAGCTGCCAAGGTGGCCTGGCTGTTTTGATTGTTCCAACCTGAGTTTTATATTTATACTGTGAGATCTGAAGTTGTGTGACATGTCCTAGATTTTAGTAGGTTAACAAGCCTTGAGATTGAGAGTATATGGCGTAAGAAATGATAATTGCTGATTCTATAGCCTGGCTTACGGAGGTGCCTGTCGCTGGGTATTTGGGCAGCTCCAGCGGCAAAGGATATCGTTTAGAAGATCACAGCAAACATCACAATCACCAGCAAAGCAAGATCACCAATTCAAGTCAAATAGAGTAAACGATCAGAATCGTTTTGAATTATGTGCAAGATGTACCATTGTATCTGCATTTATCACTCCGCCTCCCTCATGTCAGAGTCAAGCCCCTCCAACTTCCGCCCCTTCCATGCATGCCATTCCCATTTTCCCCTTCCCCTAGGTAGGTCGGTACTGCGGCAGCTCGGCGGAAGTACAGACCATATGCAAGTAATCGAGACGCGAAAAAAAGCGCGCCCGTCAAGATTTCGTTTCGCTATCAAGCCGCGCCGGGCTGATCATGCGTAAAAAAAACCACAATATGCCGAAAGGAAAATAGAAAATAACCTCAAAGACGACGGGAAAAAATTTCTTTTCCAGAACTCCAATGTCCCATGCAGAAATTTTTGTGGCCCCGGGTTTATACCCAGTCGGACTCACTCTCCGTGCCGTGCCCAAATGCTTCCCACGCGTGATGCTATGCTGTGCGCCCAGAATACAATAGGTACAAGAGGTATAAACGACTCGTAATGGTCGTGGTCGTAATCGTAGTTCGTAGTTATAGGAGTGATGAACTGAGGAGGAGTACAAGAACATGATGTGTGTATCTCCAGGGGCGTATCGTTAGTCGAAAAATCGTATGCAAAGCATTTTCGATATCGAATCCTCCCTACTCTCAGTATGTATCATCCGCTTCCAAAGCAGGTTCCTATGTCGTATGGTAGTGAAGGTGGTGTGTATACAAGTAATTAATCGTGGATCCCTTCGTATATGGGACCAGGTACTAATAGCCTCAGTTTCTCTCAGAGGCGTTCCATTTGCCAATATAAGGCGATATCGTGCTGCGAGATGACAATCGTCAATATGACAGCCTTTTAAGAGGCGTCTCAGGGACCTACTTGGGAGAGTCCTTCTCCTCAGAGTCCTCCTTTCTCGCGCCTCTGTTCCGGCCCTTGGAAACGTTGTTTACGTTCCATCCTCTGATAGTCGTGGGTCCGGTACGTGGAGGGGGTTCGTTTGCCCGGTAATCCTTGATAGCTTCTTTGTGGTCGTAGTGGGCGAGTCTTAGCTCAGTACCACCGTTGGTTTGCCAAGGACGGTTGTTAGACGCTGGCGCAGCTGCTATCCTACGGAACTGTCTACCGGCTCCGTTACCGTTTGATGACACCGATGTTCGCTGTCGCGTTGCATGAGCGGGCGGGGAAGGAGCTAACATCGGTGGTCCGGGTGGTGAAACGGAAGGTGCGGGAGGTTCCATTTGCGGCATCGGGGCTAACTGTTGCTGTCCGTGCATAGAGGGCGACATAACGGGATGGTAGATCGGAACATGATGGCTCAATGGGGACTGGTTAGGCATCATGCCGGGTCCCGGAATTGGTTGACTTTGAATAGGCATCGGCATCATGGGCGGCTCATGAAAGGAGAGGCCTTGGTGATAAGCTCGAGTCGGAGCCGGAGGGTAATAAGTCCCAGAGTTAGTATGAATTAACCCATGGGGGGACCCGAACTCCTGTGGCTGATGCATAGGCGGAGGTAGAGGTTGGAGTTGG
The DNA here is from genome assembly GCA_022695765.1 of Annulohypoxylon moriforme. Classification (NCBI taxonomy): domain Eukaryota; kingdom Fungi; phylum Ascomycota; class Sordariomycetes; order Xylariales; family Hypoxylaceae; genus Annulohypoxylon; species Annulohypoxylon moriforme. Next base: position 144,333 of record MU403112.1, read on the forward strand.
GGAGACGAATGAGATGCCTTGCCCAGGGTTTCCGATCTGTTAGGTCGTAGCGGTGGGAGACCAGGGCTATCCCTGATGCCGTTCTGGTGTGAGAAGGGGATCCTATGAGGCGTAGGCTGTTGTGCAACCTCTAACGGAGGGGCAGGTGCCGGTGCGATAGGAGTAAAGGTAGAGGCTGGGTTCAACGCGGTCTGTAGAAAGTTGCTAGATGACGACAGTTGTTGGCCATACGGGGCATAGCCACGCGGTTCCATCTCAGCTCGATCCACTCTGGGTTGATTACCCTTAGGAGGAAGTTCTGACACACGTCGAGAAGCTTCATCGGCTACACGTGCAAGGACATCGAGAGAGTTGGTAGAGGCCTCTGAGTTCTGCTCCGTTCGAGTAGGAGCCGGCTTTGTGTCGGTAAGAGCGTCTCGAACTGCATCAAAAGGACGAGATTGTCGCGGACTAGGTGGAGTAAGCTGGGGTGAAGGCTGATCTTCAAGTTCCGAAGCGGCATCCAGCAGAAGAGTTGCGCGTTCTCTAAGGAAGCCGTCGGAGACAGGCTGGGAATGATCCGAGTTCTCTGCCGGAGCGCCATGGTCATCCGACACAACCAGTCTTTCACGAGCTTGGATCTCCCGTTCGCGCATTTCCTTGGTAATAATCTCTTCTTGGTCGATATCCTCCTTTTTGCAGTAGTCTCTCAACATCGATGACATGAACCCTTTCGTAGCATCTTCTTGCAGCATGCGATCCATCTTCATAGCTCTCACTGATCGGGATGCATGATTCGTAGTATACCTGTTCGGGACATGGATAATAGGTCGTGATCCATCGACTCGTTCGCTAGGTGGTTCCGGCTCATTAACAGAGCCAGGTACAAAGAAGCCGTACTTAGGATGTAATTTGTGCTTCCTCACCAACTCAGGATCCAGGGTCTCATCCGTGTATTCGCGGCAGTCGTAAAACTTGACCGTATGGTCCACATGCCATCCTCTAGCATTGGGCTTGTTGAGGAATTTACCGCGCGTATGTCGATTGGCCTTTCTACTAGAGTCATTTGTTGAGTCACGGAATCCAATCTCATCGTCATCCCATTGGAACGTTGGCGTGAGGATGAATCGATTGGCCGGACTCTTAATTCGCCTATTAACCTTCCTTGTACCATACTCGTCGGGTTCGCAGGTGCCGCTAGGGAAATCTGGCATGAGTCTCTTGGTAGCAGGCGTAATCTCCTGTTCCTGTTCCTGATCGTCGGCCGGTGTGGGAGAGGGCGCATTTGACTCAGAGATGCCATCAGGCTGCTGTTCTGAAGCAAGGAGACCACCGGTGTGTCGGATCTTCTTCAAATCATGTTCTTCATCAAGCTGGTCTGTTGCTTTACGCTTGGGAAGTTTTTCCTGGCGAGCACGCTCAAGAGCATGGGCAACATCCAAATTCGTTTGTCCCTCAATGAAAGACACCTCGGGTATGTTGTCAACATACGTGTAAGTGAGGTCAGGTGTCTAAAAGGAATTGTTAGTTATGTTGGTTGCGAAAGCTAAGAAATGTGCTGCTAGATAAATAACTTACAGTAACGGGGCAGCCTTCATGGCGAAGTTCATCTAATATGCTGGTACGGTTGAGAGAACCGTCAATGAATTCATCGGTGGCATAGTTGAGGGAGTCCTATGAAGGATGTTAGTAAATAGTACTAATATAGGTTGGGATGAAATAAAAATCAAGTTTAGGTATTAAGAAGGATAGTACATACGGTGAAGCATTTGTTGATACGAGTACGTTCTAATCGGTACTCGTTCTGAGTAACACTGGTTCTATGTTGATACTCTCGTTCGATTTCTTCAATGGTGGCTTTGTATCGTTCATCCAAATGCTCTTGGACGATGTGGAATTCATCGGCATCCTTGTGAGCATCCATGCGTGCGCTCAAGTCGTTGATAGACTGATTGGCAAGCTCTTCAAGGGCTGGCTTGACGGCATTGGCAACTTGCGAGTAGAGCTCTCGTAATTCCTTCTGTCGTTCATATGCAGCTTGGGTAAGGGGATCAGGGTATGTTTTCTTCTGGCCACGACCTTTACCACGAGTGCCCTTCTTGGGTGCGGTCTTTCGGCCGGTACGCTTGGTCACACCTTTACCGGAGGGTTTCTTAGTGGCGGGAACAGCCTTTGCCTTTGCAGGGCTTGCCGCGGGTGAATGGGTAGTGCTACCCATCTTGACGATGGGCGCGATGGATGTGAAGTAAGGTGATGCGTGGTATGACGAGTGTAAAAAGTGTAGAAAGTAGAAAGTAGAGTGTGGTTTATGTGTATAAGGTAAGGTGTGGGAAGATGGGAAGACCAGCAGCGTTGAGTGAAATTCTTAGGTAGCGAATTACACACAAAAAAACAAGAACGCGATGGTCTTGGCAATAAGTCGAATGGGGGAATAATTATAGCAGCAGTAGTAGATATCTTACTGATTGCTACAAGTGAAGATGATCGAGAAAATAATTATCGAAGACTGGTATTAAGTAGAAGAATGTGTGAGTGCGCATTCAGGTGTCGACTTGTTGTTGGTGAAAAGAAGAGGATGGTAAGTTTTGGTAATGTGTAAAGGTGTAAGGTCAGAAGTCAGAAGGTAAGGGGACGGTGACAAAAAAAATAATAAACCAAACCAAACTGGTGGGCGGTAGAAAAATAGAAAAGTAGAAAAGTAGAAAGTTAAAAAACGTATTAGGTAGAGAATTAAGCATCGACCTGTAGACACTTGACAGCTTGGAAGATAAAACTGTGCATTCGTTACGCCTTTTCCCAAGTACCAAGGTCCAAGGTGTGAAGTCGTCGTGGTAATAGTGGTAATAGGGAGAAATTTAGAGGCTCACTTTTCTTCCAGGTGCTAGGTGCTGATAATCCGCCGTACCCATGAGATTTTCTCGGCCAGCACAATTAAACAACTAGGACCACCCTGGACTTCCCGATACAGTCAAGTCCCCATGCGCTGTCTAGTCGTACTTGGACCTCTGTACTACTTTTTATCGTTTTCACTCCTTTTCATTGGCTCGGAGAAATCCCTAGTCCGTTTCCGTTTCCGGTTCAGTCGGGGGATCCACATAGTACAAAACCAACAACACGTACCAAATCGTAAGTACTTACTTTTTACTGACTAGACCAAATAAAGAAGAAGTGCGAGCATTTGTTGATTCACTTACAAGTAATATATAGGTGATGACGGCGATGTAGAATTGGAGACGGTACAAGAATTTAACGTATAAGATATCGCTACCTTTCGGCGTTGCTAGGCAATGGTACTTGTGAGTTTATATATAGGATCCGTCGGTGCATGTACGTACCTACCTCAAGTGTTACGGGCTACAGTTACCTAAGTAGTATCCATGTACATGACCAACGTGTTTGTATATACTTAGGTATTTACCACTTACAAGATGGGATCCCCTTACACCATTCAACCCCCTGCGCTCGAAGATCTCTTCATAGTTAGGTAGTAAATGATATATTAACATCGATACCCATATATATACGTACGTAAAGAGGTATGTAGGTACAATTCACTGCTTCTGTCGATTGCACTTTGATTAGGTGGGTGGGTTACGGGAGACACCTGGAGCACTCAGCATCTCAAATTACCTACGGAGTACCTACCGGTAGGTACATATGTCGGTACTCGTACAAATGCTGTGCAATCACCGCCTGCTACTACCGGACACTTAGAGAATGTACATCGTTAGCCCCGGTGCGCCATTCCGCCTCAAGTTAAAACTTTGGCGCTTTAGGCGAATCTTTTCATCTCAACTCCACGAGAACTGATCCAACGAGAGACAACTCTGCTATCATTCCCGCCTCATGGCACCCAATGATACGTTCTGAAAAGAAAAAATTAATTTGGCGGAATCTGCACTTACTAGCATTTCTGCTGTCAGTGCGTAATGCTAAGTATGCACTTGTATCATTGCTAAATATTTCGATTGTTTATGACTGGTACCTATAAGGTTGCCTAGGCAAGAAGCAAAGAATCGCCAGCCTTACCACTTACGTACTCCAGGGCTGTAAGGCACATAATGACCTCGAATCTCATTCGTCATACCTCGTAGACCGCCTGCTGACAAGTGGGTTGCAAATCATGGATGACTTGCAGCAGGTACCTGTGTCCCAGAGAAATATCCGTAAACTCCGTAAGCAGGACAGATCTCTATTGTAGCATTACTGATTACCTAGTAGGCATCAAAAAGACTCGTCGCAAAATGAATCATTTTGACGATTCAAGTTCAACACAGAGATCAAGAGTAGCAGTACCGTCACTATCCCGAGTAGCTTCGGATGTGGTTCAGCGCATGTCTCATGTGCCTCATACATATGTTGCGTACCTGCTACGTTAGGTACTTACAGTGCCCGGTACGTACAGTAATCCAATGATGTGCCATGCTTCCTAAAAGGGGAACTCCTGTACACATTATGATGTACTGCTAGGTACTTATGTATCTTAGTAACACCAGCCTCTCATTGGTCAAAAATACCCCAATCCATCTAAGGACCCCGGAATTTCTAAAATGAGACTAGCTTGCCCTTACCCTCGTCCCTCGTCCCGCAGAAGGCTGTAGCCGCAGCGAGTGGGATGGTCCCGCGTTTACGGAGCAATCGCGAGCCACTAAATTTTTTTTTCCCTTTCCCTTTTTCCCTTCCCTATCGGCGCTGCAAGCGCGATCTCACATCACCTCACCCAACTTCCCGCAAAACTTCCCACCGTATCCGAACTTCCAATCCCGTCATCCATCTCTTCCGCACACATCACGAGAAAGGGGGGTCCCACTGAAAAATTCTAACCCCCGCCGGGTTTTTCGGTACGCTGCATTACATAACTACATAACGAACTACTGTAGCCCTGGACCCAGACCCAGACCGTCTCTCCCCCTCCCCCCGTCTTCGGCCGTGGCTGCATATGCGACATGACGCGCCGCCCGTAGAGTAGCGCAACGGCTAGCAGCGAATATGGGGAAGCGGCGGAAGGTCGCGCATAGCAATAACAACCACAACAGCGCGCAGCAGCAGAGGCCCGGCCCCGGAAGCCAGAAGCCGCAGCCGCAGAAGGGAAAGGCGACACAAAGTCACCAGCACCAACCGCCGAAGTCTCACAAGCAGCAACAGCACGATGAACCGACGATCCCGTTCGCCCCCGAAGACAAGATCCTGCTCATCGGCGACGGCGACCTGAGCTTCGCCGCCTCGCTAGTCGAGCACCACTACTGCGGCGCCGTGACGGCGACGGTGCTGGAGAAGAGCCCCGAGGAGCTGGCGGAGAAGTACCCGCACGCGACGGAGAACATCGGCAAGATCGAGGCCGAGGAGGGGTGCAAAGTTCTCTACAATATCGACGCGACGAAGATGGCGCCCTTCCTCACCAAAAAAGGGAGGGACGGGTCAGGGGTCATGGATCGCATCATCTTCAACTTCCCGCATGTCGGCGGAAAGAGCACGGATGTGAATAGGCAGGTCCGGTATAACCAGGAGCTGCTCGTCGAGTTCTTTAAGAGGGCGGCGCCGTCGCTGGCGCCGGGGGGCACGATTGTTGTGACGCTTTTCGAGGGCGAGCCCTATACGCTGTGGAATATCAGGGACCTTGCTAGGCATAGTGGTCTGCAGGTCGAGCGCAGCTTTAGGTTCCAGGCCGCCGCGTACCCGGGCTACCACCATGCCCGGACGCTCGGTGTTGTCAAGAGTAAGAGTGGGGAGGTTGGTGGCGGGTGGAAGGGTGAGGACCGCGCGGCGAGGAGTTATGTCTTCGTTCGGAAGGATGATGAAGTTAGGCCGGCGAAAGAGAATGGGAATAAGAAGGGTAAGAAACGCTCACGGGCCGATGACGACTCTTCCGATGACGATTAATGCACTATCTTCGTGTGGCGTTTCTGAGTAAGAACGGTGACGCGGAGATTAAAGGGGTGTTTGACGTTTTGCCTCCGCAGAAGTATGGTATACGTATTACGCAGGGTCAAATGACTGTTAGAAAACCGGGAAGACGATAATTGGTATCGGTTTTCCTGACCGGTTCTAACGGTGGGTATAGAGCATCGGATCCGATCGACACCCAAAAGATTTATAGCAGTGATGCAGCTGGTATAAATGCCTCCGGGAAATAGTTAGCCGGCCTTGGCTTTAGATGAAAGGCATATTTTCATCCGAACTTTGTCGCTCGGATTGCCAGAGATCCATTTTGCTCATCCTCTCGGAACGCAGTCGACCCTGGTTTTATGTGCAAAGCACATTGGATATATTCTCGTTGGAAAGTTGGTGTCGTTGTCTAGAACGCCACTAGGGTTACTGATTGGATGGAGGTGTGCGGGAACACCACATTGTAAGGATGTCAACAAATCGCGTTATTCAACAGGCCACTCAAACTAGATAATGTGTGCCAAAATATCGATATTGAAAGACCATTGGTCCAGACGTTGCTGTAAGGGCTATTCAACATAAACGTGCTTACCCAAAAGTGAGACATGGTGGTGGAACTAAGACAAAAACCACGAGTTTGACCTCGCTGTCTTATGTCAGTCTATATCAACCTTAACCTATACTAAATATTTGAGGAGGGTAGGACTTCACATGAATTCCGAAATCCGGATGCTAGTTCATGACATGAGAATCGTACGGACGTGAAGCTACGCAATAAGACTCGGAACTGTTCCTATAGGACTCTTATACCCATATGTGGTTGTCTCTCGCCTTAGACACCCACCCATCACGTATAAGCGGCGGAGTACAAGGAGATGTTCGCAAGTTTATTAGCGTCTTAGTTCAACGATTTGTTAATCTTAAGCACGTACGCTTGAGGAAATTCCCTAAACACCCAGTACGACATCCCATGACTCTCGTTCTTCTCCGATAAGTTGACTCGAACATCTGGCTGATGACTGCTATTAATCACGTGTACAAATGATGTCCTAGATTCCGTCCTTTACCCCTGAAAATAGTCAGGACTTAATCTCGGCATTTCTACCCTTTCTTCTTGTGCTCCCGCAAGAAATACTCTAGAAACCCGGTCACGATTGTGTCTGGGGTACTACACTGTCGCGTCTGGGGCGTGGGGGCTGAGCTTAGCTCGCGATTCTCACTCTTGTAAGTTCGCCTGTGCCTAACGAATACCACCTGGCGGGTGTGCCGCTGGACGTCTCCAACGTCTAACGATGATAAGACAGTGGATTCTACTGCTTACACACGTCTACGTAGGTAGGTTCTCAAAGCAGTAAGCTGACTGATTCCCTTGCCGGACTCAGTAATGATAGTCATCGTAGCTAATCTCAAAATTCCCTCACGGATGCCAAATCCGTATAGAAGGATGGTCCAATCGGGTAACTGGTTAGCTCCTCCAGATGACCCAATCTCTCGGACCCTCACGTTTTTGACAAATTAGCGGATTGGGCAGCGATGATTTGGAGTAGAGGCAAAACTTGAAGAAATAATAGGTTTTACTTCACGACGGAGGTTTAAGATTAGGGAATTCTCGAGTTAAGATGAAGCCGTCGAATCATAGCGAGTTGCGAAGTTCGGCCTATCATAGCGTTCCAATTATTCCCTGTATCATATGGTTCGATGTTATCTTATTGGCCGGTTGTATAACTCCTATTTCGACTCTTAGACAATACTTGGCCTTACCTTTTTGTAATACAAACCTTTAAATCGTCGAGACGAATAATGGTATTGGGTATGTAATACTTCTGAAGTTTACAGCAAAAAGACTAATTGGTGTTTATTACCATGTATTGGATACTGGGCAGTAGTTTAAGTTTCCAATGCTCGTTGGATTGACGGTATCTTGTTTGAAATAATTACTAACTTGTCAGGAGCTTATGCCAATATTTGTATGTGATATAATACGTAGAAGAGCTTTCCTAGAATTGTCGTAGAAAATTAGCGGGTGACTCTTGGAGATGGAAGACTAGGCGTGTTTAGATATACCAGTCTATCCAGTTCCGAATATCAAAATTCCGTGAGCACTTGATTCTCGAGCAAAAAACATCTTCAAAAAGGAGTCGTCTGTTGTAATTTTTTCAATAGTAGAATTTCTATCTACTACCGGTAATATTCCCCATAAACCTACACTCGACCAGTCGTGCATACATATATGTATCATAAAACCACCCGCCGCCCCTAGCCCCTTCCATATAACCAAAAAACGCCCTAGGGAATCGTACACGAATAAAAAAGCACTTCTGCCGGCCGCCGAGAGTATGAGAAAAAAAATCGTGATCTTATGCCTCCGGCAACAGAACTGCGCCGTAAATGCTTCAACGACGAGAGGTCGGTCGAATACCGGTTATGTCCATAAGCCTAGACGCCGTTGGAATAGAACTTTGAGCTGCGTTTTACCAAATAAACCTGCTCGTCTGCTTTGAAGGGGGGGATGGGGAAAAATACAACCAGCAAACAAGGGGCCATTAGAGTGCTATAGATGATTTCCGTCCAGCAGTGGATGAAAAAAAAGAGAAGTCGTACCTGTGGGTATCCCGTAAAACTAGTAGTTGATATTTCTCGATGAATAAGAAATATCAAGAACAGATAGAGAAACGTGCTAAACCCCCCAAAGTATAAAACGAAACAAGCCTCCCAAAAACCTTTCTCTATAAACCCAACATATCGATGGATTATGGTATCGAATGACCAGACTGGTCGTCTAATATGCTACACTCTTCTCTAACTCCGATCCGCTACCGTGGTTACCGGAGGAGGGACGTCTTTTGGTATATCGTGTCTCGTCCTGTCTCTATTTGGGAATATGGGATCAACTGCCCGATGAGGGGGCTCATACGTTTGCAGATTTCGCGGGGATGGCGGATATGGGTGTGGAGGTTGCGTTCGCGGTTGCAAATGAGGAAGCCCCGATGATGGATCTTGCTGCTGCTGTTGGATGTGTGGGAGGAGTGGTGGCGATCGCGAATCCAGTGCTATCGAACCTCGATCACGAGGCGACAGAGTAGATCTCTCTACTTGATCGAGAGGCTCCGGGAAAGCGCGGGGAGTTTCTGTAGTGGATGCTGGCGAGGTAAGGGGAAACGAGCTACTCGCTTGTCGTGGACTGTCGACTGCACCAAAACCGCGCTTCTTAGATTTCTGATCGCCCGGGTTGCTTGAAATCTCGTATCCAGGGGACGATGCATATTCGCGTTGTGGCTGGGCTGCTAGCGGAGCTAAGGGTGCTATTGGCGCATACTCCGATATACGCGAGTAGACGGCGCGAGCTTGAGCTTCCTTGTCTGCCTTGGATGGACGGCCGCGTTTTTTACCTGTCGAAGTTACCGGAGGGCTAATACTGACGGGAACAGCGGCCGGAAAGCCATTTGGAGGAGGGCGCGGCTGGATACTGCGAGCTGGAGCTACGGGAGGTTCGAGAGGGGCCATTATCGCTTGTCTCTTCGCAGGGTGATCTACTAGGTCGCTTAGGGATTTGCGCTTGAAGCTTGTCAAGTTCGGCGGCGGATATTTAGCTTGGAACATGGTCTCGACTGCGCCAAAGCACTGGTTCATATTACGGCCTGTTTTCATTAGGGGGGCAAATTCGTGAAGGCGATCCCCAGATACGTACCGCCGGGAAGCTGCATCGACATCCAGTTTGGCTCGACATGATGAGCCTTGATGAAATCGACGAGAGTGTATACGTCTATGGTGCTGACCTTGATCATTTCACCTAAGACGAACCGCTACAGCAGGAAAGGGTTAGTCGGGAAGCATCATAGGGCGACTATGCAAATATTACCTTCTCGTCGTCCGAAAACGTAGTATCCATGGCGAGCAGCAGCTAAGTCTGACAGCGGGAAAGACGAGGGGGGGAGGGGAAAGGAAGACAAGGGGTATGCCAGCAGAGTTGCGAGTAAGTCATTTGAGAATAGAAATGGCCGAAAACGAAAAAATCGAACACGAAGACACGACACTTCCAAGGCAAGTAAATGGTCGTAAGGCAGATGCTGAGGCGACGTGGTGTAAATCGCAACAGAGAGATACCTATTGTGCCCGAAGATCTAGGCCATCAGGTGGCAGTGATGGGCTGGATGGGCTAGGTAAACCTCAGATAGCAAGGTAGGGTGGTGGTGCCCAGGTAGTGTACTGCGTACTGCGCCGGGATTCCCAGAGGGTTAAAAGGAGGGTGTGGGAGTCTCGCAAGAGGGTAAAGAGACGCGCGCAAAAATAAAATGTACGGTCCAAGCGCGCGTCTTGGACGAGAGTTCAACCGAGGAGTAGGTAAAGCGAGTGTGTCTCAGTTGAGTAAGTAAAGTTGTACAAACGAGGGAGTATGAGCCGTGGTCGTTGAGAGAATGTGCGCGGCGATCTCCTAGGTTGCTTTGCGTCTACAAGGGTAGCGCGGTGGAACAAGGTGGTTTTTCTGGTTAACCAGGGGGTCCTCTTTGGGTACGCAGTACGAGTACTTCTGTACCATCTGAGAGCGAAATAATAGGTAATAATAATAATGGAGATTGTTAGGATGGGATGGACTGGGCTTGTTCCTTAGTCCGGGCTTTGTTATTATTGTTATTTTTTTCTTTTTGTTTTTTCTTCCTTAATAATAGAGCCCCAAACTTTTTTCACGCCGAGCAAACGAGCGCCCTCTTTGTGCAGAAAAACCCCAACTACCTAGAGAGGTAGGTAGGAGGGTAAGTATCGTATTGTACCTTGTAACAATAACAACCGGCAACCGGAGATAATCTTTTAAAACGAAAGAGGCGCTGGTGCCGAGTTCTTCCTTTCCTTCTTTTCCCTCTTCGGGTTTGTATATGCATATGTCTGTTTGTCGTCGTCCGATATATATGCTTGAGACCGGTATGTAGTTCCAGATGAGTCCATTTGCATCGCATGAATCGTAAACTGCGGCACTAGATCGAGATAAACAAGTGATCGGTAGAATTGCTAGGCTCTAGAGCTGGCCGTCCATCCCCCGGATCTGGGTTTCGGAGGCTTTTCTGGTTCACCTTAGCCCCAATGCAATAATGCAATAGCACGAGCAGAGGGTAGTGAGAGCTAAGATTGCGAGACGCGCGGGTTTGCGTGCAGCGGCGGCCGCTACTAGCCAGCAGGTCATATGCTGAAAATATATGCCATAGGAAGTATCGTGCATGGCCATTGCAACCATCACGATTTCGGCCTGATAGTTACTGGACTGTCGATATGCACCTCTGTCCCTCTTGCAGATGGGCAATACATCCATGTCGTTAGCTGCGAGCCAATCCCGCTGGCCACTTAGACAAATCGGGTCGCCTGACTAGGTCCTCTTGCATTGGGCTGGTAAGAATTGAGAAACATTGAATATTGCCCATTTTCTTAGAGGCCAATTCCCACACCACCACCATCGCAAGTCTCTGCTGCTAGCTCTCTAAGCTCTCTTAGCAGCTTAGCCAGTGCCCTTGTCCTACACCGCCAAAGAAGCATCGTGAGAGACCAACGAAAAGTAATGTGATCGGAAAGGCAAAAGAATAGCATAAGCATAAGCAATAGAACTGGAAATCCCATTAGCTCCCGTACAACCAAGGTATTGCTTAGGAGAAGGGTTTGAATCCCATTGGCCCTTTCATCCTTTACCCAGGATCTCCGCTGGGCTGGCTGGCTTTGTTAGCTGTCGAAGTCATGCTCGCTCTAGCGGGTCCCCTCGTTGCGGTCGCTTGACTGGCCGAGAGTCGCTGAAATCTCACCAATCGCAGCGCCGAGGAGGAACTTCCAGAGCATTCACACGCTTAGCGACCAAGCACAGATCAAGTGTTCGTCACATATGACGAGCCGCGAGCCGCAGAGGGGTTGATTTAAGTCCATCCGGGACTATAAAAAGATGCCTCGAGCATACGGATTTCTCTTCTTTTTTTTCGATCTGAACAAATTTGAATGCATCAATTTGAGATGCTCCGGCATCTAGCACTTTACGATCTAAAAATTGCGTAGCTTCGGACGCCAGACCTTATATATGTTGTATATCGCTCTAGCACCCATACCGCCTTTTTCCTCCCTCAACTTCAGGCTCTGTTCTATGCATAATGAGTTGGCAGTTCCTCATAGGGGACCCACCCACTTCAGGTATAACCCGTCATTGCTCGCAGCGAGGAACCCCGGCGGTGATCCTGGACACGACAAGAGACATCGATCAAAGGCGATGAGATTTCCTGGGGTGCTTGCCGGTCCATGCTGTCCATGATATGAGTGCCGACGCCCATTACGTATGTCAAGGTGATCGGAAGCGGCTATCCTTTAGTCCTATGTTGCAACCATCATGGCTGGTTCATCAGTCTAAGATGTTGGTGCTTGTACCACGTTTCAATATCGATTGGTTCAATTCTGCACTGCAGATTCGAGTCTGAATACTCTTGACCGGACTTGTCCAATGTGGTGATAGTGTGGCTCGGCGATTCGAACCCCATGTTTTCCCCTTGATTGCCTAGGTACCTGGGTAGTTGTCGTCACTAATATTATCGCTACTGATTGTGCTGATTTTTACGACTGTTCAGTTCCAGACAACCAGAGAGATTCAATTCCTGACATTTTCTAGTATTTAACGCATAACGGTACCGGACGTTCTACTCGTGATCTCGGGAATGCTGGGAGAATAGAGCGTTCATCTTCTCAATCCTCGGAGAGTTGCATGAGTCTTGGAAGTCTTGGGGTACACTTCCGAATGTTGAACCGGGTTGATTTCTCGCTGTGGTGACTCCAACGACCATAATCCTAGTACTAGACAATATCTGTTTAGGTGCCATTCATGACCAATATTACTACTACGCCAACTGTTAAAAAAAAAGTTGTTCGGTTATGAATGGTATTTAAGTGGGAGAATTGACAGGAATAGAGTTAAGGATCAAGGGACCAAGGGGATGTGCTTTAAGGTTCACGAAAAGCATTATGGATAGTAACTTCCTAGGAAGTTACCTCTGGGGCTCACTAAAGTTTGAAGTTTAAAAAAGGGCATGAGCATGGAGGTCATAGGTGATGTATGTACCTGTACTTGATCATACGTAGGTACAATACCTCCTATAATATTTAATATTCTGGATATTTTGAACTTCTACACGTTGGAAGTATTAGTATATCACTGCTTAAATATCAAGGTTGACAGATACCAACATCGACTTCTGTCTTTCGTTTTGCGACATCAATTCATATCTCCAGAGGTACTGTACAATAATACATGGCAGTGTTGTACAAAGTCCCCTGCTAACCTGCACTAAGAACCAATGGTTAGCGATAATATTTAGCGAAGTGGTGGGGCAGGTAGTATGCCAGAGGCCTTCGGATAATTGAATTCTTCTCCGAATTTGTAAAGGCTGGCGCGCCACGCTTTCCATGTCCTCCTCACGTACTCCTACCTCTACCTACCTAGGCAGCTAGGGAGCCTAACAAACGTACTAACGGTCTCACGTACAGTGCAAAGCGCAGCGCAAGGTCAGCAACCTCAGCAGGTACAGAGCAGGTACAGTACATCCATCTTACAACTGAGAACTTTCAAGGTTCTGATTTGGGACTTGGGGAGGAAGATTGCAGCTGCACCTTTACAACTCCAGGTCTAATATTTTTTTCTTTTCGGCGATGACAACGCCCTCACGATATTTTTCACTAAACAACATCCATTCCACCAAACCTCCCGACAAAGGAACCTGCTAACCTCCGCGTGTCCCGCGCACCTTTTATCCCTATTCATGGACGTGTAATTGGCAAAATTGGCGAATCAACTGCCTGCAATGTCATTGGGACCGCGCACGAGATAGCATCCGTTCCTGTCGTCTTCTCTCTATCCTCTACCCTTTTTACCTTAGTTTCCGCTCATCTAACCTCCCATCTCAACTCTTCGCAATCTCCCCCTTCAACCCAACAACGCCAATCTACCCTTCCCTCTTATGCGAGCAAATCCGAAATCGCCGTCGCACTACCTCGAATTTCTTAATTTCATCGATAACTTCGCAACTCCGATTTATCTGGTACCGCAAACTTAACTCCGCCAATTCCTCCTACCATCAATCTAGTTCCATCCATTGCCGTCTTTCGTGTTTGTTGCGACAATAGATCCAAAGTGTCCTCGGCCTTGTAGTCACCATGGAGGATGAGGACCACCTCAAGGATGGCTTGGAGGGTCTTGCTGTCGACACTACACCCGCGTCGCAGCGTACTACGGTCAAGAAAGAGAGCGAAAGCACCGCGTCATCGCCAAATGCCAGCAAAGAATCTAGGTCAAGGAGCATATCACCCGACGATCAGAAGGCGCGCAGTGATAGTGCATCTACTCCCGACGGTCACCCGCCGAAAATTACTCGAAAAGCACCTCCCAAGACGGCGCCTCGATCCGTCCAACTATTCGATGATTTACCTGATGTCACCACCGACTCTTTTCTTCATTTTCAGGTTATTCCGGACTGTCTATATGGTTCTAAGTCTCTTGGATCGACAGATCACGACGCGCTGGATTGCGATTGCAGCGAAGAATGGCGTATGTATTCCCCCATCTTTACTAATTTTATAAGGGGTTATGGGGCGCTAACAGGCATGTTTCAGGGGACGGCATGAACCATGCCTGCGGTGATGATTCGGATTGTATCAACAGAGCAACGAAGATGGAGTGCGTAGACGGCGACTGCAATTGCGGTGATGGTTGTCAAAATCAACGATTCCAGCGCAAGCAATATGCCGATGTTTCGGTCATTCAAACCGAAAAGAAGGGATTCGGCCTCCGAGCCAACACGACTCTTGAAGCTAACGATTTCATTTTTGAGTACATCGGAGAAGTCATTAACGAGCCCACTTTCCGAAGAAGGACGATTCAATATGATAAGGAAGGCATCCGTCACTTCTATTTCATGTCACTAACCAAGAACGAATTCGTAGATGCGACTAAGAAGGGTAATCTTGGTCGTTTTTGCAATCATTCATGTAACCCAAACTGCTACGTGGACAAATGGGTTGTTGGCAACAAGCTTCGCATGGGTATTTTTGCCTCGAGAAAAGTTCAACCTGGCGAGGAATTAGTCTTCAATTACAACGTCGACAGGTACGGAGCCGATCCCCAACCCTGCTACTGCGGGGAACCCAACTGCATTGGATTCATCGGAGGTAAGACCCAAACAGAGCGGGCAACAAAACTATCCGATGCAACCATCGAGGCTCTAGGCATTGATGATGGCGATGGCTGGGATACTGTTGTCGCAAAGAAACCGCGTAAGAAGAAGATCACGGAGGATGACGAGGAGTACGTTAATAGCGTACAAGCTCGCGGGCTGGACGAGCAGGCTGTCACTAAAGTTATGGCTACGCTTATGCAATGCAAGGAGAAATGGATCGCAGTCAAGTTGCTCGAGCGTATCCAGCATAGCGACGATGACCGAGTACGCAATCGGGTTGTGCAGATGCACGGCTACCAAATTCTGAAGTCCGCACTGAATACCTTCTTAGACGACAACAATGTCGTTCTCCAGATTCTCGACATTCTCTACAAGTTCCCTCGATTGACTAGGAACAAGATATCTGATTCCAAGATTGAATCAACCATTCAGCCACTAACAAAGTCAGAGCACGAAAATGTAGCTTCAGAAGCCACGAGGTTGCTAGAGGAATGGAGTAAGCTAGAAATAGCGTATCGAATCCCCCGAAAGAAGATGGATCCGAATGCCCAGTCAACACCAAGCGCACAGCCGGTTAATTCTTTCGAAGAACGTCGCGGAAATCGTTCGGAGGAAACGCCTGTTAAAAATACCTTTACTCTCCCAGAGAATATTCCCAAGGGTCCACGAAGCAATGTTCCTCAACGAAACCAGAATTATTTCACTAATCAACGCTTCCGCCGACCTCAGGTTCAGAACCTACCCCCTGGTTGGTTTGCAGCCACCGATAAGCGGGGAAACTTGTATTACTACACGCGTAACGGCCTCACGACCTGGCAAAAGCCGACCGCACCACCTGAGCCAGCCCAGGCGCAGCTGAGGGGACCGTCTATAGCAGAACAACGGCAGAAGACGCTGCAGGACATCATTGACTCTGTAACGAAGCCGGACAGCGCCCCTAGGCGATCAGCGTCGCAAACCCCGCAAACCAGCACACCTACCCAAGAACCCAAGAAAGAGAAGTGGCGCTCTCTGCCTGTTGAGAAGCAGATGAAGATTTATGAGAACACGGTACGCAATATACCAACCATTTAAATTCTTCTAGATTACTGATTTTATTATAGCTTTTCCCACACGTCAAGTATGTGATGGACAAATTTCGTCATAAGCTCCCCAGGGAGGACCTGAAGAAATTTGCCAAAGACGTCAATAAGAAACTAGTTGCATCAGACTACAAGAATCACCGTGTCGAAGATCCTACATCGATTACCGAGAAGCAGGAGAAGAAAGTCAAGAAATACGTCAAGGATTTCTTTGAGCGTGCAGTGGAGAAATACAAGGCACATGAGAAAAAGAAGGCTGAACGAGCTAACCATGCGCACAACGTAGCACAACCGATCGATAGTACTGACTCTGCTACAGCACCAGCTGCTAAAGATGAAGATATTGTGATGACAGATGATGAGACAGGTTCAACGCCTAACAGCCTTGACCGAAAACGAAAACGCGAAGATGACGCGGCAGGCTCTCCTAGCGTGACTCCCTCCGAAACACCTTCGATGAAGCGCCTTAAAGAGGAGGAGGTCGATGTTCCTAGTCCCCCACCTCCCCCTCCCCCGCCAATTGATGGTGAGGTTGGGTTGGACATGGCGGCTGAGCAAGGCAAGGTACTTGGTGGACTTGATGATTCTTTACTCCATGAAGACGATGAGGAGCAGCGTATGGCTGCTGAAGCAGAACGACAGAAACTGCGAGAAGAGGAAGCGGCCCTTGAACGAGAGAACGAACTTAATATGCTCGATTTCGAACGAGAACAAGAAAAGCAGGACACAAATGGTAAAGTGTTGAATGGAACCCACCATATTGACGAAGGAGCATCTCGAACTCAGGAGAATTCTGGTGACGGTTTGGGTTCGGCTGAAGAGGAAAGCGCTGCGATTCAGCATAGTGCTAGGAAGCATGAGGTTATGAGCCATTAAGCATGTACAGGTGTCATGGGCCGTCCTATTACATCGAATTGCTAGGCTTTGCCCAGTAAACCCCACTCCCACTTGAGTTAGGCCTCACAACCAAAATACCCGAAGGGGGAAGCATCCATAGCAGCGAAACCTCTATTTAATACGACCATATCAACCTTGGCGATAATTATGAAGACGATTCACATCATCGATTCTTCATTGTCTACTAGATCACATTTTGCGTACCAATTCCTACCTACTTAATTCATTTCTCGGGGCGGCTTTTAACGGTTTTCACATACTATACAATGGTCGCCGATTGTACTTTGATTGCATTTTCCCGGACAAGGGGGGGTTTGATTTCACGGACCTAGGTCTTCACATTGGCGGCGTTTCGGTAAAGGACGATTTTCTGAGTCTTGCTTGCATTTCAACCCATCCATTCATCATCAACCGGTAACGGAGCAAACACGGGAAAGAAGAACACCTTTTTAAGAGAAAGGAAGCAAGGAGAAAGGGGGGCATAACCACATGTGGATGACTAATAGGTGCATGTATCCGGAGAATTAAGAGGGGAGGTAGGGGAGGGTGTACTGCTATGATTATTTTTTTTCTCTTTTACTTTACTCCCCCGGGGGCGTCGTCGCAATACCCGAACAAGCGTGTACGCGTGTAATTCAATGCGATCTACACCGACCGTATAACGCCACAAAGCCGGTATAATAAGCGGGCTCTCTCTACAGCCCCGCGAGGTGCGTGGTTGGGGCGTTGCGAGATACGAGACCTAGGGGGAAAGAGGACGAACAAGAAAGTCAGCCATGGGGACGTTTTTGTGCCATAAGTCAGGGGGGGCTAGCCGTGTTTTTTCGTGGCCCAGTACATAACCTCCGATGATCCCAATCAAATCATCAAGTCAATAAAAGAAGAAGAAAGGCGAAAAAAGAGGCTTTTTCTCGTGAGAAAGCCTCGTTTCAGACTACCTATTTTGCCATACGTTCACAATTCGCGATGTCCGTTAATACTGATTTTACTGAGTTATGTAGCTGGTCCCCAACGGGGCTGGCTTTGATACCTAGGATTCTGCAGCATGCTACCGTGGTGGTACTTTCAGCTAATCGTTTAATTGTAATGGATCCCACTCCGAGGTCCACCACTCCACTCCCCTCAGTACATATTGTCCCGTCCTATGCAGACGATTCCAATTTCAACTCCGTAATCCCTCGCGTGGCTCAACCCATTTCCGAACGTATCGGATAATTAAGCAGGTGACCCGGATCAATGCACGTATTGCCGCCCATTTTACGCAAGTATGTGGATAACAACATACCTAGTAAAAAAAGAAGAGGTAGACCGAAAAAAAAATTGTTGGGTGGTGGTGGTGGACGGACGGGACGAAAGATAATCTTTTCCCCTTTCCTTCCCACTGTGGCTTGTGTCTTTCTGCAGCTTCACCTTTCGCCCGTTTCCCCTCATCGCTTACCCGCTTACCCCGAAGTCCCCAGTTTCCAGGTTCCCTATCCAGTGTATTCCGTCTCGTCTCTGCGTCGTAAGATTTCGTTCCATTACCTAGCGTGCCTATGCAAACGAGAAAAGCAAAGCAAAATCCCAGCTTCATGTTTCTATTCCTTTCTTTGATACCCAAGGGGAAAAAAGTTAAGTGAATTAGCTAGAAACGACCTTCTCGAGCGCCTCGACCAGGATATCAGCGTGGTGCTTCTCGAAGATCAGCATAGGGCGCAGACGGACGGCGCTGGCGCCCGAGCCGCCGATATTGACGCCGAATTTCTTGGCCTTCTTGAGGAACTCGTCGCGGCTGGGGTTGTCGAAGGCGATGAAGGTGCCCTGGCCCTTGCCGCGGAGGTTGTCGAACTGGCCGGGGTACTTCTTGGCGAGCGCCTCGAGCTTGGAGAACAGGTAGTCGCCGACCTTGGCCGTGTTCTCCACTAGGTTGTGCTGCTGGATGTAGTCGATGATGGCGCGGAAGATGAGCGCGCGCGCCGGGTCGCCCATCCACGTGTTGAATTGCCGGTACGGCTTGTTGGGTCGGAGAGATGGGTCTCCGTAGTAGTAGCCTGCCGTCTGCGCCTTCTTGCTGAAGGTCACCATGTCTGGCGGCTCGGTCAGGTTCCAGTGGTCGTGGGCCCAGAATTTGCCGGTGGCGCCGACGCCCGTCTGGACCTCGTCGACGATGAGAAGGACGCCGTGCTTCTTTGTCAGCTGGCGCAAGCCTTGGAAGAAAGCGGGAGAGGCATGGTTGTCACCACCCTCGGACTGAATGGGCTCGACGATGACGGCGGCGGGAGGAACATGGTAGTTTAGGATGAGGTGCTCGACCTCGGCGAGCGCATCAGCCTCAGCCTGAGCGTTCTCCTTAGCGTGTTCCTCGAGAGGGTACTTAAGCTGGGGGAAGGTAGCCTGAGGCCAGTCGAAGGCAGGGATATCCAGCTTGTGGATGGGCTTCGATCTAGTCGTGGAGAGGGTTCCGAAGAGACGGCCGTGGAAGGCGCTCTTGAAGGACAGAATAGAGAGCTCTGAGGCGCCGGGTGTCTGGTTCAACATGGAAGAGTCCAGCTCCTCCTGTGTGAACTCGACATTAGGACCGCCACGGTCACGCTGTCGTCGCCACATGAAGGCAGCTTTGAAAGCCGTCTCGTTCGCGTCTGATCCAGCCATTCCCGTGAAGACCTGGTTGAGACCCTTGGGAGCTACCTTGAGGACACCAGTCTCCAAGATATCGGCCCAATCGTGTGAAGGGAAGTTACCCAGAGCGGGTCTGTTGATAAGGGCCGTGACCATCTCAGGGCTCTCAGCAGCCTTCTTCAGAACCGGGTTGTTGTACCCGACGGGTATCGAAGCGATTTGGGCGTAACTTAAAAGGAGTCAGTTTCCACTTGAGGGGTATAGAGGTACAGGGATGCAGGGTATTAGCCCCTGTGCGAGCAAACTTACACATCCAGCAGAGTATTTCCATCGGGGTCGACGATGTAGTTTCCCACACTCTTGGTGTAATCAGCAAGCATGTTCAAGCTTCGAGTGTCGAAGACCTTGTCTAGCTTGGAGATGTACTCCTTAGAAGCCGGACCGGGAATGTCCGTCTTCACTATAGGAGCCTCAGGCTCGCCGGCGTAGAAGCTAGAAGCCATCCTTGCGCTTGACACGGAAAATGGACGTGTTAGAGTTCTCGAGATGACAGGTCTTGAGATGGAAGAAAGGGGCCTTAGAGCGGCTCCATGTCGAAGGGCGGCCATCTTTTATCTATTGAGTTTATTGCCTCTATTTGCGTCTAGGAGTGCGTCTAGAAATGCGGGCTTCGCTGCTAGCCACCGGCGAGTCTCAGTAAGCCCGGGATCACGGGGGTAGGCAACCGGTAAGCTAATTGGTCAAAGTAATTAGAGGAATGGATTCTATTCCACTTCTTTGAAAAAATTCTACCTCGACAGGAGGAGATGATGAAAGTTTAAAGAGACTAAGTGACTAAAAGGATCGGGTCTTTGAGGAATATTAAGGGTAATAAAAGGTAATAAAGGGACGGTTTATCGTTTATCGACCTTATCATTCGTAGCGGGGGGACCGGACGAGAGCGGACCTAACTGGGTCTAACGAAGCAAGCTTTTGCGGGGTCCTGACTCGTAACTTTGATTGGTGAAAGACAAACTACGTCAGCGATATTCGGGCAAAGTTCTTTACGTAATTGCGCGCTACCCGTCCTACTACTTGCTCACTACCTTCATGCTACCCTCCTACTAGGTACTATCATCGTCGCCGCCCCGCAGTCATCGAGCGGCCGGACCCCTGACCGAGGCACCAGCGACCCGGCTCCAGGTGAAGCTCGAATTAGCAATTGCAGAATTCGGAAAGTCCACGCGATATCGCGATATCAAAAGAATCGCCTCAACCCGGGTCTCCACCAGTGCCACTAGTACTTTCCCGACATCGCTGCCGATAACCAACATTTTTTCCTATTTATACTTGTACTTACGAAATGTCGTACGTTAAAACAACTTCTTTTTCGCTATGTACATACATATATGACTCGTCTATCGGGATGGTGTGAAGGTCCAGATGTAAGTATCTATATTAGGTGTTTTCCCAGAGTTGCCAATGGCTCCAATGCAACGCCGAGATACCCAACAACCAGTATAATATGAAGTTACGTAGCAGCGATGGGTAGGTGATATTCAGCATATGCGGCTGCGGCAATGCATGCGACCTGCTTGGCAAATGCCACGGCCTTTGCGATAACGATCATATCATACATAAGAGAGGGGAATGTAAGAACATACATATTAATACATAAGATATACTGCCACGTGGGAGCGAATAGTGAGTATATGGAAATAGGACGAATAGAAAACGATGACCTCAGATATCGTTGAAAGGCGCTTTCATACTTTAAACTTCGTTCATATTTCTATATGCGCCAATTCATGCAATAACCAGTACGTGTATGGTCGCTTTGAAATATCTAATTTTATTGAGCGGCAGTTAACTATAGTCATAATCATATAACAAGCAATGGGGAGGTCAATGGCGTCCGTATGCCCCTAAAAGACCATGAGGACTTGGGTCTAACCTTATCCAGATACATAATGTCATCGTTGCATTCTACCTTTCGCTAGGTAGTTGGTATATGATTCAATAGTTCTGTGGTCATGTTTACTTACATGTCATGATCTTTCTAAGAACTTCATCTCTTAACCTTCAACTTGGCGGGAAAAGATACATGTCCACTAACTTATCTAACGGTATCGTGATGCATCTTCTCACAACTCGGCATGTTTTGTTGGGGCCTGATAGCAGTAAGTGGTGTAACAACGCCTTCGCTGCATCTTGTGTAACCTTTAATGGGTATAATAGGAGTCGGAGGCCTGAAGGAAATTGAGGGAGAAGGTAGGCGTCAGTAGTCAAACATTCTAGTATGGCGAGCCTCTTAACAGCTTTCCATTACGGATGCAACCCCTGATACTCATAGCCGTTAGTATTATCCCCCATGGGGGATACTCTACGGATATTCTCAAACTCAACTCATCTAGCCTCATGGATTAGACTTTATGCGCAGATTAGTGCTTTCAGCCAGTCAAATTCTAACATTCATAGATGTTGGTGTGTCATTATACAATATGAGATGAATTCAGGGGGGTGATGATGAGGAGGGGGGAGCAGATTATTAACTTCTTCAGAGGCATACGTTTTAGGGATCGTCCGACTGGATAGTCTTCTCTGTATATCGGCGATGCATAGGAAGCCTATAGTGCTCTCCTAGAGAGCATAGGGCTGGAGTTTCGTATTGAAAAGGAGATAATAATCCAGGAGGGAGGTCGTAGATTTACCAGGTAGTGTGGTTGAGGGAGTAAGAAAAGCTCGTATTAACATCCAATCCGCATAAATCATAGATATACCCAAATGGGTTGAAATTATACGAGTCCCCCTAACTCTACTTCGTGTCACCTCCTTCGTAGTCTAGAATCGTAAAGAAAGGGGGTTACGGAGAGTGAAATATCCAACTAGAAAGATGTATGATACTGGGAGAGTATAACACCTGTGTATATCGTTCATACTGTACCTTTCTTAAGAAATAAATTAATTTCGGACTTTTTGATAAGTACCTACCTAGTAGGTATAAATCACAGTAAAGAATGAAATATCGAATGCGTAGGTGGCTGTGGTGGCCACCTATATCTAAGACATCGTGCCAAGTAAGGGATAGATATTCATCATACCAATTACCGACTTTCCCGCATTCTGTATCAATATTAAAATAGATCTATATATTATCTCTGGGAAAGTTATAATAATGAAGCCCGGTAGAATGATCCAGCACCGGTGATTTACACAGGTTTATCAGATATATCCGATGTGATCACGCCAAGCACCAACTATACTTGCTCAATTAGCATTCTTCTCGAGTCCGTACGTAGGCATAGGTCATCGAGCCTAGGTGGTTTAGCTATGATAATGTGAAAGGGGATAGCATGACGATAACTCATACCTGCGCATGAAGGGGCAAAGCGAGGGAGTTACAGGTTGTACTTCGAATGGCTCACACGACCACATTCACCACGACAACACGGGCAATGCAGATTAGCACTAAGACATATGCATGCTCACGAAGACACGAGACTCTACTCAGATGACCAGTTGTGAGCTGCATAGCATACGAGAAAGGTGAGGATCTGAACCGAATTGGTAAGGGGGCGAATCAAGAAGCAGCTTTCCGTCGGACTGAAGTCATACAATCATGATCATTATAATGCCAACTTGTACGAGGTGCCGTTTGCCTCCTAAACATGATACACCATGATAGGGCAACTAGATAATTAAGGATATCGAGTTCTAACTTGCTATGCATTTTGGGTATCATTTTTCCCTTCGTAAATCATGACTTCGTGAATTGACGAATCGTTTCCCGGTGCGCAGTGACCTTATGGTATGAAACTTGGGGTATGCTTGCGAGAGGTTGGAGGAGTTTTACAGTAGGATCGGTTTGATGATCCCCTAGTTTCCACCCGGATCGACAGTGAGTCGATCATGTTATACCGGTTAGCAATGCCACCCTACGTAGTACCTGCTTACTAACAATGCTCACCAAAGGACAATCAATTATTGGTAAAAGGGATGTCGATTTTCATTACTTAGTGTCCCAAGTAGCTTCGAATGCAATGTGCGTATCAAGTATAATCGATCGAATGTGCTGGCAGTTCAGCCGCATGCGCGAGTAAATGGTCATTAACAAAATACCTACTAGCTCTACTCTTGGAGCACTATTTCCTGTGCGCACCGCTAGATTCATTGAAGAAAGCAAAGGTCCATATTCGAAACCGCGCAATGGCTGGATTGGCGTTGTAAACCTTCATTTTACTAACAGATGCCACCGTCGCCACGAAACTGGACCGCGAAGGGCAGCGACAGCATTAAGTAGTATGTGGAAGTTAGTTGAAACGCCCCCTACACAAACGCGGTTCCTCCTGCAAGGTACTACTGAAAAAGTGAATGATTTTTACGGTACGGTGCTAAAAAATCCAGATCTATCAGATTTTTTTTTTCCAGCCCTGGAGAGTTGCACGGCATGGGCAGACATGGGGGTTGCGTGCCGGTGGGATCTGCCCGGGAAGAGTCCTAGCTGGTCCTAGCTGCTGTAATGGACATGCAGCCGGAAGCAAAGCAGCGCTCTCATTATTTTCGCGACAGTCCAATCAGAGACGCGCCAGCCCATCAACTTTTTTTTTTCTTTCTGATTATCCTTCCACCCGTTCGAAGGATTCGACTGGGAAGGGACCGGAGGCTCAACAACCTTGCCCAGCCCTAATTGGAAATCTGATTAGTGAGAAGACGGATCTTTCGGAAATTTGACTGGCTGAGTAGATGGAGGAAACGTGGCCGCGTGTGGTGAGCCGTTGTCCCGGGCTTACTCTGGCAGTTCTGGGTAGATGAGCATGGTGAGCTAAGGAGAGCGTTGTATATTCGGCCGATATTAATTATCAATTGGTTTCGAAGGAGCTCAGTAGTGGAACTGGTGCTTACGACGTTTTTTATTATATGTTGTTTTGTTTGGTTGTGTTGTTTTGGTTACCAATGTCAATATTTACTTACTACCTTTAGACGTGTAAAATCCTAACAATAAAAAGGACTGTTACAGCTGCGCTAGAACAACCACCACAGTTAGCCTGCCTTAGCTGTCGTTTCAAAGGAGACCGCTAAGCTGCGGAAGATGTAGTCGGGACTTGACACGGCGGTCTAGACTAACAAAACCCTTAGCGTTGCAGAAGTCATGGCAAAGCGAGATTGCTGTGGATCTAGGTAGGGCTGCTAGTTTGCGAAGCTTAGGCAGGGGAGTTCGTGTTGAGAGCATCGCCGCCGCAGGGTCATGCTGCACGCACAGCACCGCCCGATGGGCTCGGACTGAAGGGGATTGATTCAGGTGACGAACCGGCGGAGTACCGGCAACCGCTTCAACGGCTCTGATGCCCGTAGCTATGACGCTCTGTTGCAGATGTCTTAGATTGTTGGTGCCAAGTCCGGGTATCTAAAGTGCATTCAGATGCATTGTCGGCGGGGTACATCAAATATCACGGCCGCTTAGTGTCAAGAGAGACATACAGCGAACTTGTGGGACAGTGAAGATTTTACGGAATCCGATGGCGCGCACCGTCGTGGCCTTAGACGTGGACCTGTCGCTGCTATTTTGCCCCTCCGGATCGCGAGGTGAGCCCGAAAGTATTCGGGGTCTTCCCTGATAGAAGAATGGCCAGATCGCCCGGCTAGATCGCAGAAAGCTTCCATGCGCCGCTTGCTCGGGAAAATCGAATGATCGCGGGATCGTGTAGTAATCAATATACAAGAGCGGGGATGCTCCGGTCGATTTATGCGGCGAAGAGATCATATCTACATTACCAACGCCGTGGGTATACGATCTTGCCGTGCTGTATGTGCAGAATCGTGCGTGTCTCGGTGTTTGCTAGATACTCCATCGGCGGATCTCAGCACGGGTATGTTGTGCTAGCCAACACGCCGTGAAGGTATGAATGAATCTATAGATACTATCGGCAGACCGATGAGAAGTATGTAGAAAGGTGAATCGAAGGGTAACGCCGGTCTCCACATGGTTTATCCTTGGGTCATAGCACCGAGTCTTAGAGAACAATGCTGACTATGGTAGCCCTTTACAGGGACCATGCCGGCTTTGGTTCATGTTACAATTGTCTCCATCGTCAAATGGGTCTTCTTCGCACACGACTCCTGCGTTAAAAGGAGTTGGACTCGAAATCCAGCCAGGCAGCCAGGCAACGAGTCGATGGCGTCTTGTGGCAGTGAATTAAATGTCAGGGTCTTTGGTCAGCGGTGAGATATCTAGGTTAGGCTAGGCTAGGCGGTCCTTGTCAACTGTGCCTTGCGTGCCCTGAAGACGGACTGGACGGAATACTTTAGAAGCTCATTGGCGTGGTGTTTCGCATCGGAGATTATTGTCTTTTTTCCTTCTTGGGCTAAGCTTGCGGACTAGTCAAGGATGATCGCCAGGGCACCAGGCATCCCTGGCTCTCCCTGCATGAATACGCTATATGTGTTCAGCTATTATCTATTAATATTGCAAGATTTGCTGTCCTCTTCTTAATGATGGTGATGCTGCACTGCAGCATCAATTGAATTATTGATACTCATATTCGATTGGGAGGAAGTAAGTTGAATGAAGTTAATAGTCGCTTTTTGCTTATTTTGACCCCCATCCTTTTGAACGTCATCGCTATGATAAGTGACTGAAAATGTCTCAGTTAGAAGTATGTATCGTGGACATAACATGCCTAAGTATTTTATTATTAATTCACGTACCTGGAGGCGAAAAATTTTCCTTCCTTCCGGGGTGGATTGGTGGACACAGGAACCCCATATCCCCATAGTCTTACTATCATGTATGTAAGAGCTGAGGTATATTTAATTTGGGCGTCATATCATACCGCTGAGGTATGACGACCCCAGTTTGTTGAGCTCCGCCCTGTTGCAAGTCAATTGGAATGAGTATGAAGTCAGCATAAAATCTTTGGTATGAAGTTGGTGAAGCTGTTAGTAAAGCAGCAAAATCCCATAGCAAACATAGATGGCCCTGGCATGAAGTGTGAGGCGTAGACAAACTTTTTCCCGAGGCCACGGTTAGGATTCACATGTATTAGATATGCGAGATGGCGGAGAACAACTGGAGAATAACTAGTAGGGCTGCCTTGTCGACTGTCAAGAGGCTCACGGACTGAAGCGGCCTCTCATGTGAAAGAGATCCGCAGGACACGCCAGCGAGTGGATTTCTTAGCTCTCTCACGGCCCTCACGGACCCATATCATCAAACCTAATGCTACCGGAAACTGTCCTAGCGAAGTTGAAAGACATCATGACCTTGTCTGTTGTTGGTCTTCGGCAGTAATAATAGTGATGTTAAGGACGGGAACTATTTTCCGCCTCATATTGCTTCTCAAAAATTTCTCGCTTCTTATTGCTGGGCCTCCGGTAGAACGTCTGACAAGCTTACTTTTTTTCTTCTTTCTTTTCTTCTTCCTTCGCTTCTATTCTTACGATCCTTCCGCATAGGGGCAAGTAGGCTGAGCAATTCGACACTCATTCGCTCATTCGCTCATTCATTCGTCGTCGAGTACGGCAATAGTTGCGTTTTTTTCTGAATTGCCAACCTTGCTGACCGGTGCCTGGAAACCTTGTGCTGCACAATTCGCTTGTTCTTGGTGTGCCCCCTATTCAGCATTCAGCCATTTATTTCACCGGATTACGTACCACACGGCCAAGAGACCTACAAAGGCGAAGGGGGTTTCAACTGAATCTGTCATAGCGACAACATCCAGCATCCAGACTCCAGGTCCTAGGAAAAACCAAGCTTTAAAGCTAAAAAGCCGCGGAGTAAAAAAAGAACAAAGAATAAGAATAAGAGGGTGCGATTGGGGGCGGAATTAGAACAGGGAATTGTGAGATCTATCCACGCCAAAGCTGGGAGCTGCATATCATATTGGATGGGATCCAAGCCAAAGAAGCAAGCCACAACCAATCCTATCATCCCATCCACCAATCTTATCCTGCTTGCCCAACGGCAAAATCCTACCCCCGAACGGCATCAGCCATTGGAAAGGAGGGGTAGATTAGGACTCTGAGAGGGGATTCGCGGAGCATCGCGTCGATGATAGGCCGCTCGTACCTGCATACCCCTGTAAAAACCTGCAAAATACCTGCAAGACTGCAAGAGAAAAAAGATCCCAGAAGCACGGGAAAAAAACAAGGGTTGTGTGTGTGGCATCCCATCCCGTCTCATCCCAGTACCACCTCACCAACACGAGAGCGCAGCAGCGCGACAACCATCAGAACGCGTCCGAACTGCTCTACTTTTATTCTGACTGGCCCCGCCGAATAGCAAACAAACCCATTTCGACCTCCGGCCTACTTTCTTGACCCTCTACTTTTCTATCATCTTGTCCTGTCCTGTCTTTTATCCCACACCTCGGGAACCTACTACTAATCTTCAGTAATCGCTTTCTCCTTGTTACAATCCGGACTAGGTGTGGTCGGTATTACCGGCCTGTTGGGTCTGTCCGTCATCAACTCCATTCTTTCCCGTTTATCCTCTCGCTTATACACACAAATATCACGGCCCAAGGCCCGACATTCGTTTGCTTTAGTTTTTGGTCTTGCTTTGCTTTAACTAGCCCGGCAAATTGACCTATATAAAGAAATTCTGCAGTCTTCCGCGGACGCATCGCCTCATGTATATTCCGGTTGGTCGGCTGCAGCTACCATATCCCAACACCACGCGGACGCGGTTATCGATTGCCCAGACCGCTAAATTCTTCTATCTTTAATAAGGAGATTTTCTATTATTGTTATTATTTCCGCAGCGGCCCGAACCTGCTGCTTTGGCTCTGAACCTCCAATCTGGGGTTCAAAATCCGGGGCAAACTCTAAGCATTGGGTTACCTCCCTGTCGGTAAGAGACGATATCGACCCAAGCCTCAATTATACGTCTCTCTGGCCTCTATTTGGCCAGTAGGAAGGGGAAAGAGACCTTCCTAGTGGGGTCTCCACTGTTGAAATCTTTGGACGGTGGTGGGCCTTGCTGCCCTTAACCGACACACCGACCTTTAGTGTTTCCACGCACTTTCTTTGACTCATCTGAGGTCGCCGAGAGTTGTTCGGCTTCCCCAGAATCCACTGCGTTGGATTGGGACTTATATGTTCCGTCCTGCGCTTTATTCGACCAACAAACTCCCCTTCAACATGGCAAGGTCTCGTGTTCTTAGTGGCGTGCTAGGCACCGTTGCCTCGTTGGCGACGGCGGCTCTTTTGGCTCTTGAAATCATCATAGCTCAGGGACTCTCGGAGTTGGTTCCTCCGGTCACAATCGCCGCGATCATCGCATCAGCATGGGAGGGGCTGATCCTCATCCTATTAATTTTTCTTTTTGTTAAAGGCTCTCGACGATCGACGCATTTTGGGAAGAAGAAAAACAATGGTATCTGGTTTGCATTGGGCTTAGTTGCGAGCATACTGGCATCAATTGCATCTGTTGTGATGCAGGTTATGATGGGAAAGTCTGAGAAGTTACCGGAGACTATGCTCCAAGTTCGGTCGACCAACTTCGTTATCGGATCTGCTATCACACTCGTCTGTGCGTTTGTGGGACAACTTGCCTTCATCGTCGTATATTTCGTCGTTAATCGGTCACCTGACTCTGAGCAAGCACTGTCGCTTCACACCAACGAAGATACTTCTCGTTTACCGAACATACGTGTGAAGTCCATTC
Source organism: Annulohypoxylon moriforme (assembly GCA_022695765.1). Lineage (NCBI taxonomy): Eukaryota > Fungi > Ascomycota > Sordariomycetes > Xylariales > Hypoxylaceae > Annulohypoxylon > Annulohypoxylon moriforme. Next base: position 173,603 of record MU403112.1, read on the forward strand.
CTTATAGTCGAACAACACCAGCTTCGAGCCAAACGAGGATCCAGGAACGACCACTGACTGATTACTCAAGCCGGCCTAACTCAAGTGGTGGTCGTTCAATGGCCGAGACCATGAGCTCCATTCGAACTTCGATCTCTCACACTGTGCGCCCTACGGGATCCAAGACTAGGTTATTATCAACTAGTTCAAAATCTGTACGCCGCCCCCCGTCACTAGACTCGACTGGATGGAGGGAGCGGTCAAGCGTGACGGAAGATGGCTTTGATTCCTGGGATACCTCTTCGGTTGATCCTCAGAATCGACAGATAGTTGTGGATAATAGTCCCCCCATACGTGCTCGCTTCTTGGAGACAATCCCTGCGAGCCCAACAACAAGTAGAAGCCCAAGCCCCGGATGTCCCTTGGATCTGGAACCCCCAAAACGCAACCGGAGAAGTCGAAGTTATAGTCCTCTCCCTAGAGCTCATCATGAACGCAGCTTGACACCCTTGTCGTCACCGGGAGAGTTACATATTCACCCACTTTTCCGATCTGACTCTCCTGTGCCCCCACCAGCAGCTACCCCTGGAACCATGGTCATCGCGGCACCTAATGCTGGCCAAACAATCTCGGAGAAATCTCTTACTCGAATGCGAAGCGGAAGTCTACCTACCGGACCAAATCCTCTGAGTCGACAAGGAAGTTACGAAAGCTTCCGGAAGACACCAAGCCCTAATTCGGATCGACTTCGCGCGGAGGAGGCGAACGGAGAAAGGAAAATGACCCCTCCGATCCCCGAGTGGATTTTGAGTGCCGGAAAGAATGAATTTGACCGGATACAAGATCAAAAAGCTGCTGGGGCATGAGACTCAGAATAGTCCTTTAATTGGACGACATGAATAATGACTAATTATGACTTGTGGTTAATATTTTGTTCCAATAGATCTAGGGAGTTCCTGTCTCTCCAAAGACGTCGGGAAACGGATCAGGTTTGGGGATTACTGGGCGATACCATTTTCATTCAGCGCGGCGTTGAACTACATTCTCAACCTCGCAATGAGGGACCTATCATTTTCTCCTGGGGAATATCGAGGAGATAGAAGATAGACATTGAAGTGAGAAATGAATCTAGTAAAATCAAATAAAACGAAATGAAATGATCATGAATACAAGTCTTAATCATATTAGAGAAGTGATCCTGAACAAAACTAGCAACATCTAGACGTGCCACATTACTTGACTTCGGCTCTCGATGACGGGGTGCCTCAATATTTTGAATACCATAGTGAGTGACTTGTCTGAGGTTTGTGTTGGTAAATTGGAGAGATTAATGATTTGAGGGAACATTGGGTATAGAGAAGAAATCAAGGTTTGACAATGCCTGACATATCTTCGCAACAATTCTTGGATGTGACTGCCTTTACAATCTATTATTCAAAGTGGCAGGCATCTATGAGGCATCCATGGTCAGTGACTTGAGGTTTCCATGATCGGATCGATCGCCTTGCAGCCTCGCTTTTTTAAAGTTGCCCCTCCAGTGGACCCCGCATTTTGGGTGGTTACAAACAGTACGAAATTCAGGTACTTCCATCAAGGCTTGAGTTAGGTAGGAATCCAAGTACCTACAACTGTACATATGCACAGACAAATGTTCAGCATCGAAGGCCATTCACCTAAAATTCTTATGTGGTAAGCAGGAAGTAGCGCTAGCCGCCCGCCACTGCCCGCCGCGCGACACATCATTAACTGCTACCTGAAATTTAAGACTTCTCGATCAGAGTTTCCACTCCGAAGTCCCGTTGCTTTCCACTTTCCACCAGGAAAAAAGATTCTGGCCCAAGCACAAAGCCACTGAATCTTAACTCTCTTCTACATTTCAACATCCGCGAAACGTTGGCGAATACACTTTTCACTTTCGTTTTGCGCCGACTAAATCTTTACCTACCTCTACCTCTACTACTACCCCTCACCGTTTTCTGCAACCGTCATCTATCAGTTTAGGAGCAGCTATCCCGAAGCTGCCCGTCGCCACGATGAAGGTTACTTTCAAGGTATGTTATCGTAGACCTACCTGTAGAAATAGTGCTTCATTACGATGCACCTAAGCTATTCCCCACATTTATCTTCGCCATAATGCATCGCTATAATTGAAGAAGCTAATAATCTCAACCTTAACAACAGGAGCTTTCGAACCAGAAGTTCACGCTCGATGTCGAGCCTACCGACCTTGTATGTCGCCATCCTATCATCGCAAACGCTTGACGATTTCTACCCAAGCTTCGTTATCGACTACCATAGCATATTCTATATTCTAACCAGGGTATAGGTGTCTACTCTGAAGCAAAGAGTCGCTGAAGAGAAAGGATGGGATGCCAAGGCCTTGAAGCTCATCTATTCCGGTATGCGCTTCCTCTCCTCATCTGGCTATCCCAGATAAATTCTGTTTCCGCTCGCCCGTTCCCTAGCTTGCAGAATGCTGATTTGTGTATAGGCAAAATTCTCAAGGATGAAGAATCAGTTGCGGCCCACAAGATTGAAGAGAAGGGCTATGTCGTTTGCATGGTGAGCAAGGTATGTATTGAATATGATATCACTTTGCTTCTATGGATGGCCTTTAACAACTAGTAGCCCAAGCCTGCTCCTGCCGCTGCTGCCGCCGCCGCTTCGTCGAGCGCTGCCCCCGAAACGCCCGCACGATCGACTGCCGCAACTCCTGCTGCCCCGGCCGCGCCCACTCATTCATCTACGGCTTCCCCCGCTGTGCCGGCTACACCATCTCCCGCACCTGGCGCACCTGGATCTAGTAGTGAAATGGCTATGGGCGCGGCTCGAACTGAGGTGATTGCGAATATGGAGGCTATGGGGTTTGAGAGATCCCAATGCGAGGCTGCTCTTCGTGCCGCTTTCTACAACCCAGAGCGTGCCGTTGAATATCTCTTGAATGTAAGTCGAGCAAGACCGCTGTTGTTACTCTTTTATTAAGACAGTTCATATAGGGTATTCCGGAGAGTGCTCGTCAGCCGGAGCCCCAGCGAGAAGCGCCTGCCCAATCTACACCAGGCGCGGCACCTGCTGGTTTCGCCCCCCCTGCCGGCCAACCTGCCGAAGCTGAGGCTGAAGGAGGGGGTATCAACCTCTTCGATCTAGCTGCTCAGCAGGGCCGGGGTGGAAGTCGTGGAGGAGCCGGGGGCAGTGCTCAAGCGGCAGCAGCTGCTGCTGCCGCCGCGGCCGCGGGTGGCCCAGCACTTGGTAACCTTGACTGGTTGCGCAATAATGCTCAGTTCCAGCAACTTAGGCAGGTGGTTCAGCAGCAACCGCAAATGCTGGAACCGATTTTGCAGCAACTTGGCGCCGGAAACCCCCAACTTGCCCAACTGATCTCTGCTAACCCCGAGCAGTTCTTGCAACTCTTGGGCGAGGCTGGTGATGACGATGCACCTCTTCCTCCTGGTGCTCAGACTATCTCCGTAACGGAGGAGGAGCGCGATGCTATCGAGCGAGTACGTTATTGTCTCTGGATATCACATGCTATGTGCGATGCTAATTCACGTATCTAGTTATGCCGACTAGGATTCGACCGAGATGCGGCGATCCAGGCATATTTTGCCTGCGACAAGAACGAGGAGTTGGCCGCTAACTTCCTGTTCGACCAGCCGGAAGACGATGAACCACCTCAGAACTGATTTTTCTACAATGTGGATGAGACGTCTTTTCCGCCCGTCACGCTCTTATGACTACAACCCGACCTCACTACGATATCCGACGTGGCATTCTTCGCCCTTGCGATAATATCCCCTCTGTTAATGGTCGTTATTCACTCGCATAATGCTTTATTCTGCCAAGGCGGAAATTAGAAGGCTCTGGCCCGAAAACAAAAAAACCGCAACAATGCAAAGCAAACGGTCTTCTCCTGATTGCAGGCTTCCGCCACCACCCCCAACCCCCCTTTTTACAACCCCTCCATGAAATACGCACTTTTGGGGCGAGGCATCATGATTCGGCTCGCGGGGTACTTCTGCTCCGTGGGAACGATAGGAGGAATATGGAGGCTAGATGAACCAAGTTCCGTAGCTTAGTTCTGAATTCTACCAATTGATTTCCCGATATTACATTTGCTGTTCACCTTGCCCCATTACACGTGTATGTGATAGTAACAAAGTCATCGTCTCACGATCAAAAATGTAGTAATTCTTACTCATAACTTATTCATGAAAATCGTATCTTGATTCAGCATTTATTCGTAACTCAACGTTCTAGAAAACGTTGGAGGGCGAAACCCCTTGAAAACACAGTACGGTAACTTCCGGCCCATTTTTCTCATCTACTGCTCCAAATACCATCTCTATGCTCGCCCTCTGCAGTATCGTCCAGCTCTCCGGCAGGTATCCATGCAAGCTAAGGAAATGGGGTATCAACAAACAAGCTTGCGTGTGGTTATACCTAGGCCTTCGAAACTGTCACCGACGTAGCCTAAGCAGAGGCCTCGACGGCTACTCCGGCGGGACCCTCTGGGGGCACCTCGTCTACGGTTTCATTCTCTTCGTCGTTCTCTTCGTTGCCATTGTCGTCACCTTCCTTCTCACCATCTTCGGCATTCGCCTGCTCACCATTTCCCTCGACATCCTCTCCTTGCTTTTCTCCACCTTCCACCTCTTCATCATCGTCCATAAGTCCCGCAGCGCGTCTCTCTTCTTTGAGGCGCCGGATATCCTCGTTGTGTTCGCGCACCAGCTCGTTATGCTCAGCCATGATCTTATCACTCTCCTGCCATCCGTGCTGGTGCATTTTGTACTCCTCGAGATCGATGCCGACCTTCTTCTCGCCGCGGACCATGACCGTTGCGTTGATGTATCGTGGTCGAAGTCGTTCCTCTCGGTTGAACTTGAGCTTGATCGCCCGTCGGCTCTTCTCCGGGAACATGGCTGAGATGGTCTCGAAGTCGGTTCCGAACATGCCGAGAAGCCGGTAGAATTTGTCCTTTTTACTTATGTTAGCATGTGTTGATTCCTCTATGATGTAAGAGGGGGAAGGAGTGTGCTTACGGTGTCCTCATCCGTCCAGTGATTTGCTCCTGTTCTGCGGCTTTCCCGTCTATATGATGACGACGTGGTGAGGCGGGAGAATTCGTCTTCTTCGACGGTCTCGAGTGTGCCCATGTCGTGGGCCGCGTGCCGGTCTACCATGAGCGATTGCTGGTTGATAATAATCTGACCATCTACAACCTCATAACCGACAGACTGCGAGTTTGCGCCGATCGATGCACCCAGTTCCCTAGCCCGGGCTGCTGCAGACTCTCTTCCGTTATCGTCATCCTCTGCTGGGGTACCTGCACGCGAGTCTATGTCCTCAAGATTCAACCCTAGAAGCCGAGCTCGTTTTGCCTGTTGTTTTAGACGAAATCTCTCACGTGCTTCACGCGCACGCTCCTCAATGGCTTCTGCATGTTTGAATCTTTTTCCAATTCCCATATCCTTGGTCAGTTCGGCCATTTTTGTACTACTGTGATCGATCGTCTGATTCTCTGGGTCTTCTTCGGTACTCGGAGAGCGTTCGCGCTGCCTAGATCTTCCCCTGGCTCCTCTTGCTGGTGCTGTTCCATCCTCGGGTGTCGTAGTACTCTTGCGAGCCCGCCTCTTCTTTGGCACAGAACCTTCTGCACCTGTTCCATCTTCAGTGGATTTGCGCTTGCGAACTAATTTCTTCCTTGCTGGGACACTGGCGGAAGGCTCATCAACTGGAGCAGAGACGGCAATCGTATCAGAAACGGGGGCCGGAGACGGAGGAGCGGTCCTGATTTGTATTGGAGCGGTGGGCTCTGGTGTCGGTGTATACAGAGCCGCGGCAGGTCGAGAGGTGGTAGTGAATGGTGTACCTGAAGAAGCAGTGGGTGTAGACCTGTCTACATGTGTGATCTCTGGTGCTGGGGTTGGTTGGGCAGTTCGTTGTTGGGTTGCTGGAACCGCAACTAATGGTGGCCGCTGAGGAGGTTTGTCTACAACCCGTACTGGAGTTGGTTGTGAAGCGCTCTCTGTGGGTGATGGGGTCGGGGCTGGAGGTGATTGATGAGAAGGCTTATTGACAACTGTGGGAGGCACTGGGGTCGGTGTTGGTCTGGATTCGGGTGGAACCGTAGGAGCCTTCTGAGCCTGAGTGGGTGGTCGTAATGTTTCTTCTTGTGAGGTCTCCTTGGGGGTTTCTTTCGTGGCCTCCTGCGTCTGCGCTGCTTTGCGATTGGGCTCGACTGAGGGGGCGGGGGAGGGAACGATAGGTGCGGGAGTTGATGCTTGCGATGAGTTTTCAGCAGTAGGAGCTTGGGTGGCACTGGTAGAAGTAGATGAAGGAGGTGCTTGAGATGAAGAAGCGGTAGCACCTGGTCGACGGGGAGCGGCTTTTGGCTTGAAGGATAAGCCTCCGGTTTTTTTCAGCATAGAACTCATGGCTGCTAATGCCTATAGTTGCTCGACGGCTATGACTGGTTTCGTATCCTGCGCATCGCCCCACTGATATTTTCCCAACCCTTTCCTTGAACAATGGGATTGATGGGTGCCTGGAAAGATCTTCGTGAATATTAGAAGGCCTGTGAATTGGAAAATGTGAAATGTGAAAGAAGTCAAAAAGCGAAGTTTGAGTTAATCAAGTTGAATGTTACTGGGTGATGAGGAAAAGAGAATTATGTGGGGTGGTGGGATAAATACATGCTAAAAAGCGTTTAGGTACCTGGGTACTTGTCTACCTAGTTGCATCCTGTTGCATTGCACCTGCCCAAGTCGAAAATAGCGCCTAGGCGTTCACTAAATTCCACCGGAACAAAACCTTACTACTGGGAAGGCGAAGGACGATTAGAGGACCCATTATATACCAGTACGCTATTGCGCTATTGCACGGGCCACATAATGGAAGATTCTTATCACCTGGCATGCACGGTTTGGTGGTGATATCGAAGAAGGCACGTCCACCGTTGCTGCTCTGTACACTATGTACCAGGTAACATGAATCCACTGAGTCCCAGTCTTGTCCATTTTGCCCATTCTGCCCTGTCCTAAACAAGGTTAGTTTCCCTTTCTTGATTTCAACTTCGATTTTTCGTTCAATATCCTCTCCTGGCGTCCTGTCCTTTTCCTCATCCGATTCCCTAACACCTTCAATTCGCGTTTATCAGCGCGAAGGCATGCCTAGCCATTATCATCCATCTCGACTAGCATACGATTTCTCGGCTAGGAATCGCCGTGTACTATTTTTTCCCTGAAAGGCCTCCGTCCTCTATTTCATTCATTTCACCACTCCTCCTTTCTGCAGATCCCTTCTCCTGGCTATTTCCCGCCTTTCGTTTGCCTGGCAACCACGTCTTCCTCGCTTCCTCTTCTTCTTTCCCTTTTGCATCATATCGCCCTCTCCCAATCTGATGCCTCTATCTACTTCACCTACAACTGCGCCTCTATCGACACGCCTCAAGATGGAGGACCGTAAGCGTCCTGCTATCAGCACGGATGACATCGCTCCTCCTAGCAAGCGACAAGCCGTTAATGGTGGAAGTAAATCCAAGGACGATGGCGACTTGAAGGACGAAGCATGGATTGAGGTAAGTATCACGATCGCGATTTATTTCCCTTCAACCGATATTGCCTACCGAGTCGTGTCCTCAACACGTCTCCCTCGTCAACATGAGGCGACTTCACCCAAGCACGAGACCTTAGTAGCCTTTGTTTTTGGTCGTCTTCGAGACATCTACTCACAATCTCAGTACTGATGCGCGGCTGTGCTGTCATCAGCGTTTCATCCCAACACTCTCCCATGTTTTGTCGTGCCGCGATTGACTACGCAGCCTGACTCGAACTACCTCGTTACTACGTACATTCGCGCCAATCAATATGATAAATATATAAGGATGTTGAGTCGCTGACAGATATGGACTGGTTAGGATTTTCAAAAAGATGCTATCTACCGACAGATGCTTGAATACAAGCGAGAGAAGAACACATTAGAGGCACAACTAGACGAAGCGCAGAAGCTTGCCGTACATCATGACGATCATATTCGAGTTGTCGACAACTGGTGGTTACAGGTACCGTCAGCCCGCCTAATTGAAGTATTAGTGGTTAATACTAATATCAATAATAGTTACTACAAGAGGTAGAGTTAATTGTCGAGGGAACAATTCCCTTCCAACAACGTTCTGGTGGTAAGCGAAAAAGCCACGTTCCAAATCTACCATTTTTTACTAAGACATCTACATAGAACACCCGTTTCCGACACATACTAGGTTCAAAGATGTGGAAGAATTCGAGTCACACCTAAGCGAGAAGGCCTCGACTATTAAAAGTATGGTTGAGACAATACTTAGCCGTCTCAGTGGTTCTCGTGGCCATGTTGCTCCCGATATTACCAACTTGGAGCAACAGGTCAATGGCCTTCTAGCACAACAGAAAGAGTTTCTCCTCAAATTAGATCGACTCGCCGTCGACAAAGATAGCCTTTCCGAACAGCTCAACACCGCGACCCTCAGATACATGAAGGCTGAACGGCGGCTCGATCGAGCCAAAAGCGCCCAGGTACAAAAGCTCGAACAGCAAGCCTTGAATCATGTCGCCGCTCGACCTTCCGCTGGTGTCGACCAAGAAAATGGTACAGCTGGAGACGAAAACAATGCAAACTCCGATGCATTGCAATTAGCCCTCCGCGAGGCCAATGCTGTCGAGAAGCGACAGAAGGAACAGCTAGAATCCGCATTGGCGCAGAACAAGACTTTACAAGAGGAACTCACCGCTGTACAGACACGACTAACGAACTTGACCGACGAAGACTATTCTCGTACAGAAGTTTTCAAGGTATTCAAGGGTCAAATGGAGGAGCTCGTTCGAAAGATCAACACCCTAGAGGCAGACAATAAGGCTCTCAGAGCATCAGCCGAGAAATTAGAGGCCGAGCGAGAGTCTAGTCGCCGGAAGGTTGAAAGCGAAGCCCAAACTCTCATTGCCGAACTTGAGGACCAATTGCAACAAGCCGACACCACTCTTGCGCGAGTAAGATCCACCCGGGATGAGCTCCACGCGGATGTTACTATGCTTAGAGCAAGCAAGGAACAAGAAAAGACGGCCCTCGACCACATGAAGGAACTGGTGAGCGCCAAGGAGGACCGTATCTCGGCCCTAGAGTCAGAGGTGCAGCGACTGCAACCTAGCGAGGATGTCGACATGACCGAACGGCCGGATGTAGACGCGCTCTCTTTAGAGGAGATGCGTGAAAAGTACAAGAAGCTGATGAAGGACTATAATTCGATAGAAAGCGAATTACCGGGTATGACAAACGCAGTAAAGAAGTTCCAGGCTTTGGCACACAAGAAGGTTATGGATCAAGCTGCGATGGAAGAACGTATAGCCTTAGCTATTGCCGAGAAAAGCAAAGCGGACCAGAAGTACTTTACGGCACGGAAGGACGGTGACCTAAAGGCCGAAGTGATCCAAAAGCTACGAACTCAGAATAGCAAGAGCTCCGAAATCATTTCGCAACTGAAGGAGGTCGAGGCGCATAATCGAACGCTTGTCACTAACTTGGACAAGCAGCTTGCCGACCTCAAGCAGACGAACGGCTCGGTCATGGGCGAGAACCGGAAAATCGAGACGTCCAGCAATGAGATGCTGCGTCGCTTTGACGCACTCAAGCAACAGGTCACTGAGTTATCAAACTTGGCAAAGTCGAAGGATTCCGCCACCGCTGTTGCCAAAGAACGCACTGCAACGCTTGAAGCTGATGTGGAGAAGCTAAAGGTGCGCCTCGAATCCGTAACAAAGGATCGCGATAAGTGGAGAGTCAAGTGCCTAAGCAATTCTTCCGAGGAAGAAGAGATGCTTCGGGTAAGTACCATATTTTATTTCCAAGTCAGTATTTCTATGCTAACAATTATTTTAGAGCATGGCGACGTGTTCGATTTGCAAGAAGGATTTCAAAAACACTGTCCTGCGCACATGCGGTCACATATTTTGCCGAGGCTGTATCGATGATAGAATCGCTAACCGAATGCGAAAATGTCCGGCATGTAGCAAGGCCTTCGACAAATCAGACGCAATGGCTGTCCACCTTTAGTTAAGCTCATGAGGATAGTGGAGCACCAGAGCACGAATTGAGTGTATATTACATGAAGAAAGAGATAAGGCATTGTCCTGTGTAAGAGTCTATGTACATACTAGTGTTTTACGGACGAGGCCCCCATATTCGGAGAAGCCAGAGCTACGAGCTTTCGAAGTCGACATCCAACTACGATCCTCGATTAGGTTCAAGCTTGTAGGGTATAATGGTGGTTGCCCACGACCGGCTTTGTTAATATTCGACGAGTATGGGGACTAAGTCAAACGTGGTTTTGCTTTTAAACATTCTGCAAGGGGGTTGGAGGCTCTTGTGGACGAACGCTCACCGGCAATTCGCACCTATTCACGAATTGCTCGTTAGACCCCCAATCGATTTTTCTAACCTTCCTTTATAGGTCCTCTTATATCCCTAGGGTTAGAAAAGCCGGTTTGGGGGTCTCGCGAGCAAAGTGGGAGGATACTTCGCTTTGCATTTGCAGGAATTCAGGACGCGCAAACTTCATTTCATGTGTATGAGAGGTCGGACAACCTCCTAGGTGTATATACACCACGACGAGTTGCAACGCAGGATAGCCCGACGTGCAAACAATTAGACGCTAATCAGTCATTCGATTTTGTGTTTGGTGAAAACATCCCGATATTCTACGTGATCAGTGTTGGTAAAAACGCCTCTTCGCAGTTTATCTTCGGCTCGTCGATCCAAACCCAGTACTTTCGTATCTCGCAGTGGACGTTGAAGGTGAACTCGAGCTGCCGGAAGATGAAGATGGACCTGCTCCCCAACTGTAGCCCGAATTTCGTTCCTGTTGATTGTTACGTCGGCCACCTGCTGCGTAACCGGCAGCGGCACCTCCAGCTAAACCTGTCCAAAACCCAGGTCGCCAACCTTGGTTTTGGGTTGACGAAAACTTAGAGTCCCCTGGGTACGGCGGCGGAGGGTCGTTCCAGCCACCACCCCCTCCTCCCGGCCCGAAACCAGGATCGAACCCACCGCCAAACCCTCCCCAGTTGTTCCGCCGCCTACGCTGAGCGCCGGGGCGCGCCGGGTCTTGGTTTCCCGCGATGCAGGCACTGTATATAATCCAGATACAGACGAGCGCAAATATAATACCAAAGGCAATCGCACTAGGGTCAGACGACTTGCCTTCGCGATTCCTATCCTTATCGCCACTTCCACCTCCACCCCATCCCCAACCGCTACCGCCCTTGGCTAAATTCGGATACTTCCTCTCGCCAGCCTCCGTGAGCACAAGTCGATACTCGACCCCACAACTCCCCTTCAACACGTACGGATCGCCCGAACTACTATACCCCTCGCACTTAACATCAGTGCTCCCGAGCTTCAGCTCAGGAGGCAGCGAGGCGGCGCACGACCATTGGATGTCCTCTTTATCGTACCCGGACCCTTGGTTCGTGCATCGCATCACGTCGATGGGGTAGAGACGGCAGATCGCGGGGGAGGACACGCATTGGAGTTGTGGGACGGAGGGGACGCGGCGGTGTGTTGTCTGTGTGGCGCCGCCGCGGAGGGTTAGGGAGCGCACTTCGGAGAGGAGGATTGCGTTGCTGGGTTTGGAGGCTGCGGATGCGGGGGTGAGGAGGGGCAGGAGGAGCGTGAGGAGGGAGGGGAGTTGATGCATTGTGGATGCTTCGGTTTCGGCTGCGTTGTGGGTTTGTCGGGTTAGATATCTGAGACCGATGTTCGATGCGTGCGTAGGTTGGTGTGTGTATGTGTTGTCCTAGACGTCTATTCCGCAATAGGTAGGTGTTGGGAGATGTCGCATGGGTGGCCACATGGAGTGAACCTAGTTACTACCGCTTAGTACGACGTGCGGTGAAAGACGGAGAGACAGGGACTCGGGGAAGTTATACTTTGTATTAGAATATACCGAGGTCCTGTTCGGGGACTAATTGATGGTTTAGAATTAGTGTCTTAATGAATAGGACGTTTGACTACTACGTAGGTTGTATGAGGTAAGATCCTTTGTCTCGACAAGTATGTGTTGATGAACAGGTGCTAGGCATGTTGATAAAGTTGAAATGTAGCTGGAAGGACACATGGACCAGTAGAGAGCCCGATGACAAGAGAATTACGTAGAATTATTAGAGAAGTGATTGGATCATCGGATGAAGAAAGTTCAGTTAGCGTGACGTTGCAAGGCTGATTGACGGAACCGGAGAACGCTAAGTCCTTTATAGGTCTAGCCTATTATTCGCCTCGTGCGCCCGTACCGAAGTATCCTTCTCCCTTCCTTAGCTTTCCCTCATTTTTTCTCCTCAGCCGCACTCAGGTAATAATGCAGCCTATTATGCAGCTACGTTTCATAACTTCTTAACCCATGAATGGAATAGTTCCACGGGATGGTCGACATGGGTCCCAGACTACCTACCTAGATTTGGATAAGATTTGTCACCTCGAATGCGTACCCGTAGCCAACGGCGACTTGCAGTCTTGGACCTCGCATTTCACCCTCGCCGCGAAGGAACGCAATCCTTCGAAGGGGAAGGTGATTTACAAAAGCCATAAACAGGCACGTGACTCGGCCGGATAACTATGAGGAGGACGGTGAAGTGACTTTACTTGGAGAGTTGAGCAGCCCGTGAGTAGGTAAGTAACGAAGTCAAGTTGGAGTGGATGGTGACTGAGAATTAAGTATATCCCGCGCTTGGCGATACCGCTGACTTCCAATTCAAATAATATTGCAGATTTTGAGGGGTTCTTGTGTGACGCTGTTATCATCCCTCGGCATTTGCCTACTTAAGCCCCGAGCGGGATGTTAGAATCTTGCTTTTTAGACTCTTTCCGTTCTTTTCACTCTTCCCCTTGGGGAAATCTCGTACCATCTCGACTCATGACGTTCCCTGCCCAACTTTTGAGGGGTTGTGTGAAGTCCATCCATGATGTGCCATGTGCCATGCAATAGCTATGCAATAGCACAGGCGAAACTGGGTCTTTAAAAGAACCTGAAAATCCCTTCGTCTTTAGGTATGGACTTAATTTAAAATAGAATTATTCCCTGCTTGCATGCAGTACTGATCTCCTCAGTTCTCGGGCGAATACCAAACCACGAAACCACGAGGAGTAAGCACCATCCATTCTATCGGATGAATCTAGACCTAATCTCTCCATGACTAACCGTATCTGAGCATCTCAGCACCAGATGCCGAGGCTTGAAATAAGGCTTCTAAAGACTCCTCCTAGCTTTATGTAAAGAGCCGGTCCCGGGGTAGTCAATAACTGACTCCCGAAAGCCTTATCGATCCTGTTTTCGCACTCGCTTGCCCAGCTTGCCTCAGCCTAGCAAGAAGCCGGATCTTTTCTGACGCAGATTCCTCCACACTCGTAACTCATACTTACTGTACCTTCTTAATATATTGCTCTTCGGTTTGTAAGAAGTAAGAGGTGAGAAAATAGGTAAGCTATCGCGTTCATTAGTGCCGGCTGTCCTGTAGAGGATCTCAGAGCTGTAAGCGATAATTTCCTCGGTATGGTTATTAGGTATAGGTAATTACTTATGTACCAGGTATTGATCTGTCAGAAATTCATTTCCAGCTAGAGCCTACATTTTTGTTCCTGGGGACTGATTAGAATTACGAATGTTAGGATAGTTCGATCTGCCTCTCCGCACCGATCCGACAGATGTGTGACCACACCCATCAGATATCTCGTTACCCACAGTCCCGGACTATACTGTAGACCCTTAACCCCGACCACGCCGTCCTAACGTGGTTTCACATCGTGATCCCGTGAGATTGTAGAGGATACGAAGGAAGTAGTACATCGTGATCTATTAAATCGTAGGCTTACATGCCTAGGCATTTACACTGCTTAATACCTACCTAAGTACCTAGTTTTACCCTCTCACGCTCTTTCACATCGGCCACTATTGTTAAAACTACATTGTTCATAATTCACTTCATTAGGTACTCACTCATTGTTCTCACCTCTGCTTCAGGCTAAGCAGCATTAGGCAGTATACAAGGTAGCAGATGTCGGGTATATTTGACTTTCGATCTTTGGAACAGGAATGGGGTCATCGAACTACTCCATTTCCCAGCATCGTACAGTAGTAGCCTGCAGCGTATGGAAGTTATAAATATAGCTCTTCTAGATACGTGGGCGAATGTCGTATGTCGGATACGGAGCGAAGTACCCAAGGACCAAGGTATACCCAGATTATATGTAGCTAAAAACTAGCCACTGCCGTAATTGGCAGTCCCTCGGCATGCCACCCTTTCCCCTTCTAGTAAATTTCCTTTTTAGGAATGTTAAGCGATTGCGAAGCTAAGATAAAGTTATGTGAGGGATCCCTGTAAGCCGCACCTAAAGCCTTATTGACTTCTAATTCTCTATTGATTTTTAACATTGTACCTACCAAAGTGGGAACGCACCTGCACGTTTTGCACGTTCTGCAAGCACCGGCTTGTCGCGAACCCCCGAACCACTTCCATTTTTGCCTTCCCAGGATGAATTCAAGGATGTGACACCCGGTACTTTTTGCTCTACCCCGTGCGGCTTTACTTCCTTATCGCTGTATAAAGGAATTGGACCCATCGTTAGCTCATAGGATTTACAGGCGAAGCCGCCATCTTTTCCCCATGCGACAACCACATTCTCGCGTGTGAGCTACGCAGAATACATAAAACCACCAAAAAAGAAAGAAAAAATAGATATACTTAGAAATACATATAGATCTGGGCGCTCTCCGGGATTCCCTATATACCTTTTTTCCCTTTTCTTCCTCTTCTTTCTGGTCTCGAACCGTCCCGTCGTTTCAATATAGATCTACCGATATATTTTCTTGGCCCGTGTATTATTAAACTGGACCGACGCGATATCACGACCCTAACCGAATAAAGCTCGCTCCGATAGAGCGTAGCCACAATGGGCTACAATAACAACAACATGGCAAAAAGGCCAGAGACGTCTGCGACATTCAATACTTTTTCCGATGGTCCAGCAAGCCCCACGTTAAGTAACAGCGGTTCAACTGTAGTTCCTCCAGGAGATGGTCCTTACTTTGGCGAATCGAGTAGAGGAAGAGACACGAAGGGAAAGACCCAGATGGACGAGTCTGGAGAGATGGAAAATGACCCTTTCGGCCACCTCCCCGCCCACGAGGCCGATATTCTCAGGAGACAAGTCATAACCCCCGAGGTGAAGAGCGGCATCTCTACTCTTTACCGATATGCGTCAAGAAACGACTTGATAATCATGGCTGTGAGTGCCGTCGGTGCCATCGCCGGTGGCGCTGCTATGCCCCTCATGACGGTCATCTTCGGCAACCTTCAAAACACTTTCCAGGGCTTCTTCTTAGGCACGGTATCTCACGATGACTTCATAAAAGAGATGAGCAGCCTCGTGTTGTACTTTGTCTACCTAGCTATTGGCGAGTTCATTGCCATGTACGTCGCAACTGTTGGTTTCATCTACACCGGAGAAAACATCAGCGGCAAGATTCGAGAACACTACTTGGAGAGTTGCATGAAGCAGAACATTGGTTACTTCGACAAGCTCGGCGCTGGAGAGGTTACTACCCGAATCACTGCCGACACGAACTTGATCCAGGAAGGTATCTCTGAGAAGGTTGGATTGACGTTGACAGCTATCGCAACATTCGTCTCCGCTTTCGTTATCGGATTTGTCTTCTACTGGAAATTAACGCTCATCCTGTTCTCCGTGGTCATTGCTCTAATCCTTGATATGGGCATTGGTTCATCGTTCATCGTTAAATACACCAAAGACACGATTGGTGCATATGCCGCAGGAGGTAGCGTCGCCGAAGAAGTCATTAGCTCCGTTCGAAATGCTATGGCTTTCGGTACCCAAGGTCGTCTAGCGCAGCAATACGATGCCCATCTCACTCGTGCCGAATACTTCGGTTTCAAGAAAGCGACTGCGACAGCCCTTATGGTTGCTGGCATGATGTTGATCGTTTATGCCAACTATGGTCTGAGTTTCTGGATGGGTAGCAAGTACCTCGTCGATGGTGCTGTTCCGTTATCGAGCGTTCTCATTATCATGATGTCCATTATGATTGGTGCATTCAACTTGGGCAATATCGCTCCTAACCTTCAAGCGTTCGGAACTGCTCTTGCGGCTGCCGCCAAGATCTTCAACACCATTGACCGCATGTCTCCGATGGATCCTACCGTGGAAACCGGAATCAAGCTAGCCAAGGTGTCTGGTGCGATCCGTCTCGAAAACGTCAAGCACATCTATCCTTCGCGACCCGAGGTTACCATCATGAAGGGTGTGACTCTGGATATTCCAGCAGGTAAGACGACGGCGTTGGTCGGAACTTCTGGATCTGGAAAGAGTACTATCGTCGGTCTTGTCGAGCGATTCTACGACCCAGTAGAAGGAAGAGTCTTGCTAGATGGTCACGATGTTAGCACCCTGAACCTCAGATGGTTGCGTCAGCACATCTCTCTTGTCAGTCAGGAACCAACCCTGTTCGCTACTACGATCTACCAGAACATCAAGAACGGTCTTATCGGCACGAAATTCGAACACGTGAGCCCTATTAGGCAAACTGAATTGGTTATCGAAGCTGCTAAGAAGGCCAACGCTCATGATTTCATCTCAGCTTTACCCGAGGGTTATGAAACGAACGTTGGTGAACGTGGATTCTTGTTGTCCGGTGGTCAAAAGCAACGAATTGCCATCGCACGTGCTATTGTCTCGGACCCTAAAAGTAAGTCGCGATCTGAATGGTATTATACGTAGATATTCTAACCTTTATTCTAGTTCTCCTACTTGACGAAGCTACTAGTGCTTTGGATACTAAATCTGAAGGTGTCGTCCAGGCGGCATTGGAGGCCGCTGCTCAAGGTCGCACAACCATCACCATTGCCCATCGTCTCTCCACCATCAAAGATGCTCACAACATTGTCGTTATGTCCAAAGGTACTATTATCGAACAGGGAACCCACACAGCTCTTCTAGCGAAGAATGGAGCCTACTCCAGGTTGGTCAACGCGCAGAACATCGCCACCGCCAACGGACCCAGCCCCGAGGAACAGGCTAAAATTGCCAACCGTGATGAGTTGCTCGTTCGTAGGGCTTCTAAGCGCCTGTCTATGCGATTTTCTAAGCGATTCTCGCGACCGGTTGAGCTTAGCTTCCTCGATGACCCCGAGCCACCTATGCCTGATATTAAGCTTACTCGCCCAGTAACTCGGGGATCCGTGTCTAGTAAGGCTATTCACCATATGGAGCCTGAAGAGGAGAACCATGAATATGGACTTTGGCCTTTGATCAAACTAATTGCGTCGTTCAACAAAGAGGAATGGAAGCTTATGGTCTGGGGTCTGTTCTGGTCCATCATCTGCGGAGCTGGTAACCCAACCCAAGCCTTCTTCTTCGCTAAGCAAATTCTCGTGAGTATCCCAGATTAGCCTCCTATTTGACCATTTACTAATTAAAGACAGACTTTGAGTGTACCTCTTACCCCGGCCAATAGTGCAGCCGTTAAGAAGGAAAGTGACTTCTGGAGTGGTATGTTCCTTATGCTGGCATTTGTCATGTGCATAGCATACATCTCTCAGGGTGTTGCCTTCGCCAGGTGTTCTGAGCGACTCATCCACCGAGTCAGAGACAGGGCTTTCCGAACCATGTTGCGCCAGGACGTCGCTTTCTTCGACAAGGACGAGAACACTGTCGGTGCTCTCACATCTTTCTTGTCGACTGAGACCTCTCACGTAGCTGGTCTTAGCGGTGTTACCCTCGGAACTCTACTTATGGTCACCACCACTCTTATAACTGCCATGGTCGTCGCTCTAGCATTCGGCTGGAAGTTGGCCCTTGTTTGCATTTCCACTATCCCAGTTCTACTTGCTTGCGGTTTCTTCCGGTTTTGGATGCTCGCGCATTTCCAACGTCGCTCCAAGCAGGCCTACGAGCAAAGTGCTTCGTATGCTTCTGAAGCTATCTCAGCCATTCGTACCGTTGCATCTCTAACCAGAGAAGGAGATGTCCTTAACCAGTACAAATACTCTCTTGCCGTTCAACGAAAGACAAGCTTGGTTTCCATCTTAAAGTCATCGATCCTTTACGCCGCCGCCCAATCTTTCATCTTCTTGGCCTTTGCCCTTGGTTTCTGGTACGGTGGAACTTTAATTGCCAGCCACGAATATAATTTGTTCCAGTTCTTCGTTTGTTTCATGTCCGTTATCTTCGGCGCTCAATCTGCCGGTACTGTGTTCTCCTTCGCCCCCGACATGGGCAAGGCGCACTCTGCTGCCGGCGAGCTGAAGACCCTCTTTGACCGTCAACCAAATGTTGATACTTGGTCGGAAGAAGGTGCCCCTATCCACAAGGTTGACGGTACTGTGGAATTCCGAGACGTTCACTTCCGATACCCTACTCGTCTTGAGCAACCTGTCCTCCGTGGTCTCAATTTAACCATCCGCCCCGGCCAGTACGTTGCATTGGTCGGTGCTTCAGGTTGTGGTAAGAGTACTACAATCGCTCTGTTAGAACGTTTCTATGACCCTCTCGTCGGTGGCGTTTATGTCGACGGCAAGGACATTAGTGGCCTCAATGTTAACCAGTACCGATCACACATCGCTCTTGTATCCCAAGAACCTACACTTTACCAAGGCACTATTAAAGAGAATATCCTGCTTGGTTCTGGCCGCGAATCTGTTCCGGACTCGGCAATTGAATTCGCTTGCAGAGAAGCTAATATCTACGATTTCATCCTCTCTCTACCGGACGGCTTCAACACTAAGGTCGGTAACAAGGGTACTCTGCTCTCTGGTGGTCAGAAGCAACGTATCGCTATCGCCCGTGCCCTCATCCGCGACCCTAAGATCTTGCTTCTGGATGAAGCTACTTCTGCGCTCGACTCCGAATCTGAGCACGTCGTGCAAGCTGCCCTAGATAAAGCCGCAAAGGGCCGGACAACCATCGCTGTCGCGCATCGTCTAAGCACGATCCAGAACGCCGACGTCATCTACGTGTTCGACCAAGGCAGAGTTGTGGAGGAGGGTACACATTACAACCTGATGAAGAAGGGCGGAAGGTACGCCGAGTTGGTCAACCTGCAAAGCCTGGAGAAGCGGTAGTTTCCGCGTCGCAACATTTGTATTAGTTACGTATCTTTTTTACGCAAATGGTTTTGTTTCTTCTCTTTTTCTATTTTTCCATCATTATCAGAGATTCCCCCATATTTTATATTTGGTACATATTTGCATATCTAGATGGGAAAGCTAGAGTTTTTCGCCATGAGCGGGCGACAAATGTGGAGGCGATGGGCATGGTAAACGGCGTTATAATGGTGTCTGTTTGTTGTCATCGTCGTTCGAATTTTTTCAAATGAACGGACTTATAAGATCTAAGCTTCTCGTCATCTTGAGGAGGACTAGATCATGTAGCTATAGGTTTAATGAGATCAAAACTCATGTATGTATGTACAAAGTAAACTTCTTGGCATTCGATTATGTATATAAATGATTACACTCTTATATGTTTTATTTTATTGGTTTAACGAAGTACTTAATACTGCGAGAGTCAACGATGGTGGTGGTGGTGGCGGCTTACTTGACTCGCAACGTTGCTTGTGAGATTTGTCTAGACAAGCTAAGAATGTTATATACCTAATACACACCCATTCTATCCATATTAGTGAGATAAGAGATGCAAAGGATGCTGAAGGATGCTCACATGACTATTAAGCCCCCGAGCCAACCATGTTAGATATGTTGTTGGGCTACTAAGTGAGACCGAATGAAGGGTTAGGGAAGATGATGACTCGCAACGGCGACAGTGGTGTTTATATATGCTAATTTTCGGGATTGACCTTCCTCATCGAGACAACTAATTTGATAACACCGAACGAAGAAGATTGAATAGATGAATCCCATGGCCCTTTAGATGTACTATCATCTAATTGACATACTGGTTTCTTGTCACATATAAACATGACTCCGTAACATCATTGAAAGACGTTAGTCTAATGGCATTGAGAGTCAGCTAACAACAAGGTCCACTGCACACTAGATATCCGGACACAGAGATCTCTAGGAGATATCCTTGGGGCTGATATCTTGTCAAATAAGAAATTATTGACTTTTGTCGATAAGATGTTATCCTCCTAGACTAGCCAGGATGCATCGCACAGTGGCGCAAGCATCTCACATAGTATGTAGTTGAATTACAGAGCCTACCTATCTTACGCGGCGTTCGTAGAAAGGGGGAGAGTTGTATCGCTTATTACTACCTGATACAGCCCCCACCGGTGACTCGAGCTATCGAGCTATCGATCGGGTGTTTCCAGATTCTGGGGAGATACCTGATGCACGAGGGTTGGAGAGAAAATATCAATGTGCATCCTGAAACAGACAATACGAAGTATTGACAACTGAAACCGAAACCTTAGATGCCTTCTGGGTGGTGAGGAAAATGAGTAGAATTCGCCAGCTGAGTGGGAAAATCGTACGACCCACATGGATATATCCCTCCCGAGTCCCGATGGATGTCTCACGTCGGTAGTATAGCGCGGATAGCGGCATTCGGCGAGTGGCTTCGTGTCACGCTGGCCACGAGGTGATGGATCGGCCGTAGAGGGGATGTATCTAGGTATCTAGTTCGATGTTGGACGACATGCGTCTCGACTCTCGGGTCGAGAACGTATTACACGTTCCTCAGACCCTTTTTTGCTGTCTCAGTTGGGAGGAGATGGGGAAGCTGAGGTCAGACCTGAGAATTATCTGAGAATTCCGTCTCATTACTACTATGTATGTGCGTCTTCAGCTTTAATACGATCTCAAAACAACCGTGCCATTTCGACTACGTGTGTTATCGACCCATGTTCTGGTCCCGAGACTCACGATATTTACGAAGCAGGCTACGGCACACCGAAAGGGGTTTCAATCAACGACATGCTGCTTTTCAGGAAACTCCGAGAGGGTAAGATTAGGAAATGATGTTGGCTTAAAGCCATCCAAGCCACAAGTGATCAAACGATGTAGGGCTGGATTGGTTGAAACTTAAAGCGGACGATCTATGCCGATCAACTTAGCTAGTACCGGTAAAAGGATCGGGCGATCAATTTGCTCGCGATAATCCTCAGGTGTTATCTGCCTCGCGATGGCTTCACTTTTGCCTTTTCGTTATATGCGGCAGAAAGTGGCTTTCTGTCGTGCACATCGGCGAGGAGCAAGGAGATTTGCATTGCACAACAGCGCCTCGGAAAGCCGCTTGTCCGCAGATATCTCCTGTATGACTTATATTAGGCCTGCATGCGTTATCCATGCTAACGGGTTCGAGGCTCTAATTGCACAGCTTTAATGTTCCGATGCCTTGGTGTGAAGGAGTCAGGTACCTAGTCAAATAGTCAAGTTGGAAGTTGGTGATCTAGAAGGTCGACCAAAAAGCAAACTGGTGAATCGAGATGTCTTGGAAGTTGAACTCCTAGGTTTTAAGTACTGCGTAATAAGACCTCGTCAACAAGAGCGCTAAATCGAGCCGTATACTAGGTGCCATTGGTAAGAAAGAACCCGAATTACTGGGATGTAATATGCAAGAAATGGTGAGGGTCCCCCTTAAGAAGCGAACCCGATCACTAAAGTATCTTGGCTACGAGCAAGGGAGCGTACGCGTATTGCCCTGCGCTATTCGGACCCGATGCAACCTCAATATTTTGAATTCTACCGACGATGATGGTTGTGATTTGTTTGCGATTTATTGTGATATCTTGAACGGTTATTCAAAACTTGAATTTTTGAATTAATAAGATATCGTCTTAAGTTACTTACTATTAATATTCAGATAGGAAGTACCACACCTATTACTATGCAATTCAATGCGGTTGATCGCTGCTAACTGATTTGGCAGTTTCCAAGTTGGCAACGTCGACTTCACATAATATTTGAAATGAATGGATTGGGCGCGTACGTAATTTCCCATGTCCTGTAACAATTCTTCGGTATAAAATGTACTATGCAGCTCGTATTACACGCTACAACACACGCTACAATGCCAGTAAGAACAGGTAGGGCAGGTACCCGTCACGCTAAAGGGGCCAAAAATATGGTAGACACGAGGAAACTGCGGCTGTGCCTGGCATTAGTCTTGAGATAACATTTGAACCTTGGAGAAACTTATGCGGTGCTAGCCCATCTTAAGTACAAAGTCTAAAGACAACAGGGAAATCGGGAACTTATCTAAGGCTATGATTCGTCGGAAGGTGTTTCCCAAGCCAAGCCACCCTTTCCCACCTAGCAACTAAAAGGGACTTTACTGGAAATTTCGCTTATGCAACCCACTCAATCCTTTCACCAACTTTTTTCTCTCTTGCTCTACCATTGGAGCTACTGGACTTGAGACCCTGTCGCTATGCCATAGATCGAATCGAATCGGAGAAAATAGTTCTAGACTACCAGATTCCTCCAAAACCTGCTTGTTATTGGCAGATATGGAGAGTCATGCAATCAAACAAGGAAGTCCTTGTCTTGGTACTAGTCATTCGCTTCGTCGGCGTCGATAACTTTGGGTCTCTGCGGACGCGATGTGCCGATTTGAGAAAAATGACCAGTCGGCTTTTCTGCGTGTTATGGCTTTTCTATTATGCTGGTATATATTAGCCAGGCTCGTTGAAGCAAGCCAAAGGGAGTACAGAGATCACAAATATCAGGGAATCGCACCATAATATGCCTGATAACTTCGATATCATAGGGCACAGCCATATTACCATTTGGGGTCCGTCCTGAACCAGGTAGCTAAGGTTGCTAAGGTATCAAGGTACCAAGAGCCCATAAGTCGCCATCTTATTGCATAGACCCCAAATTGTGGCATCGTCCCCGTCGCAATGCTTGACAGGCGCCCGGCCTAGACTAGCGGCGTCTCGTCGCTCTTTTCGCGGATAGGTCAACCGGCTTGAAGTCCCAAAATGGGAACGCTCGGGGGAAACTTATGCTACCATGCTACCATCATAGCGCCTTGACCAATGTTGTTTCTCTGCAGCCCAGGGCTCATGCAGAATTTCATTGAAAAGCCCGGTGGGCAGCAGCTCGTGCCTTATGAAGAGGCCGATCCTTCTGCTTTTTTCGTGCTTTGGTCGTTACCCATGTCTCTTAGATCTCTATTCACATCTATCTAATTATCTATTGGGACCTAATACCTGGGTAACGATCATCGTCGACTAACACTACACCACTAATACCTGAGCTCCAACATCTCCCCGCACACCTGCTTAGATCTCGTTGCGCCATTACTGTTGTATAGAAACGCAGTGCTTCATTGGTCTTGTGCTGTTTTACTACAGGACGCTTTTATTTATCCGATAGTCATTTATATTGACCACCTCCCCGCAACGGAGCTATTATTTCTTCAGGGTCCGCATGACAATACCGGCTTCGGGGTCTAGATTCGTTGGATATAATAAAGACGCATGGTGGGAACGGCCGTGACTTTCTTCCCGATCCTAACCCAAAGTTTCGAGACATATACAAAATAGTTATCGTAGCATCGGGTTACTACGACTCTTGAGAGTCATTTCGGACCGGAGGCTCTCACATCACGAAAGTAATGTATGGACGATCGATCCGCTGATCGGTTACCTGCTTCGGCGGCACAATGCTTCCAGTTTGTTCCTTCGGGCGCCAGTGGTCGCTGCGCCGCGGGTGTGGCCCGCGCTACCCTGTTGTTTCACCCTACCACAAACTTTGGACTCATATAGTAGTGATCGTCCTGATCATTTCCCTATGGATCCCTCGAACCACTGCTATTTTACTTGAGGACTCCCCGCGATCGACTGAGACATCGTTACTGGTCGATACGCGGATACCGGTCTTCGTCAATGGTCAATGGCAGATCATGTCTGAAGACGAGCATCGTCAACTCGTTCCTAGACAGCCAGGTACGCAAACATATAAAATCGAGGTCTCGACTGCCACCGCCGAGGCTACTGCAGCTGCCACATCCGTCGCTACAGGACCTCTTCCAACGCCTTTTGATGGAGCGCTCGCGGCCAACTTTTCTGGTGAAGATGGAGGTGGATCATGCCTGGACTTCATCAACGGCTTTTTGGAGGACCCAACCTTCCAAAGTTGTTATCCCCTTTCGTTACTTCTGAAGGCTAGTTTTAAGAATACTTCATTCCGCTGGACTACAATTAACAGTTTCTAGGGCTCCAATTCTTTCTTTCAAGCTATGAGGTCTCTGGTCGAAATAACGCAAGTTCTTGAAACGTCGTGTGCGGCCAACAAAACAACTTGCACAAGCTACCTCGATGATTTAGCTGAAAAGCTCAAGTCCGACGACAATTGCGGGGAGGATTACGAAAAGCAGAACGCGGTCGTCATCCAAGCTTACAAAGGGATGAAAGCATACGAGGAAATTTACGGCGCGACTTGCCTGACGGATCCAGATACCTCGACATATTGTTTCGTCAATGCGGTCACAAATCTCACGACCTCTTCTAATGTCTATCTTTATAATTTACCTTTCAACTCAACACTACCCTCAACGGCTTTGCCGGCGTGCGATTATTGCACGAGCGAGACGATGAAAATATATCAGTCAGCGGCGGCTGACCGGTCGAAATGGATAGCGAATACATACGTGTCGGCGGCGCAACAAATCGATTCGGAATGTGGATCGACCTTCGTTAACACAGTGCTTCCTGCGGCACTTCCGGATAGTGCAGCGACATCTACAGCACAAACCCCATCTTTGCTTATAGTGTCACTACTATTTATGGCTATTTCTCGATGGGTTATATAACCTATCCTACCGGCTTACAGCCAATTTTTTAATTCGATACTAAGATTAATTCATTTCAAGGGCGTCTTTGGTATAGGACTGGACGTTTATTTTTGCTCGTTTTGGGCATTGGCTTTGGATAAGGGACGGCATCTTTTACGAATCGGCAACACAATACAGCGGCGCATTATTGATACCCACACAACCTTTCTAGGCTTCTTCATTTTGGTTTCCTTCAGGGATTCATAACACCACTTTTTATTTCGTTATCTATATTTATACCAGCACCCTTCTTTACCATCATCATGCAACAATAGAAGAGGATTTTAAAGCACCCGATCGGATAGGGCGCATGAATATGAGATATCATTTGGATCTCGAGGCTTGGAGATAAGGTAGATGATTGTGGCGGTGGCTGCCGTCAATCAGATTATATTATGTGTATCTGAGACATGGGGGCGGAGCACGAATTTATGTGCCAACACAAACGAAAATAGAATTCTTGTATATAATTTTTACAGCCTGCCTCGCCGGGCGGACTTAGTACCTAATGTATAGACGAGCCTGCCGGATCGATAAAAATACAATCCGATGCTACACTTATCATATCGTTTTGCATACGATGAATCGTTTATGATACACCACGAAAACGTATTTCGTACATTGATTGATCTTTAGGAGTAATGAAATATCGTAGATATAGAGCTACTAAGTCGAACCGCGTGCTAAATCGCATGGAAATGGATCGATCTACGTGAAGCACGTTTCCCCTCTCACCCTGTCCGCCATGCGATCGGCAGCGGGCGGGGACATGCGTGTCATCTCCGTGCCGTGCGTCGATTGTCCCAACGATCTAGGTAGGCTGTGGCTGGCTGGCTCCAGCGGGCTTATTTCCTTGCTCTGGATAGGTAGGTCTGGTGGGTGCCCTGTGATGAGATGTGATCAGCGGATAGCTACCTACATACATGGATGTACATAACCTCGAAGTCCGCAGCCATCCGGCGTGGAAGGCTGTAGAATCTTGGACTCCGGTTACGCGCAGGTGTGTAGGTTTTAAACAAACAAGGCCGCTTATTATAGAGATTATATACATTAACTTACTAAGATTGGTTGTTTAATAGGTTTCTGTTGATATCGCGAACTTACCAATGGCGTACATGCATTTGCTTACTTAATAGGTAAAAGTATAGACAATTCGTCTTACTGAAAGGTATAGGAACCGCTATCAACGCACGCATCGTAGAACATATGAAATAGGCTCTTTCTTTTTATCTACACCATCTTCTATCCTAGGATCGATCGATCACACGCACAATTATAGACATGAATTCCTTTCCTTAATTTCTCCGTCTCCTTGACCATCCACCACTCGTACTTGCATTGACGTCCATCTTTCTCCTTGAATATCATCCCTTCTCTTCCCTTTCATTTTCTTTGCGTTCACTTCACTTACTTTCCCTTCTCCCTAATCCCTAGCCCCCTTACCTAATCCGCAAACCCAAACACCTCGCCAACAGCCAAGGTATTCGTGCGCACACCCAACAACGCAACAAAAATGCCCACAAGATCAACAACCACCAGCACCGCAGCCGCCATCATATACCTCGGACTAAAGACACGGTAGAGCATAAGATGGCGTCTAAGATGACCCGCCCACGCCATCGTAGCCAAGCTCTCAATAGCATAATACGCGACGAATGCAGCGAGGGCGCGGCTAGTACTCTCCAAGACACCTTTACGCTTAGGACTCGTCTTCCACAGGACCAATAGGGGAACAGCGGCAGCGGCGAGGATTTGGCCGGCGAACGTGTTGAGTATGACGGCCAGCGGGCTCCAGGGATAGCGGATAGTGAGTAAGGGGACAAAAGCGCTGTCCCACTGGAGGGAGGCGAGGACGGCCTGGTGGCCGGTCTTGAAGTAGTGGAAGTTGCCGAGGAGGGCGAGCGTAACGGGACCGATGGTCTCAGCGGCCAGGTCGTTGAGGTCGAGGATCTCGGCCAGCGAGAGGATTTGCCAGAGCATGATGGCGATAGCGCCGCCGCCCATGGGTTTCGAGAGGAGGATACAGGCGCATGCGATGTTGATCGGGAGGAAGAGGTACCTGGCGCCGTTTACGTTGCCGTAGCCGAGGATGGTGATCTGGGCTGTGCGGACGTTTTTCGATGTCGTGAGGATGGAGACGCAGGGGGGGGCCCAGACGAATGCTGTGGTGCCGGCTACAACGGCTAGTGCCAGGACTAGTTGCGCGATAGAGACGTGAATTGTTTTGAACATCTTCTCCGAAAGCGATGTGATCCAGCCTCCGTTGTCTGCGGCGTCAAGTGTCCAGTAGACCGCAGCGAGGAAGAGGCTGGTTCGGAAAACATAGCCGACCCAGACGGGTGCAAGACCCTCGTATGACCGCGAGGTCTTCATATATGATTTAATTATAGACGGGAGAATGAGGAAAACGACGAAAGGTATTACTATTTGCCAGGGTGCTGATGTAGAAGAGTTGGCGGAGGCATAGTATGTCGATATGCAGTAAGGCATCTGCTCATCCCTGCAGAGTTTCGAGAAGGAAGCTACTCGTCCAAGGACGACAAACAGGATAGAGTGGTAAACGCCTAGAGTCTGGTCGCGAATTGAGGGTCGT
The DNA here is from genome assembly GCA_022695765.1 of Annulohypoxylon moriforme. Lineage (NCBI taxonomy): Eukaryota > Fungi > Ascomycota > Sordariomycetes > Xylariales > Hypoxylaceae > Annulohypoxylon > Annulohypoxylon moriforme. The sequence goes on from MU403112.1 coordinate 201,009, forward strand.
TTGAGTGCGGAGATGGCGCTTGCGAATCCGAATGTTGAAAGGAAGAACAATGATATTGAGTCTTCCCATATCGTGTACGAGTTAGAAGCAAATCCGATAGATTGGCTTAACGTGAATATGACGGACAACCACCCCCAAGATGTGTTTGGTAGGAGGTTGAGTATATGTATTCCGCGGATCTTAAGCAGAATACCGGTTACGGCGATTATGCTCCCGATCGCAGTCGCAGCAACAGCCAATAGCCAATCATCCGAATCTGTAAGCTTGACGAGCGCAAAGCTAAGAACCCCTATGAATATACTACTTAGGGACCCGGCCTTGACAAGTGACCTGCTTAAGTTCTTGTAAGATGCAACCTCTGGCTCTGTTGAACCTTGCAATTCCAGACTCTTCTCGGCGAAGTCAAGTTCAGCATCATCTAAGACTGCGAAGTCTTCATCTTCGTCCCTTGAGATATAAAGTAATAACGTGATTACTCCAAATGCCATTACCACAAGACCCAGTACCATCTTTGGGATATCAAATCGAGCCCAGAGATCCTTGCATAAACTCAAGGTTCCTTCCTGGTAAACAGTATAAGCATCATATAATTCTTTCCATGGTTTCGATTTAGCGCTTGACCGGATAAGTTCTTCGGCATTGTTCCAGAGTGATGTGGGAGAACCAGGTTGGGTACTTTGTTCAATACCTCGAGCCTTGAAGTAAGATGCTTGGTATCTCCTGATTCCGGCAGACGTTATGCTGGAAGCAGCAGCCAGATAGTCCCAAGCATTCCCCTTAAGACCAGCAAAAGCTTCCTCAATAGGTCGACCGAGATTGTTGTACGGTATAGGAATGCCTAGTAGTAGAGCCAAGGTTGGAACTAAGTCGATTTGATTTACCGGCCGAATCTTAGCCGTCGCTGGCGGTGTCTTAAACTCAGGCTGTGTGCGACCGAAGATTGGCTTCTTCGAATACATCCATAAAGCCGCCTCAACTTCGTCGTCGCTCTCACCACCGTGGTCACCCTTTCCATCCATGCCGTGGTCACCCATGACAACCAATAGCGTTTCGTCATCGATCTCTTTCACAAGATCTTGGATGAAATTATTCATCTGCTGAAGCTTGGCGGTCATAGCGGCGTGATTAGGTCCATATCGATGACCAGCATGGTCCACGCCAAGAAGATGTCCTATGAGAATGTCCCATTGTTGCGTTTTATCGGATTTGAGCAATGGAAATATGTGATCTATCACGCCATTATCCACTGTGTGGAGATCCCAGACATTAAGGCTGTCGTAGGCTCTACTAATATTTGGTTGAAAGTAGCCGGGGAATAGGGCAGTCCAGGTGTCGTCCCCTAAATGAACAATTCGCTTCCCTTGGTCCTTCCATTGCATTAATAGATTATCCTCCTCTATAGCCGTCCCGGCGAAGTTAGATCCCATATCAATGAATGTGGGTAAAGTTCCGGTGGTTAGACCTTTCAACCTCTGAAGAGTAGTAGTTGGAGGATCCGCAATAAATGGTCGCAGAAACGCGTTCTCTGGTGATTGGACCGAAGTCTCGTAAAGATAGGGGAGCGCATTATGATACACTGCTGCAGTGTCCTTGTCCTCAACCGGAATTGTGAAATCATATCGTAAAGCGTCTATCAAAACCACAACAGCCTTGTCAAAGGTCTTAGGATGCCAGCAACCGCCCTCTATAGAGCCTTTCCCTTTCCATTCCAGTAAAGGCTCAATAGGCGGGCTATTGCATTCTGATCGTTCGTCCAGAACCAGCCTGGCCAAGAGAAAGCCCCCAGTAAAGAGCAATATGCCAACAATGTGTATACACAACAACCAGACCCAAAAACCTAGAGTCCAAAGACATCGGCGTTCAAAAGCTGATTTTCGACGAACCTCAAGAGCCGCGCGTTGGGATTCATCTGCTGAAGGGCCATTCTTGTCTCCTGCAGGGCCCGCAGTGCTCTCAAGCTCCTTTAACTGTTTTGCGCGGGCCCATTCTTCTGCAATGGCCTTGTATTCGGTCGTGGAAGGTTTTTGTCGGGTATTCCGGGAGGGCATATTTCGTCGGTCGTGATTTGAGGGAGGGGGAAGTAATTAACGCGTCGTGTTCGGATCAGTCGTAGCCATTGGCCTTCTATATGCAATTTCTACGGGGAAGAAAAGGAAGGAAAGTACACGGCTAGAAACAAAAAATAACTAGGCCGTAAGTATTAAAGAAGTGATCATTGTGTAGAAATACAGGAAGTTTGAAACGAGATGTGAATTCGTAAAAAGGAACGTTGTGTAAAAAAAGAAGCTGCTTCCAATAAGCTTAGTTACTTCGCTGTGGGAACCTTCAAGGTTAGAATTCCAATTACAGTTTTTCAATACAAGGGTACATGCGGTATGACGAACCCTTGTACAGCCATTGGCTCTTACCAATTAGGTAAGGTATATGCTTATCTAATAGATCCTATCCGATCCTACGAATTTCACTTCAACTTCAACTTCATCTCTTCTTTATATGATACATTCGATTGGGGAGAAAAATCTACTTTACACTGTATTTCCGTATCGCTTATGAAACCTCTAGATACAAGACTAGATCGCCGTTGTCATCCTGAACTTCAATAAGTCTTGCCTCACAATGTCGTCTTTCCTACTCTCAAGCTCTTCCATATCCCATTTAGAATTGACGTATCTGCCACTCAGCCATGGGCGCTTCTCCGCGGTTAGCCACACGACGCAATGCCCTGGAAGTTGAGGCTCGTCAACCAGGACTTTATGCATATATTCAGGCATGTGGCACGCAAGCTCTGTCTTAATGCCGCCGGGATGAAGCGCGAAGCAAACTAGGCCCTGATCCTGGTATTCCGCTGCTATAAATTCCGCGAGCCGGCAAACCACGAACTTGGTCGATTGGTAGGCTGAAGCTTTGGGGACAACTGCGATAGCACCGGCGCTCGTCGTGAGAACGTTGGTCTTAAGGTCTCCTTCGAGAAGTAGTGGGATAAAATATCTGCTGCACAGATAGACTCCCTTGACGTTAACCTCATACGTTGTCCACCATTCGTCCGCTCTGGAGGCTCCAACTTGCAGCCACTCTGGTAAATAGCCAGCGTTATTAATAAGGATATCCAGCTTCCCTTCGAACGCATCTGAAATAGTCTTTGCCGCTGCGTCGACACTATCCTCAGACGTAACGTCAAGTTTCACGCTGACAACTTGTGGTACATCCCTGCGTCCGGCTTTCCTTGCTACTTCCTTGATCTCAGCCACCACATCCGACAGGTCGGACCGAGCACCGATGCCTATTTTGCTACAGCCGGCTGCCGCAAAACTGAGTGCAGTTTCTTTTCCAACGCCCTTGGATGCGCCAGTGATAAATACCGATCTTCCAGAAAGGTCTAGTTTTTCCGGGGATATGTATTCATACGTATCATTGTGTAAGGTTTTGGTGAATTTGGAAACGGCTTCCTGATTTGCTGCGACGGTTGCCATGATGCTGGATTCTTGATATCGTTTTTAGGCTTGTTGGCAAATAAGATTGAGATGCCTATTTCGACACAGGCGGTTACGAAAGAAGCTTTATATCAAACGATGGATAAAGTCATGTGTCGGCGCATGGCAGCTGTTTTTGACCTTCCTAAGTAGGTACTCACCTATCAAGGAACTTACAAATGCATCGGAATTTCACGCGCCAGTAGTCAAACCCCGCCAAAAAAACCCTTCTCCTATATGCTTTACCGCTAATGATTAAGTCATATCTATGGCTATCTTACGTATCAACTCGTATCGAGAAGGAGATATCGGTGTTGACGGAATTTAGTTTCGAAATATTGAGGCATTACTCAAGGAAATGCGACACGATGCTCAGTGGGGAAAGCCCGAGGGCGCCCCTAGCATGCCCATGTCCACAACTATTGAAGCTAAACGACCAATGATATCACAATTAACATATGAGCTAAGACACCCGTTTTTTGTCAAGGTGCCGATCAATCCCGGGTATAAACTAGGTACCTACTGATCATTAATCGGCACTTACCATGACGATCCACTCTCCATGCAGTATGGTCTGCAGTCAGCACCGTACTTCCACCTTTACGGCACCATCCGGCGCTGAGCAACTATCCCACATCCCACACCTAGTTACTAATTCACTAATTCAGCTACTCAAGTTCCGTACCGACGGCGCGAAACCGGCATCGTCACCCGCATACCAGCATTCTACCCAAGCAGCCTTGCGTCCCGATAAGTCCTAGTTGGTGCGGTCCCACCTAAGTGCTCTACGCATTATTAGTTTAATTATTGTTTATACCCGAGAGCCTGCGACCGAGACATAACAATTTCTGTTCTACTTCGCAACTATTGATTCCCCGATGAACGATTTACCAGTACTCGGCGCCGAGATGACTATTCGGCATAGCGCTGTCGAGAGTACAGGGGACATATCACTTGTTTCGCCTCAAGATCTAGAGAGCATTAGCCTTATGCTGGTGACTCCATTCCTCACCACTGAAGAGCACGAGTGACATACATTTTTGTGCGATACAATTTTACAGGGCATATTATTATCCGAGACTGGTTTTTTCAGTCAACCAAATTTTTTTAAGGGGGTGTTTGCCTCTTAGTTGTGTATACCTACCCTAGGTAATTAGTTTGCCTTGGTTATAGCACGATACGTATCACTACGTTGCACTACAGACGGCTATCCCGGAAGACTTATCCGCCTCCATGAAGAACCATTCATGGACGGATTCTACCAGGTAACCTTTTATCTCCATTGACATCTAATAAACCTCCAGAGAGTACGAACTAACTTGAAAAATCGGTGATGTAACCTCTTGCAATGGAGCTCTGAACATACAAACCTCGATTCAACTGCTTTCCTCGATCTCGCTTTTTATTTCCGAGTTTGACCTACCGAGCACTAGACTATTTAGATATTATATCAGATTCAAAGAAAGAAACGCCGTGATGTTTCATAAAAACCAATCATCAACGAAGAACAGTTCGCTTCATGTCACTTTATTCAGTGAATCCGTGTATCCGCGATATTTCCTCTATGTCAAATAGAAAAGAGACTGTGTGTTGGCTTACGTGGAATCTGGTGTTACGTCATGATACATAGTTGCAAGATAAGCTGGCGTCAACAAGAGCTTCACAGACCGCCCACACAAGGCAAAATAAGAATACCATATTGGTAGTCTTCGGACTGGGAGTTTTCCCGTTGATAACGAGTTTAGTCCAATTCTGGGACGTTACGTTCTCTTAAGGGGTCCCGTCAAGATTTGCTCAGTCGCGTTGGTGGGCCGTGTTTGTGCGTAAGCCGGATCTCCGTGGGTGCTGAATAAGGTACCTTGGACTTGATGCTTGAACCTTTTCTTCTAGAATAGCTCTCGAATACGGACTAGATTCGACCCTCGCAGTTGCGGCTACTCCAGGAACGCCATGGTAGCAGTCGGAATGGCTCTACCTACGTTAGTCTCGAAACAGGGGCGTTAAAGATGCCATGTCCTTATAGGGCGCAATCCTTGGATAGGAAAACCAGAGGCTGTCACCGAGGCCAAGGAAAACTACCCCTTGCGATCTGAACCAAATCTAGATTATTTGTTACGTACGTCGGTATGTACGGGTCGTTGATATTGCAATTGATGGCAGCTAACTGGCCCATCCCCACAGCCAAGCTAGTGTTTCGGTAGATAAAAAAACATGGCCTCCTCAGGGGTAAATAGACGACCTAAACCTCATCCAGTTTAATCGATGAACTTTTATATCCATGCTGCTGTACCGGACAGTCTTCCGAACCATCCTTCGGGCGTAAACTTAAACCGAAACGCCGTTACGCACGTAGAGAAAAGAAAAAACATCACGAACATAGTCGGCATGAACGGATAGGCTATGATAGGGACCCATGATCTTCGGCTCCGAGGATTCCGAGCGCAGACGCTATAGCTAGAATACTACTTTGCTGGTCGGGTATGCCGATAAGTTGCCGAACAGCCGGAGACTTAGATGCGCTTTAAATATAATTTCTATGACGCTTTGAAAGGAGATTCTTTACGCAAGTGGCTGTCGGTTATGCGTTGGAACGGCAAGCTGCCTCAGTGGCGTACGCCCAACGGCTAAAAAGCACGGTACATTTTTCGAAAGTATCAAGCTCTCCTTCTATGATTCTTTGGCAAATTCTTCTATTATGTCTAGTTTCCAGAAATATAATCAACTGAGCATGCTAACGGGCACGCTGTAGCTTGACGTTAGTATAATTACTTGCCGCGGCCAAGTAGGTAGTAAGTGCACCATGATCGCCTTCCCTACAACCTATGATAGATGTATGCCTATATCGAGAATCTGGAATGAATGTGTAGGGCTGTGATATCAACAGGGCGAAGCGAATAAGTAACACTACCGGTTTCATCTTATCGCGTACGGAACGAGCTTAGGTTCTGAAGCAGATGCTACCATGTTATCAGCCCTTTATCCATTTCCGTTTACACGCTCCTCATCAGTCTGGAAATTAGCAGACGCTTGGATCATGAACCATTGGGGAACTAATCGGACAAAAAGATCTACAGACATCACAGCTTTCAGCTTCGAGAGATATAAAAAAGGATGGCTAGCACCCTGGTCATTGATAAGAACGATATCATGTATCGTTGATTTGTATAGTCGAATTACTTTAAGTAGTATACAAGGGAGAATATATACCGCGCCCAGTAGCCTCGTTTCTGCCTCTCTCACTGCAAGGCTAGTTGTCCGTAGTTGTTGGCCTTAGAAAATGGAAGACAAAAAGCAAAGGGTATCGTTATATACAAGGACCAACGTGTACCAAAAGCCTGAACTAGTCACGAAATGTCCATCCAGGTTCGCCCTCTCCACCGCGCGGTCCGTGGCTCCGTCCTTCGACTTCCTCGCCCTCGCCTCGTCATAGAGGCGAGTAGAAGGAAGATTTAGAAACATCTGCTTTGTATAGGTACACCATTATTCATGCATGTATATATGTCATCCATACTCCCCCATCATCCAGTTTGATAATAACCCTTGGAAGTCGGCTAGTAGCAGTTGGGTAGCATATGTGATCTTAAGTGATACCGACAGGAAAGATCATGCTAGTTCGTAGCTTAGGAGAATTGGGAGCGGTCCTTCTCCTTCAGTCCACCGATTTGGTCCATGTCGATCGAGTAGAAGCCAGTGCTGCTCTCCTTCTCGTACGCGGGCAACTGTTCCTCCTTCACGGGCTCGAGACCAACGGAGGTCTCGCCAACTCGGACAACTACGACGCGGCCACTCTTATTGCGGCCGGCCTCATCCTGCTCATCGGGGAAGGTGATGTGGATTTCGGGGACATTGGTAGGAGAATAAGGCGGTGCACTCGGGTCAGCCAGCATAGGGCGACCGTTTACAACCAGAATACTTTGTCGGCCGTTGGCGGTTTGAATGGTCAGGCGACGGGTGTTGTAGTCATCGTGCTTGATGTCGTTGTACTGGGGCAGAGTTTCTTTCTGCAGCTGTTGTTCACGCTTTGCTCGTCGTAGCATGATAAGCAAAGCCACCATAACAAGGGCGAAGAAAGCGACGCCAAGAAAAGCAATCATGAGATTGACAACGGTGTCAGATTCGCCTCCCATGTCAAGGTCCCGCCTAGAAAGGACAGCATTGCCACGGGCAATAAGGTTGCTGAAAGTAGAAGACATATTGGTGATATCTCGGTGGTTTTTGGGTGATGATGGCTGTAGATCGGACGATATTAAGATTATCGTTTTTGTTAATGTGTTAATGTCGGATGTCAGGGGATTTGGTTCGGCTCAGTCGAATAATCAATGAATGGCTCGGCTACATTGAAACAAAATGTTAGATATTTGGTTCAATAGTGATAAAGCATCTCAATTCCTAGATTGGAAGATTGATTCGAGACATCGAGCGAGTATTGAACCTACGTAAGGGAGGGAATCGAGACTTCAGAGAACTCCAAGGAAAAAAGATAGGACGGTATCAACTAAAAAGAGTGAAGTTGAAGCCAAGTAAAGAGTGAATAGGAGGGAGTGAAGGGAGTGAAGCCAAACGAATGGACTCTCTGAACCGACAAAGCAGCGACAACGTCAACGACAGCAACGACGATGAAGATCGTGAAGAAAGAGAAAAGAAGGAGAGAGGGGATTAGAGGAGTTGAAGAGGATGAGCGAGATCAACTGTGAGTGGAGACAGTTCAGCGCCATCTGGGTCCACCCTGGATCAGGAGTTAAAGGGGATTGGTCATAACGGATCTAGTTTACAAAGTTTACAGGGGGTTTGGTCCTTGTCGCTCGTCCGTCGTGTGCAGGGTTCAAACAGGCACAGCCCTCTGATTCGCTGTAGCATCCAATGAGCCCTGGCAAAGCCCCCAACTAAACGCTGCTTAATTTCAAGATCGACCAATTGGGCCTTTTTAGCACGATGAAAAGCGGGTACCTTAGGACAGAAACGGTCAAGGTGCGATGGCGCTAGTTACCTAAAACAGAACGGAATAATACCTTCTCAGCAAGATTCTAGACCTCACTAGAACAACGGACCAATCACAAACAAATCTATTCCTTACAATCACGAAGCTCCGGATAACAAGTAAATAGGTACCCACATACTATTTCACAATTTCAATGCGACGTCCAGTCATCCACGATAAAACTCATAAATCAGAAATCATCGAATGACGAATCCATGGATGAACAATATCATTATATATCTTGGTACTCCTTCTATTATCCTTCGGCTGATCAACACGTGGCTTCAGCGAGTTGGGAGATATCTCCATCTGTACGATTCTACCAGTTTAGGTCCTATGCAAATTCAGGAATATCTACACCGGTCGAAAAGTTATGAAGACAAAGTCTACAGTGGAGAGCTTGGAACTACATGGGTACCTACTAGGCACTATGGTAGAATCCTTGTTCTATTTTTACAGATGAAGCTAGAAAAAGGAGGCCTTCGTTTCGTGGTCCAAGCGCCGACAGCTTGGAAATGCTCACACTAACGGCCTTGGAAATTCCAACTCCGGCCTCCCGAACTCCTCGTGTTTGCGACTGTCGGAAAATCAAGATTTATTGAAAAAGAATCAAGAAGCTATTCCTAATGTTAGTTAACTGCCTCAAGTTCAACTACCCCTCGTAAGACAGGCATGGCACCTGTTAGCGATAACGATCCAAGGCATATTGCGGCTGAGCTCGTGATCCAAGAGGGGTTTTATTCGAGCTTTATGCTTACTAGGTAATTCATAACGCCTCGAAATCTATGTACTAATCATACATAACTTGGAACTATCTATGCTGTCCTATCTATAATTATATCAACGGGATATGGTTTGAAAATGGAAAAGGCTAGCATAAACTCACCCTGAATGAAACGTAATCATTCTGATCTATTATTATGGTCAGTATTCTATTAAGAGAGCCTCATTTGATATATTACAGCATGCTCGTCATTTAATGCTAGCCACGTACTTACCTAGCAGTTATGCTAGTAATTTCGACAGTAATGAAAGCATGCGATCTTCTCCGCAGCGGCGTCGATACCTAGGCACAGCTGAGACATTGTAGGAGGAACGTCGAGCGATATGCCGACGACATTCTCTGTTTCGAGTCATTATTTCTCCGGCTGTAGCTAACTACTACATGAAAATCTTTCTAAGCTGCTTGCTAGATCGGATTACCAAATATTCATATTCATTACCATGGAGCCGGTGTCACTGAGGGGGGCATCGCTCGATCAATAATGTACCGGCCAACCCTCTCCTCGAGTTCTTCCCCGGGCGGGTGATAGTTCTTTGCATAAATTGGGCCACCCCACGTCAAATGTCTCACAGGAATCGGCTGAAGGCGCTTTCTCTATGGCTCGAGAAGCTGCAGCTATCCGTGAGGGGGGTCTATGAGCTGCGCTTGTGCAATATGTTTCATTCTTAGACGCGAGTCGGACACACGAGGATCGAAAATGACAAACAAAATACCGGGGATTGCTGACACGACGCCTCTACAGGATTCATGCTTCGGATCTTCGATCGGAAAGCCACATCAAATTCAGCAACGGTCGTATCTTGCCAGAAGTACGACTCTAGTTCTGCCATATATCTATCCGCTCCGCTAAGTATTGTGGACGGAGAAGACAAGGCAATCATGAGCGCAAATAACATGATGCAATCACGTCGAATAATTTGACAGGTGTTTCAGGGGTTCATGTACTCTTGTCAATCTTGATATGCCTAGCATGCCTTAAGAAACCTCGCCGCTACATACCTATCTAGGTAGATAGGTACTGGGTACTAGGACCTCAACTCCCTTAATTGTGAACACTAGAGGGATGAACTTGACGTCTGGAGCTGCGCGGCGTAGGACTTGCGTTACATTAGGGGGGGTGTAAAGCAAAGCTGCCAGGCTGTTGCCATAGGCACTAATCAAATCCATACCTCCACTGGAACCACTCTACTATAGGGGACGGCAAGCCAACGAATTCGCTCATTGAGGCGAGCTCTATCTGCGGTGTGACCATTTTAGCGTGTCAGCAAAGTTGACAACAGTTCGACACACCGAAACCAACGGGCAACACGGTACTACGGACGGCGGATATCCAGGGTGAGACTGCGACATGTCGTTCCATAACGGGAGATTGACATCGCTCTACATTCCCCAGGCTAGTTACCTTCGTTCCTATGATAGATGATGAAGATTACGACATTCCTGGGTCCTTGGGGCGTTCAAGGCTGCCGGGACCTGCATCCCGGTCTTCCAGAGTCGCAGTGTTGCTCGTCCCGACATACATGCCGCGCAAGTTTGACTGCTTGTGATTTCCCCTAAACTGTTGTAAGAACGGAGTACATACCTACAGAACCTTCGAATGTGCAGATGTTGCTAGTAACTGAATGAGAAGAGGGGTAATATATGCACTTTTCTCATGGATTTTCTACCTAGTACCGTAATGCTCATAGGCCGGGCTGTTTATCTTTGTCGTGCGATTTCTTTTCAGCGAAGTCCTAACAAGCGGCTAGACCTCATTCCTCAATCCTTGGTGTGACGGGCACCCACCAACCCAACCTAGCATCGTCTAGAGAGAATGCCATTTTCCCAGAGTGCCGGGCTCGTTAGGTTGGTCCAATTGGACGGGTCACCAGCAAGCGGTTGTCTCCAAGACATAGGGGAGCCACATAAATGATCTGCCCCGTACATCTGTTGTAGCCCCTGTACCACATGCTCTTATTATACATGCTTTGGTAGTAAATGCGGCAATAGTGCAATCTTGGCCATAGCAACTAGGAGATGATAGATAGAATATTAGTATCGTGGATCGTCTTCCCATCTCTCGCGCCCTTCCTCCCTCTAGGTTGAATATATCTCTTTTCTTCTCTCCCTTCTCGATAGTCGAAGCCTTGAATTCAAAGGGAGCATCTCGAGGACGGCAAAGCTCAAGTGTCGATAGAGCCTAACTCACATCGTATAAAACAACTTGTTCATTCCTTATTAGTTTCTTACATTGCCTTGTCCAATTCAATTTCTGCCTTTCCCATCACACGACTATTTTTTTATTATTATTTTTCGTTGTATCAAAATTGAGGCAATGCCCATGTAAAACATCCAAGGACATATAAAAAAAATCGACGGCCCCTACATCGCATATATCCCGGACGGCGCAGTAACAAAATCTGCACGTTTCTTTTTATTCACACATACGTAAACGGCTACATATTCTCGTTACGATAACTCGCCCGCGGGCGTTTCTGCGACCAGTAAGCTAGCACCGCCACCAACCGCCCCCGATTCTGTACAAAAGTCACGAGGGAGCCATTCACGATAAGCGACTATTATTATACACATGTTAGTATCTCCGCACTCGAATTTACTTCAGCGTGGTATGTGTAGGCTGTATACTCGTTGAATAACATCGTAGCATCGTGGAAGTTTCTGGTTTAGCTCCAAGATCTTCAAGGTGCAGTTAGGGAGGCTTGGCTCTTGGCCTGCAGTGAAGAACGTCGCCAACCAAAATCGAGCAAAATCATCTTCGACGGTAGTATCAGCAGGAATATCCCGCTCTCACTCTGGACGAAGTGGACGAATCATATGTTAGTTTCGAACATCGAAAAATTCAATATCGAGATACTTATAGGAGTTTGACTTGGCAAACAGCATCGGCTTCCAGAACCTGTCAGAGATATCGATATATTGATAATATTTTGATAAGGAGACTAAACCTTGAAAAGTTGAAGGTTCTCAACTTATCGGATTCGTATCCGCTTCAACTTTAGAAATAAGTGGTGTGTGTCGCGCGACCATCGGGAGATACAACATAGGAAACTTCGAACCACGCCACTTAAAAAAGAGATCGAAGAGAGTTGAAGGAAGCGGCAAGACGGCGGGAACGGGAGTCCCATCGAAAAGGATCCATCGCCCCATCTACATCCGCGCCTCGTCGACTGGCACTTGCACTTGCCTTGCACCTGCACTTGCATCAAAACCCCAAGACCCCAGGACTAAAACCCCTCTAAAAGGGAAGAAAAAGAAAATTAACCTTACATACCTGCATACCTAGTAAGTACATACCACATACCACATACCAGTATAACTCAATTGGGGATTTCACTGGGAATATTGAAGAGGAGAAGAGCAAAAAAGCACAGACATTTTACTTTTTTCTCGAGTTACACAAGTCTGATCCTTCTTTATCAATCTTTCCCGTCTCTCTCTCTCGCTTCCCTTCCAAGGTTCTCTTGCTGGGTGCACATCAGTTATTAATTCTTCAAGATTTGCTAGGCTCTTCCTAGCAAGTCCCCTAGCAAATTACGAGAGATCTGCTTACCACGGCATCGGCATCTACCTGAGCTTAGACCGGCCTAAAGCAGTACCTAAAGCAGTACCTTTATTCAAACTGACTAGACTTCCCGGCACCTCGGAGACGCTAAAAGTTTAGTCAGGCTGTGTGGATTCGATATCGACATCGGATAGATCAGACCGTGGACTCAAGCTCAGCCCTGGAATATCTAGTACGTGCAGTCGGTGCAGTCATCATCTTTTTAACAACCTTCGATCCCGTCGCAACATCTCATTCGATTAGGACCGTGGTCTTGATCCTGGACTCTCCCTATTGGAGGGTTACTGTACGAAGTACCGAGAAGTACATAATATCACTTACTCACTTACCCTAAGAGGTATCCTACCCAAAGGTCAAGGAAGGCACAAGCACGAGCGGTACGAACCGCGGTACATCCAGCTGACCCAAGCAAGATTGAGAAAGTAAAGGAAGGGTGCGGTCGAAGTGCTTGCCTACCACGGAACCACACATGTACCCCGGTGTACACACGGTCCCAGGTTGTCGCACAAGCACGAGCGAAAGCGCATTAGGATCCGTAACTGATAACACATCACAGCCCAACCTGAAAACGCTACTGCATATTTTGCATTGCCCGCGTTGCCTAATAAAAATAAAATAGTACCTAGGCATCGCATAGTACAATCGACAGCACGAGGTACCTACCTGTGCCAATCTGTGCCTACCTGCCTTACCATTGTGGTCGAGCTGGCTGCAACCCCCCGACCGTCATTTTCCCCAAGATCTATCAGATTTTACATACAGTCGTACCGGCAAACTCGTGAACATTGAATCATTCCCTATATTTTTCTTCTTTTCTTTTCTTGGGGTCCACCCCTAGCACTATTATCAGCAGTATCAGCACTACGCACTACGCACACCACACACACCTGAGCACCCAGGCAAACCCACGCCCTACTACGACGATTACTACCTTTACAGCGACGATTACTACCTACGACAGACCTTAAGCTATTCTAAGTTCGACCCTAGCCTGTACTTCAGGAAAGTCATCCAACCCACTAGTCCGTCTAGGAATAGGACCTGACCTTTTCTGGGCAACTGGGCACTTGTTGGTTTGGGATTGATTTCTTTTTTTGGGGTCGGAGACATCCCTGTCTAGCTCGCTGAGACCAGAACAGGATTGGTAAAGACTCGAGCTTTCTCTGAGTTTTACACTTTCTGACTTTCTACTACGAAAGCGGTCCCAAGGCAGGAGGTCCCAAGTCTGAAGTCCCCCAGGGCAAGTCCCAACCTTGAACTCAACTCCACTTCCATAATTCGACCAATCCAATTAATCCAAAGCACAAAATCCGCCTCCCGCTTTGCGCAAGACACGCCCCCCCAAAGGAGGGTAAGAGCACTGGAGGGTTCCAATCGTGGGGCCGATTCAAATAAGGCTCACTTCGTTAATTCTTTCGTTTCTACGTACTTCCCGTACTTCGCTACTTGCAGTCTTGCACCACTTGCATCACCCGGTACAAGCAAGACCAAGACAAGGAATTTGCCATTTGCCCATTTGCCCATTACCTAGTACCCCCATTGCCCAACCTTACAACTACAACTAATACACCTAACTCGTCAATACAAAACTCCTCCTCAGTTAAGGCCAGCCCTTAACTGGGCCAACTGGGTAACCCGATTTATTCTTGGGCCATACAGTAGCGGTAGCCGTAACTGGTTGATCTTGGCTTCGTACTGCTTTTCTGCAACATAATTAACATTAACGTACGGTAACGGTACTTTGACCTTCGCCAACTTCTAACCTCCAGCAGGGCTACTCCAAGGCTCAAGGCTCTTACAATACAATACATTACCACATTACCTACTACATAACCATCTCATCCTCTCGTTACCGCTAGACTTCGTCATTCCGCGCTCGCAGCCGAAATCGTCTCTCACCTTCTCTCTCATTTCGACCAATCCACGATCGATTCTCGACCGCGCACAACCTGCACGCACACATACCATACCGTACACACGCATACATACACCTACGTACATACATAATATACATCAGCCCTTCCTTCGACTGTTTGCCTGTCTGCCTGCTTGCCTACATCGACTATTCTTTATTAACCTCCGATCGCCTCACATCCTATAATCGGTCCACTTCCCATCTTCTTCCTCTCTTCCCCTACTTTTCTACTTTCTACGACGGATGACGGTTGTCGATTTGCCGGAACGATACCATCCCTGGAACATATGCATACGGAGACGACGTTCCATTAGAGCCTGCCTCGAGCAAGCTTCAATCATCATTAGCGATCCGCCTCTTGACGAGACGCAATAGAAAAAAACAAAATTAGAGCAACTTAAGTAGGTCATCGCTCCTTGGCAGCCTTGCTCATTTCATGCCCCATTTATTGCAATGCCGCAATGTCCATCTCGAATAACTTTCCTACCACTTTGTCAGCAGTACCATAAATCCATAATCCATCGTTATCCCCTCCTTTTCCGCACTCACCTTTTGAACTCGAAGCCTAACATATCCTTTGTTTTTTGTAGTTTCATATAGCTAGGAAAATTATCTCGCATACATACGGCGTATATATTAGATTTCGTCCTGTTCATCTCATTTGCGACCTTCGGAGAAATCGATCACATATCACGATTCCTACACCGCGAATACTACCTTGCCGATACTAAGAGGCCCAACGCAGACGAGGCAGCGCAACACGGTGTTTCTCTGCATATATCCACTCCGTCTTTTCTGTTCATTATTTGAAGTATTAGTCTAGGTCAAAGGTGGAGCCATGACTACAGCAGTGAGTGTTTCTGTTCAGTCGTGATCACCCATTCATAGGGATACTTATTAAGCACAACCGTGGTTCGGCGTCTCTCCCCCAGCCGGGGTATAGGTAGTAGATTTAGGAAGAGACGTTGTGTTTCCAATAGCTTAGCTGTCGATGATTCACCGTCTATTTATCTTTGATCTATCCACAATCGTTACTTTACTAACACCTCTTTTTGCGAGCAGACGCGGCCTAACGGCTTTCCTAATCTCGCTATGAACCCCCCCAATGACAAGGCTTCGCAGCCTCTCGGATCGACCTTCGGCCACTCGACTTGGCAGTCAGGTAACATCTGGGGAAATGGCGCTATTGGTGGTTCGTTGAACGCAAGAAGAGACATGACGGTTTCTAGAGGTTAGTGCGGTGTCCTGGAAGCAAGCAGAGGTACACCTTATTGATAGCTAATAGGCACCACAGAATCAGACGAACATTCTCCCAGCGCTACCTCGGGCTCAGCACAGCTCAACACCAATTCACAGGCCGCGCCGTGGGTTTCTAGAGGTGGTATCTGGAACCAACCCGGAAATACGCATCAGAGTTCTTCCTCAGGGAGCACTTCGCCAACACGTACAAGAGATGGATACCAACACAATTTCCCTGAAGCCCCCAACAACTCTCAACTCTACCACCTACGACAGCCGGTGGGTCAGAATGGATCTGCGGCCGCGAACCGAACGGTGGCTCCCGGCCCTTCGGATCTCTCAACATCGTCGTTCAAGTACCCAGGAGGCTTTGGAGATGCCGTCGGTGACGAACGAAGTGGTTCTGGTTTATATGCGCCGAACGACCTTGAAACTTCAGGAATCTACCGACGTAACTCAAACGATCCCACATATTCCAACCTAGGACATAGTCGTCAGAACACACTCACGTCACGCCAGGCTGATTCCGATGTGCAAACTCCTTCCCACCGTTACGACAATGGCACGCACTTTCCGTTTACAAAGTTATCGAAACCGCAGCAAACCCAACGTCCTTCTATTTCTGGCGCTTCGGTCACGCTGCCTTCGGAGCCCGGCCGTCCCAATGCTTTTACTTCCTTTGGATCGGTCGATGCCTCTAGCCATGATCTTGAGGAGACTTTCAGCCGGGCCCTAGCCTTAGAAGACAGCTCGGACACTATAACCAACGGGTATGCGACTAACGGACATTTCAACCCTAACAGCCAGCCGTTCCAGTTCAACCCCGGTTCGCAACCATGGCAGCACGATTTAGGAAATAGCAATGCGAGGGCATTCGGTCAGAACATGCAAGAATCCTGGGCGGACCCCCTCCCAACGTCGTTATACGCTGCTCGGAGGGGTCCAGGCGAGAGAGGATCGCCCGCGGGCAGTTCATACCGCGCCAGCGTGAACAGCCCAAGAACCTACTCGGGCACCCCAAACCCTAGGGCTGATCCGTGGAGTAGACCAGGTTCGCGCGATCCTAGATTGCTTCCAGATCTTGACCGAGCGCAGCATGGTTCGCAGTACCTACAACAGCAGCAATCTGGGTTCTATCCTCAAGCCTACTATAATGCCGGCCTATCCCAATTTTCGACACCTTACGACCAGTACGTACAGAACCCTAGCTTGCGCTCTCAAGTGCAACTTCCGGGTTATGGATTACCCATGAACTATCCTATGCCTGGACTTCCTGTTCCCATACGACCTAGCAGAGATCAGGATCCTGGTAAGGGTGTTCGCAGCGTGCTCCTCGAAGAGTTCAGAGGCAATGCCAAGTCCAACAAGCGCTATGAATTAAAGGTGGGTACATGATCCTCATGTAGAGAAACGAATGACTAACGTAGGATTAGGATATCTACAACCACATTGTCGAATTTAGCGGCGACCAGCATGGTTCACGATTTATTCAGGAGAAGCTTCAGACAGCTAACAGCGACGAAAAGGATCAAGTTTTCCGGGAAATCGAGCCCAACACGCTACAACTGATGAAGGATGTCTTTGGCAACTACGTCATTCAGAAATTCTTCGAGCACGGCAACCAAGTTCAGAAGAAGATCATCGCGGCACAAATGAAGGGCAAGGTTGCAGAGCTCTCGACTCAGATGTACGCTTGTCGCGTTGTGCAAAAGGTAAGGTTAACAAGGAGTCACCTGCTATAATTGGTTTGCTAACTTAGTACATTAGGCACTCGAGCACGTGCTAGTAGAGCAACAGATTGAGATCGTGGAAGAGCTGAAGCCTGATATCATGCGGATTGTGAAAGACCAGAATGGAAATCACGTCATCCAAAAGATAATCCAGATGGTACCACGTCTCTGCATTCCATTCATCATGGATGCTTTCCAAGGCCAAATCGAGTCGTTGGCGTCGCATAACTACGGTTGCAGAGTCATCCAACGAATCCTGGAATTTGGAACGGAAGTAGAAAAGAAGACCCTGATGTCGGATCTTCATGGCTGTGCTGCTAGACTTATTACTGACCAGTATGGCAACTACGTTACGCAACACATCATTGCACAGGGCGAACCGGACGACCGACAACAAGTGATCCAACTTGTTCTTCAAAAGCTGCTGTTCTTTTCTAAGCACAAATACGCATCAAACGTGGTCGAGAAATCAATTGAATATGGAACGAACGAAGACCGCAAAGCTATTAGAACACAACTCACGGCCTTGCATAGCGATGGCACTAGCCCACTTCAACTCATGATGAAGGATCAATTTGGAAACTATGTGATCCGTAAGTTTTTAATATTACTCTACCTAGAATGATGTAGTGTATACTGACCATTCTTCAGAAAAACTGATGCAACACCTTGAGGGACCGGACCGCGACTCGTTTATCGAGGAGATGAGACCTCACTTTGCGAACCTCAAGAAGTACAGCACCGGACGGCAAATCACGGCTCTAGATAGGTTGATGACTGCAAGCTCAGTTGGACCAGGATCGGGCTTTGCTACCGCCTCCGGCAGTCCAACCACGCCTAGTCTACTCGTCGAAGTCAACTCATCTGCCCCCACTCCATCGCTCACCATGGAGCAAAATAGCCCCGAGAGCAGCAGTCCACCAAGCACCAATTCTGGTATGGAAGAATCTCTGGACGAAAAGACAGCCAAGGCGTCACCTCTCAGTCAATCTTGCCGAACAGTCCAGGTTAATGAATCATAAACTCGCAGGCACCTATCACGCATCTACAGAATGTGTTTAGTATCTGTACCTTCTTACCTTACCCACCGATAATCTTGTCTAGCCGCCTGAGCTAGACATTAACCAGACACCCGCATATCACCCTATCTATTACTTTCTTCCACGACTTGAAAATGACATCGGCGCATAAAGAACATAACTGCAAATAAGATAGAAATCCAAGGCCTCTAGTCAATTCACATGACACCATCAACATACATCTTATCACATAATATCGGGATTTTTAATGGTCAGTTTCGCATCAACGAGTTCTATTCTGATGTGTCTTTTTCACAAATTGGTTTATTGGTTTTCAGCGGCTGGATCCAGGAGACGGACGGCCGCTCCAATCCATCCCATCCAGGCTTAGGCGTACGGCGTTCAACGGGTTTTTCACAGGGCTTTTGGGATCGCGGGTAAAGGGTCATAAGGGCATTTGGGGCTGCGAAAGCCCGGATGGAACAAACAAAGCGGTGGGCCGTCAACGGAGAACAAACTGACGGCGAAACGAAGCACAAAAAGCAAAAGAATTCTTTAAGCGGAATAGTGTTTGTATTTCTATCTACTACTACTGCTTACTTACTTACTCGACGGCATACACATTTCGTTGTTTGCCTGCCGGTTTATTTGATGGGTAGATCAACAGCCTAGATATGATGAATAGAATCGAATGCGTTTTCATTCAATAGGTGTTTGGTGGCTTCGGCCTTGCTTCCTCTAGTGATAAAGTGAACTTTTGAGAATACGGCCTTCCCGAGGGCGAGAATGGTACTTGGGTAGTAGATTTCGTCAGGTAAGCACCCGAAAGGTTACCGGTGTCGACCATGCTATGTATCAGGGGGCGTTAGCTGACAGGACACACTGTTTCTAATAAAGTGCGGGATGCCTATCGGGGTAGGGGGCGTTTCGAAACATGCCGAAGGATTCTTCTTTTTTTTCGGAGGAGCTGGATTGCTAGGTCCACAGACGTCATCGTTTAGGATCTACTGTACGTGTATATGTATATGTTCGTTCATTCATTCCTACTTGGGTAAATGGGCAGGTAACTAACTATACGTGTATCTGCGCATCGTATCCACACATAGGGAGGTAGGTACCTACATAGGTGTGTAGTAGGCTAAGTCTAAGTAGTAGATGGGTAGGTAGGTAAGTAGGTAGTAGGCATATACATATCCACATTATTCCGTCCACGCATACATATGCCATGCATGTGCACTCCGGCAACCGAAAATAGCAACGTGGGTTTTTGTTTTATGCGATGCATTGCGTTGCGAGCTCGTGAATTTTTAGGGGGGTAACCCTCTTCCCTCCCCCACCTCCTCTCTCGCCCCTCGCCCTACAACCAAGGGTATAGTGCCTAGGTAGGGTAGGGTACCGTATGTAGGTACATACCTTAGGAGGGAAAGGGAAGAGAAGGGTGAATGGGAGGGGAGGTGTGAAGGTGGGTGCGCCGGCGGATTGGGGCTAATGTATGCAACCCTACCGGGCTTAGGGTCTTGGGTTCTGCGTGCGTCTGGTGGTCTCGGATCCTTTCCGATGGATCCCCTCACCTGGGAGTGAGCGCGTGGGTTCCCGGTGTATTGGTGGCTGGCTGGATGGGTAGAGGTGTGTATAGGTGTGGGTGTGCCTGAGTAACTTACTTAGGTATGTAGTAAGAAGGTAGGTACCTAGTCTGGGCACGGAGTTAGGAGAGAGCTCAGTTAGGTAGGTGAAGAGATGTGTGGTATGTCGATCTTTTGGTTTGGGGGGAGTGGTGCAATATTGGGGTCGATCACCTATATTATTTGAGTCTTGGGGATTAACTTGGTAGCTTGGGAGAGCTTGTGTGAAGGTTGAACAGGTGAATTGGCAACTATGTCATGCTGTTGGCGGTTTTATTGGAATATACTCGGTGTCTAACACCTAGCTACCCCTGACCAGAACGAATTTATCTCATTCATCTACGGCAGTGAACGAGGTTACACGTGTTGGTTAGCACTGTGAAACTAGGTAATTATCGCCATCTTTCAGCCATCTGCCATGTCTTGTAAGCATGGTCGGGCACTCAACGGCAATGTCTTAAACATGGTGGCCGAATGACGTCCAAAAAGCACAATAACCGAGACAAGTTCGACAGCATGCTCAAATATTGTTTATCGAGAATAACATCGATGTGATGAGGAGCTAGAGCTTGAATAACGTGAGTATGTATGGAATATGATGTGTTATACTAAAATTTAACCCCTGGATCTTATTGCTTACCTACTAGGTACCTACCTACCTTGGTGTATATCAGCTAACCTACTAGAATACAGACACAGCAAGCTACTTATTAGCTCTGGGAGAAATTAGGACGATATATGTAATATGTATACCATGCATATTGAAATCGCCAACCAGGCAATTCAATGACTAAATATATACTTTCTGTTATGAACTTAGTTAGTATATACTAAATTGTTCGAGGACGTTAACTGAATTCATTCGTCCAGGTCCCCCACTAAGTTGAACAGAATCCGGACGTCGAGGGCAAGTTACCGCTACTCAGTAAATCGTATTGGGATACGAAAAAGTCAGAAGATCCCTCTAACTGCTAAACAAACTTACATAGACATATGTCAGTTTATGCTGTTCATACTTTGCACGGCAATGATATACAGATTGAACATTTGATCAAGCCTGTTCCTTCGTTAGACAGCCGGATACCGTGTCTCCTTGTCGGAGTGGCGTACCAAGATTGAGAATTATGTTATTCACGAGCTTTTCATAAAAAGCAAAACGTATGCCGATGATGCGTCCGTGGATATGATACCCAGGTTGTAGGCAGAAATGGACAGCTTTACTGTCCTTCCCCTGAAATCGAAATAAACGAGGTTGAAAAACTCACCGGGCGGAGAGAATATAAATTGATTATAAGATGAGTTTTAGTTGCCTATAGTGGTTGCAGCCAATCATTTTCAACCCTTCCCCGGACTACGGATGGATTGGAATAGCGAGTACCAGGACCCACGAATCCCGTTTCGCGACGGGCTTACTGGAATCCTCCCACATACGGCTTTGGCAGCTTTTAGACTGTATGATGCCATGTAGGCAGCAAATTAATGTAGTAAAAGGTGGAGTAAACGATGGGTATGCGGGTTGATTTGAACAACGACCACCGAGTGTGGAGACTATGTTTCCGTGAGCGCGGGGTGATGAACGTCGCCGCTTGAGTCAACACGCCGGAAGGATGGGCTATACAGTCCTACGGATCCACGAATATAAGGAACGCAGAGCAGATGTATGATATATAAATTTACGACCGCGCTCACTATCAGAAACTTAACTCGACAGAAGCCTCAGCCATCACAAGCCTTTCATTTCATACCTAAAATAACTTAACAAAGTAATACCGACAAGATGGTCAAAGTTCTCGTCCTCGGCGCAACAGGCAACCAGGGAGGCGCCACCATCCGCGCTCTCCAGGCATCGGAGCAGAAGCACAGCATCCGCGCGCTAGTCCGCGACGCTTCGTCCGAGAAAGCCAAAGCGCTTGTCGCCCAAGGCGTCGAGGTCCTCCAGGGAGGCGACTGGGACAAGGACGTCGCCGCATTGGAAAAGGCCATTGCCGGCGTCGAAGTCGTATTCTTTATCTCAGCCTTCTCTTTCACCGACTCGGAGGCCGAAGTCCGCGGCTCAACCAACATCGTCGACATCGCCAAGCGTAGCGGTACCGTGAACCACGTCATCTACAGCACCGTCGGCGGCATCGACTATTACAAGGAGCTCCCGGGCCTAGACACCATCCCGTTCTTCAAAAATTACTGGGAATCCAAAGGTTCGCAACTCCCTTAACAAAACTCAACTTCTTGATCTAATCTATTTTGACAAACGCAGCCAAGGGCGAAGAACTCGTCCGCACAGCCGGATTCAAGTACTACACGCTCCTGCGCCCCGTCGAATTCATGTCGAACTGGACGGACGCCAGGGGAGCCAGCTTCCAGTACCCGGACCTGATCAAAGAAGGGGTGTGGCACACCGCCTTCCCCGAATCCCAAATCCTCTCCGAGATCTCGCCCGACGACATCGGCCGGACAGCCGCCGCAGCCATCGATGCTCCCGATACTTTCGCTGGCGGCCCGGCGCGCGAACTGCATGTCGCGGCGGAACTTCTGACGGTTAAGGAAGCGGTTGCGCACTTGAGCGAGGTCACGGGCAAGAAGATGAGCGTGTACACGTACTCGGATGAGGAGGCGAAGGAGGCGGCGAAGAAGAACGTGTTGATTGCGGGACAGATTGCCAGGAGGGATTGGAAGGCTTTGGCGAGGCCGGCGAATGATTTTGGACTGGGGTTTAGTACGTTTAGGGAGTATTTGGAGAAGCATAAGGATGAGGTTAGGGAGTTGTACAAGAATGCGCCGTAGATTGGTTATGTTGTGGATTTGAGGAAAGGGTGGTTGTGGGTTAGATAGATTGCGCATTCTTATACGTGGAACTTGCTGGAGACGTAGGTAGATATTCGATCTCTGTTACCGTAGATAAATCATACCATTGAGAAGTCGAGAACCTCTAGTGCATAAAAGTCCGGTTGCTCATTATTCGTGCTCATTACATGTCTAAGTCTTTACTCATCCCACATATCCATGCTGTCTGTGAAGACTAAAACGCCCATGGTATGGTATAGAAACGCCTGCTAAGGTATGACGCATCCCATCTCATCTCTCCTTTTCATCACTAGCCCCTTTACTACTGCCCTTTGGCAGGAGCAAAGAAGACAACCTGAACAGTGATATCATCCCTAATATCCCTCGAATTTGGATATCGAAACGTCAACGCCCCCCTAACCATCTCCTCGTCCGCGCCTCCAAGCCCATTCCGCACCAAATGCACAGCCGCATTATCATCCCTCACCGTCGTCTTCTCTTCCTCAAACTTACAAACCCTCTTCCGCCCCAGTATCGTCTCCCCGAAATCCGGCATCGTCGTCGGCTTAACCGACTTCCCACCCCCCTGCTCCCTCCACTCAACCCACTTCCCAACCAACTCCACAGCCTGCTCACTCGTCATCGTATCCCACAGTCCATCCGTCGCCAAAATCACAAACGACGGTCCCCTTTCCGGTATCTTCGTCGTCGTGACGAGCGGCTCCGCAGTAAGGTACGGACCCTCCTTATACGCGCCGTAACGCACCGCCGAGGGCAAACTAAGCCCGGCGTAATAATTCCTCAGCGTCTCCTTCAGCGCCGCCGGCCACTTCCACATGCCGTCTCCGAAGGTGCGGGACGGCTGCATGCCCCACACGCGTCCGTGCTTGACGATCTCGGGCTCGTCTGGGAATTGCGCTTGGATGCGCGTGACTTCGTCGACGTTTGCGCCGGTGCAGTCGACTGATAGGTCCGTGGCCACCCAGCCTTCGCCGGATGAGGATTTTTGGCCCAGGACGGCGCGGCAGTCGCCTGTTGATGCGACGGTTAGCGTGCGTGCTTGCGGGTCTAGCACCGTGAGCAGGGCGCAAGCGCCGGCGTACGCGGCTTCGAGGCGGCGGGCTTTCTCCGCGAAGGGGAGGTCGCTTTCGATTGTGGCGAGGGCGGACTTGACGAGGGTGTCGTCCAGAGTCGTGAATGCCGATTTCAAGGCTTGCTGCACGGCCTCCTCGCTTGTGGACTTAGCGTCTGTGAGGGCGCGGCGCACGAAGGGGATTAGGTGCTTGGTTAGTAGGTTCGACATTTGCCAGCCGCAGTGGCCGTCGAAGACGCCCCATGTTAGCCAGTCTTCGCCGTTTTTGTTGAGGGGGTTGGTGAAGGTGCCGTGGATGAAGGCGTCTTCGCATGGGTTGTTCGAGGCCACTTGGGTCCCGTCATATCTTGTTACGAGCTTCCCACCGCCGAGGAGCGAGAAGGCGTGTTCGTTGAGCTGTTGTGTGACCTCTTCTGATGTAGGAGTTGGGCTGTAAGTAATTTTGTCGGATAGACCTAGTTTGTTTAGGTCGGGAATAGTGAGGCTCTCATCATCTTTCTTGTTATTTGATATAGTTGGTGACTTGGTGGAATCCGAACTCTGTGGACTACGAGATATGAACCAACTAGTAACTCCAGCACATGTAAGCCCTGCAGCGAAAGATATAGCGGTAGTGCTGCCTGAAGAAGGCTTTGGTGGCGTCTCAGTGCTTATAAACCGCCTTATGGGTCTTGACACGGGATGCGGCAGATGCTTCACCGTAGCGATCCGAGGTCTATGACGGAAGAGTTGGCGTGTAGACATTGCGGGAGGCTACCTATACATGTGTATGTATAGATTGATGTCGTTATGAGAACTTGGCAGGGTTATCTTTCTAGATAAGTGTAATGACGAGATGTCTTGATTCGTACTTATTGTTTGAAACAAGGTGAATTTGAGTTTTCAGTTTGATTCACAGAAATTGAGCTTAGATTGTAGATATCGGTGAAGGCTGCCATGCACCTGCATTTACTCTCATGCATTGCATATCACTAATCTGTAACCTCTAGTTTAGTAAAGGCTGCCAAAGAGGCGAAAGAGCATAACCCGTCATACAAATTATCTTCCACTGAGAAAGTTTAGGTATGTGATAGCGAGTTGCATATAATTTTTACTTATAATTATGTCAGCTTATTAGGTTCGCGAATGTGAAGGTTCAATTCTGAGATAGAGGTTGCTAACAATTTGTTACCTGAGTGGATGCAACTATACTATTAGTTTGTCTTGGCAAGGTACCTATCGTCAGCACTGGACACTAATATGGATGTACATACCTACATGTAACAGCCTTCAATCTACATAGTGGATCCCGGATTTCATTATGTATTAATAATGAGATTTAAAGCCACTAGAGAAGAACGTGGCTGCCTGAGGAATTGAACAATCACACGAACTCCGGAGTAACTTCCAGTGTATAGTACAATCGTGGGGAAGGACGGCTAGCTGCATGGCTGGTCCATAGGAACCTTGGAAGCCGAGGTTCCCACCTAAACTAGGCGGTAGAAGCTTATTTAACAACGTTTAGGTTCAATCGCTTCGGTCTTGGAAACACAAAGATAATGCAATGCCGTTCTTAACGCCGTTCAACCCCGTATAAAAGATTCTATATGTCTCATATCTTATAGATTTCGTATTGTCTTATATCTTATATATATACACCTTGGTTTGTATCTTATAGCGGTCAATTATTTTGTACTTAATGTGAGACCTCACTGAAACCAAAGAGCCATGTCGGAGATCAGGGTCGAGTACGCCGGCCGCATCGCTACTATCACCATCGACAATGACAAGAAGCTTAACGCCCTGGGATTCAATGGTTACTATGGCATAGCAAAGGCTCTGCTCGACATCGCCAAGCGCGATGACATCTACATCACCATCTTGACGGGGAAGGGCCGGTATTTCTCTGCGTAAGGTTACTCCTCTACTCATTTCACTTCACTTCACTTCATACCAAACGCCTCTAGTAGTACAAACATATCTCACACAGATACACATAACACAGCGGCGCCGACGTCTCCCTAGGCGACAAGAAGTCCGACGCAGTCGACCAGGACTCCTACAGGAGATGGCTGCGGGACTTCGTATCGAACAACCTGAACCTGACACGGGCGCTATACACGCACCCAAAGATCCTAGTCGCCGCGCTTAACGGGCCAGCAGTCGGGCTCTCAGCCGCCATCACGGCCTTCGCCGACTTCGTCTACTGCGCGCCCCACACCTTCCTCCTAATGCCCTTCTCCTCGCTCGGCCTGGTCGCCGAGGGCGGGGCTTCCTACGCCATGGTGCAGCGTCTGGGCATCAGCAAGGCTAACGAGGCGCTTATCCAGAGTAAGCGCATCACCTGCGAGGACCTGGTGAAGACCGGGTTCGCGAATAAGGTGTTCGAGTGTGAGAAAGGCGACAGTGATGGCTTTATGAGGCAGGTTATGAAGGAGATCGATGATAGCATGGGCAATCATTTGAATAGCGACAGCTTGCTTGGCATCAAAGCGCTGATTCAGAAGCCGAACATTGAGATTCTAGAGAAGCAGAACGTGGCGGAGGTATTCGCGGGCCTGGATAGATTTGTCAAGGGCGTTCCGTTAGAGGAGTTTGAGAAGATCGCGACGGGCAAGAAGAGGCATAAGTTATGAAGCATGTTTGGGTGGCATCATGAATTTTTCATTTTTCTGCGTTGGTTATCATTATATGCGATCTAAGTCATGGGTATCATGCGAGCAGCCCAAATAGCAAGCTTGTCCTCTTCCAATATTCCTCAGATGACTTCGCCACCTTGTCCTTGGCTTCGTTTTCCAGTCCTGTCTTTTCGAAAATATCTTCCACAAAAGCTTTGAACAACTCCTCCGAACTAACGTCAGTGCCGAGACATTGCATGATGAGATGAATGTCGTAGAGCCACTGAATATATACATCCTTGTTTTCCTCAGATTTTTCTTGTGGGGCCTTCTCATCTCCTGTTGAATCTCCAGGAGTTTCCGACGGGCTATCTTCTTCCTTCTCCGACGGCTTTTCTTCACTCACTTCGTCTGCCTTTTGACCGTCCGCGGCCTCAGAGTTAAGTTCTTCGCGCCACAATTCGACAAGCTGCTTGCTAAAAGCTCGCTTAAGGGCAGTCACAGCAGCAGGCGTCCAGAGGTCTAAGCCTGCATCTCCCATAGTCATGACAAGGTTTCGTAAGAGTTTGAATGCGCCGGGGGATGGTTGCGCTGGTAAGGCCGGTTCTCCTTCCCATAGGGCTCGGCCGGCAACATGCCTTTTCGCCAAAGTCGCCGAAGCAAATTCCTCAAGGGGCGAGACCGACACGTGGGCAGCCAGTTTCTCATGTAGCGAAGGTACATTTTCCAAGCCAAAGGACTTAATGTCTTTCAAGTCTGGCAGCCTGCCGCGGATATCTCTTAGAATCCGCAAGAGATACATGGAAATAGGACCGTTATCCGGACTATCTAACCTAGATTTCCAAGCAGTTGTCAAATGCTCATTTAGATCTTTGAAGGCTCCAACGATAGTCTCGTCTAATTTCTTCTTTAGTAATTCGGGGTCGTCTTTGCTTAATAGTTTTTGCCGCTCTGCAATGACATCCTCGTCTTCTATTTCTTCAACGTCGTCATCCCAGCGTTGACGCTTAAGTTGGCCGATCAACTCGCTCGCGCTGTCGACAACATGATGCCACGACTCGTAGCTAGTAACCACCTTAGCCACCGCATCGTTTCTCCCGTAGAGGCGAGAGACGACCTCGCGAGTGATATGAGTTGCGCTACCCGACACATCTACATCCAGCATCTCCTCATCCCATAAACTATGGTGCTTGTCGGTCATGCCAGGGTGCCACGCTTCAAGAGTTGCGCTCACCTCGGACCCGACTAGTTTAAGCTTAGCAACCTTAGCTTCCAATATGTGCAAAAGCCTTTCATCAATGGCTTCTCTTATGCCATTAAGCATGACAGACGGATCAAAGCCCCGAGCTTTACCTCCATCATTAATCCAATGTTGAAGAACATTTGTTCTTAGATCCACAATGGTTTTGAACTCAGAAACGTGCTCCAAGGTCCTCCTAAGACCCTGAAGAAGGATCTCACCACCTTTCGTAGCCCAGCTAGTGAGCATCTCTTTGGCTTGTTTTCCGTCCAGGTCGTCGTGCCGGATGAACGGGGTAAAATATTGGATCTCTTCACCGCACCACTTCTCAAATATGTCTAGTCGAAGACCCTCTAACCCCTGAAGCGACTCATCTGCCAGCAAGTGCTGCTTTTTCAGTCGAAGCAGCGCATCAGAGAGCTTGTTGGGTACTAGGGCCTGCACGTCTAAAAGCGTCTTCGTATATAAGTCGAGACCTTTTAAGACGCTTGCGGTGTCCCTTTCCTTCTCATGCTCCTCAGGGTCGAATTCGTACGTCATAGCCTCAGCCCTCACGCTCAGGAAATGCCGCAGAACATCTCTCGCCCCGGAACTCGAGGCCAAGCTATACGCGGTCAAGGCCTTTAGAATATCGTCTCGGCTGACACCTTCGCTTATCTTCTCCAAAACTTTCTCAACAGCTCTAAGTAGTCTTCTCCTCAAACTACTCAAGCTCTTCTTCGCCGCTTCGACCGCCTTCCTCACACCCTCATCCACCCCATCCCCCGCGCCAAAACTTGACACCAATAAACGCTTTAAAACGAGCACCTTCGCTGCCAAAACCAACCTATCACCCCTTCCCTCGACACCCTCTACAGCCTTCCCTCCCCTCAACAAGCGATCCACAAGCAACGCACAAGCGTCCAACAGCCTTGCCCTCGCTACATCCCTCATTCTCGCATCCACATATCCCACCCCTACCTCTTCCCCTTCCTCCCCGTCTCCCCGGCCTCCAAAAGCCGCCAAATTCCCAATCTTCCCACCCACAGCAGCGCGTCCGCACCGCCCCCCCATCGACCCCAGTATCTCCTGCGCGGCGAGCATATCGGAGCGCATGCGCACGATGGTCTCGGCCGTGCCGAGAAGCTCGCGGTAGCTGTTGCCGACTTGTGTGCGCAGGCGCGCGGACTTCTCGTCGATTTGCGTGTGCAGGGTTTTGTGGATTGCGCGGATTTGCGGGAGGGTGTGTAAGTTGAAGATTTGGGGGGAGGAGGTTAGGGTTGTGGTGTCGGGGGTGGCCATTTTGGCTGGTTATTAGCGATAGGTGGTGTTGGGTTTTGGGATCGGGTTTGGAGGATAGAGGACGGAGGATTGTATAGATTTGATTTAGGTCGGGAGTGGTTGGGTTGGCGAGTTAGGTGGATAGGTGAATATCATGTCAGCTGTTCGGGGAGTCGAATTGAGGTTAATATCAGGGTTTTGGCTAATTCGACGTATATACAAAATGGAAGGAAGCTTCAAAGCTGAATTTCATTTTGGTAGCTGGAACGTAGTACACGCAGAAAGTTGAAAGTTGTACGATTAGATAAGATAAGGCAGCTGGTAGAAGCTTGAATCGGCTGTTTACCACCTGGCACAAGTATCATATATTTAGGAGTTTGAGGGCTTGACTTCTAAGACAAACCAACAACTCTTAAGTAAATGATGAAGGAAATATTATCCCCCTTTTATTTCATATTTCAGGGAATTCACTGGATTATAAAGATCATATTTTTTTTATGAGTTGTGTGGCTCGTATTCTAGCTGTTATCACTATTGTCTTCTACACCACAGCGAAACAAGGTAAATGCGAATCCAGATAGATTTGGACAATTCGCTCTATAAATGCGTGTGTTATCGAGAAGTCCAAGCTCAACGGCCTAATGAATATATTAGTTCTTAGTCGATAAGGCCTCGAAATACCTATATGGTAGTTAGTAGAATTGTTGTAAGGTCGAGCCTCTCCATGCCCACAACTACGGAATGCCAAAGCCAATAATCAGTCGCACTGGATCTATTGTTAAGATATGCTTGTTGACAGTTTAAAATTATAGAAAGCAAGTATGAAACAGACTTGTTCTGGAAGCTCCCCTGGACAAGATGCATCCTATTAGATTCGGTCAGGGCGAAATGTGATCGAGACATGTCAGTTTCTTGATATACACCTCCAGCTATATATCCGCACATATGGAAATGCCGAGTCTAGACTCAAGCCTTTTGGTATGCCGTGCTACCAACCTTCAGAAGATCATGATGTTAACATTGTAGTATATGTAGGCTGGGCTTGTATTGCTTTTAGTGACACAAAATCCGATCCAGGCCGTTCTTTCAGGACCTTGACTCGCGATCTACAGGGCCATTTTTCATTCAGGGCATACTACGCACCAAAATTTGTTTCTTGAGGCTGGCCGATGGACGGAAGTGCCCTATCTAGCGTCCCGCGGAGAAGCATCCGTGCTAACTTATACTAGCAACGTCATCGCTTTTGACCGCTTGTGACTTGGTAACGGGACCCTGCCGATGCTTAAATGGCTGGGTCCGTCGAAAAGACTCGTGATCTTTTAAGACATCGTGAACAATGGCATCTTAATAATGTAAACCTTAAAGCAGTTCTCTTAGAGGCGATCAAATCTCGATGAATTTCGGGGTTCACAGATCATCGGGCCATTTGGAGTAAAGCTCGTGCTCATCAGCTCGTCCGGAACATTCCCCCGCACTCACGATGAGCTTCAGACAGAACGAGCTCAGACTCATGATTTAATAGAAAGTATCGACGATATTGATTATATTTCACACTATGATGTATGTGCGTTCATAAAGGAGGTTCACTAAATGTGCGGGGGAGCGAATCAGGGCGTGGTGATAAGAAGTTGACTGAATGGGAAATAATACATATATGCTATGCAGAATGAGGTTCAATGTGCATAAGACTATTCTTGACCCGTCAATCTTGGTGTGACATGCCCTCCCTGACTAGCTGATCGTCGGTACAACGGACCTAACGTCTTGTCATTGTGTTTGTCAACTAGTATTGTTACGGGCGAAGTTTAGAGATCGAAGCCAATCTTGCGTTCGCAGGAAGAAGTAGGAATTAAGGCAAGGTGCGGGTATGCGAGATACATCTTCAGCTCCAAACTCCGAATTCATTTCGAAATCAGGAAAAGAAAAATTACCATGCAGTTCCTAGCTTACTGCGCTTATGGAACGGTAGATACGGAATGTCAATGTTCGGTCAAATTGGACAGGTGAGTTGGCAGGATGTAACTCGTGCTGTTTGGCACCATTTAGCGAGATGCAAAACGGCAGAAGTAGGCTGATATTATTATGTTGTCCGTGGTTGGGCATTGTCGGAATGCAAATTTGCCATGCTGATAGAATAGTGCTGCTACATGCCAGCCTGCCATACGTGACTCATGTCACTGCTTTGGAGCCCGAGCCCGAGATATGGCGAAAACGAGAACCCCATGGGAATGTCAAGGATTCCCCACAGTCTTCCCATAGTCTTGTTTGATATGTATATTAACTTCGTAAATGGTGTAGGGATGGATCGCGTGTGCAATACTACGTTTGGGTAGTAGAAGCTAGATAGACTTACTAACCTCCAGCTCATCACTAATGTAGCTTTTGGTCATTAGCTCCTATAGGCTGATTTCCCATCCAACATTTCATCTATCAGAGCCCTGGAGATTGTCGAATTGAGGAATTACACGGGTCGTGTTCGGACATTGTCATTGAATGTAACTTGGCCTTCTCTGGAAATAAGGCCATTAATAATGAGCGACCGGTGAGTGAGCCTGGTGGTCGATATTCAGGGTCCTGCCCCCAACAAACCCCCAACTACCTTGACCTGCAAGGGCGGGAGAGAGTGGCAAGATTTGCTGTAGCAATGTAGGCACCTTCCAGAAGAATTGATTTCAATACGGTGAGAGCTGATTTCCTAATTAGTGGGGTGTCGATTGAGAGCCACGCCTGGCAGGCCTGGGCATCCCACAGGGCGAAGAGCTCCAGGGCTACTTTAGGGGTATCGGATCAGCCGATCAGTTGGAAACCCGTAACCCGCACTTCACTCTTCAGCTACGTAAGCCCAGTGACAACACATAGTACCTAGGTAGATATTCGCGGGATACGTGCATATCCAGATCACGCCTCATCTGACAGTCTTATGTATCAGCGCACTTTTATGTACAACTTGTTCGAATCGAGATGATTAACGGAAGTGGCATTTCTAAGGAATTAATGAATGGGAGATGTTAGTACGTGATTAGGAGTATGTAGAAGCGTTTGAGAATACGTTGAAGAAAAGGTTAAAGTCTGTGACCCAAACGGCATTCCGCCTAGATGGAACCTTGGTACCTTATCAGTTGCCCCAGCCTGCCCAGCCCGTGGTGTTACAATACCGGACTCCACCGTTCGGTACCTAATGAAAGGTACATCCCACCGTTGGGATACTTGGCAATTTGGTAAGGGCCATACATAAAATATGTACAAAATCAAGGGAAGTCGCGTGTGTTGCATGGTCGTAGCCATGTACCCGGGTACTAAGCAGGGACTAAGATCTAAGTTGCCTGACTCGAGGACTAAAGGGGGTGGTGCTAAAGTATTAGGTACTATGTACTACTGTATCTTGCGTTTTTATCTCCCCCGAATCAGGTAGGTCCGGGCCACATCTACGTACATTTCATAAGTCAAGATGAGGGCAGGAGGGATGGATGAGGGTCAATCAGAATCCTGTACAAGTCATATGGATAACTTGGAACCTTGTTATCTCCCAAGTCTCCCAAGTCTACTTGGTTCGCTTCGCTTCATGGACGTTAGATGGTTTTCCAGTCTTGGCTGTCATCAATATCCGCCCTTCCCGTTTTCCTAGTTTAGACCTATTAGACCTATTACTTGTCATTGCTTATTGGACATCCTGGACATCTAGAGATAGACCCATGGATGTATAATATCTCCCGTCCTGCCTCGATCCTCTTTTTTTTTATTCTCTTCCTAATTACGTCCTCTTTGTTGTTGACTAACAACTTAATATACCTAATACAATACCTACACAATCATTTACGACAAAGGTACCGAATCATAAGACCGTCGCGGATAGAAGAGACACTGTTGGTAATCGGAGTCAAGAACTATTGCGCGTCATAGTGTCCCCTGCGCCCATCATCGTCATCGCCCCGTCTCGTCTCAGCTCGACCCCATCCGAAAGTTCGTATTGCGTGTTTCCAAATGTCCTTATTGTGATGCCTCACCATTCTCGTGAGATCCAGCTACTTGAAGAGCTGTTGCGCCCGCGACGAGAAGGGTTGTAGTAGTCCAACTTGTGAGCTCCAAGGATCTGCACAGGAGACTACATCATTATTATCTTATATCGAGTTTCCACGTCTTTGGGTCCCTGTCGTGCATCTAGCCTGCATCCCACGTTCGACGAGACGGCTCGCTGTTACGTACGAGAATCGTGGGACCCCTGGTGAAAGGCTACACACGACTAAAACGACCACCAATCCATTACTTCACTTGGCGGTCGATTCCTAATCATTCCAATCGCGGCATCTCCATTCCGATTCGGTGGCTAACCCGGGAAAAAGAGAACTAAGGGACTTACAGCGCATTTAGAGCCACGTTCC
Source organism: Annulohypoxylon moriforme (assembly GCA_022695765.1). Lineage (NCBI taxonomy): Eukaryota > Fungi > Ascomycota > Sordariomycetes > Xylariales > Hypoxylaceae > Annulohypoxylon > Annulohypoxylon moriforme. The sequence goes on from MU403112.1 coordinate 234,678, forward strand.
TTGCGGCCTGCGGCCCCGCTACGTTTGGTTAATTGCAGCAATAGGGTCACGGCTGATTACTGTTACTAACGATTTCCCTTAAAAAAGTCGGGTCCAGTTGCGAAATCAAGTAACCATGATGGTCCCGAGATCCTTTTTCTACTCTCGCAAACAACCTATATCCCCGACCTCCGTACCGATCTCGACATCTAAGGGATCTACACCTAAGCGTAAGGATGACCCATCTACGAAGAGAGACGCCACTCCTATCAAGCCTACCAATATTAGAACGCCGCCGAGGGACCTCAGTATGGCTAAAAGGAATGGTCTACAGTCGGATAGGCTATCTCCGCCAAGCAACAGTCCGCCAAGTACTACCATGACCAACGCTGTCGCGCGACCAAATACTCCTTCCAGCGCCGTACAGATCCCCATAAAATCGAAGCAAGATGGTGCACATGCGCATAGACTGCGACCTCATGCGCATGCGCCTCGAAAGCACTCTTCGAGACGACCTCACGATGCGCATTCTCCCGATGCCATCCCCCCGTCTGTGGCTGCGTTGCTTGCCATCACTAGCATTCCTCCGCCTAACCGGCGTATGAGGTCGCGGCAGCAGTCTAGAGACTCGTCTAGAGATTCGAGAATGACGGTGGATTCTATCGTGACTCGATCACAGGTTTCTGAGAAAGCACTGAGCCAGGAACTTAGCGAGGAATTTGCTCGAGACTTGAGCGATGGCAGCATCGCATCTTACGACCGCAGTCCGATGGATGTATTGCTTAGCCCACCCGATGAGCTCGACGAAGATGAGGCATCCATTAACAGCGATAGCGCATTTACATCAGCTCTCTCAACCCGCGCAGCATCTTTTGAAAGCGTACCTTCCTTAGGCGACTCATTTGGCACTAGCTATGTTACTTCTATCGATTCTCCCATCACACCGCGAGGGAGGAGGATACGCCCACCAAGACGTTCGTTAGAACCGATTTCTTCTCCGCCTGGAAAAAATCCGGAACACCCGCTATCTAATAAGAGCAATACGGAGATCGATCAACTTGATTTCAGGGTTTTCGACGCAAAGCCAGGACCTGCTGAACAGAAACAAATTACGGGGCTGGCGCCTCTTAAATCTGTCTTCAAATCGAATTTGACAGCGTCACTTCGCGCATTGCGCTCGGCAGCCCGATCTTTGTCTAGTTTTACTTCTTCGTCGATACCTCCCGATGATTTTCTTACCAGGTCTATACTGACAATTGACCCGCGGGTCCCGTTCACCGATGAGAGAATGCCCCCAATTATGGAAGAACCTAGCGAGGCAATGCGTCGTTATCTAAACCCAACGAGCAATCTACGTCCCGATTCACGTGTGCGGTCGCCGACTCGCAGTTACACGGCCTCTATTCAAATGCAAACCTACAAAACCCAGAGGTCGAGGAGTGCCCCCGCATCCAGTCGTCCAGGTGGTCAGGCGGGCAATTCTAAATCCCCAGCCGCCTTTGTATTTCCGCCAGGTCCTCGGCAGCGAGAGATACGTGAGAACTCGGACTTCATTCGTATTGCAGTTCTGGAACACCTGATGCGCAAGCGCGGCAAACTAGATGACCAACGTGAAGGACACGCGCGTTGGCTCCTACCACCAAGAAAGTCTACGTCAAAACCTTACGAAATTGGACCTGATGGTATTCCTGCTCGGTGGGTTGCTATCTCTCAAGACACCATTTAAATTCATGGAAAGCAATCTTCATTGATTCGCCGCCGCCTCATTAAGATCAACAAGGATGCAGAACCCATGACTACATTTGGATGGGCCTGAAGACGGCTGAGGAGCAAATTTGGATATTCAGCATTGTGGGTTACCTATGTCATCCAACGAACGATTTCAGGGTCGAAGCAGAGGAATGCGTGGATCGCGGGCTCTGTCCCACACGCTACGTCAACTACGACTACCGAAAGATTGACTAGCCCTGAAATTCGGCGAATCCTAGGCCTCCCATTACTCCACCTTTCCGACATCGCCAGTCTCGCTGGACCCATCGTAACATTCTCGAATGCCCGAAACGCGACAAGCGCTATCATGGATTCAGGGTTGTGGAGTATCTCCTCTAATCTCATTTTGCCTAGTCAGGGTCCTGTCAGAAATATTCGGGTATGGGATCTCTCGCGGCTTGATCAAATCTACGACCGAGGTCGGATAAGTAGTGGCTCCTACAAGGATGAACAAGTTGGTCATCTTGTCGAGTTAGGCTGCTTTCCTCTGCAAGTCTTCCTATGCATTCCCGTAGTGCATTATCTTGCACTGCTCTCTAATCAGGCCCACGACGACTTCGAAGTCCCGCTATTTTAATATAGCGCAAACAAGACATATCCTGACTCCTCGTATGCTCGGCTGTCGCTTAAGACTTACGGAATTTGGAAAATTTTCAACAAGAGCAGCATTAGCGGCTCATAAAAAAAAGAACGAAAAAAAAAGAACTTGCGCATTCTACAATGCCATTTCATAATGCCATCCTAAGCCTTTCGGCTTTATGCGTTAAACCAGGATGTGCATATGACGATTTTGCCCCGATTACGTAGCCGTCATTCTGTTTGATATTTCTTTTCTACGACTTTGTGCGCGGCCATTCGAATACCCCTGAAATTTACTTTTTCCGTTTTAGCGACTACCTATTCCCACACATTCCTATTTCTTGTTTTTCATTTAGCGTTGCTACTTTATTCTTGAACTAGTAAAGGTTTTGCTATGCATTTTGGAGGAGTTGTGGCTCCTTCTGTGGGACGCATTGGGAAGGTATTCTTCGGCTAAGTTGGGTAGCCAATGCAATTGCCCGGCGTTGGACATGGGGATCATCATATACCATTTACAACTGCAGATCTGGGCAGCCAGAACCGACTTTACGACGGATTTATAAAATCTATATTGGGAAGAAATCATGAGGAGCATATTTGTGTGCATAACGGAAGTTTAGATTCGCATCGGAAGACGCAGACGCAGGGACTTGACCAAGCTCTGGAGTACCTTGGAAAAAAGAAACAAATACCTCAACCCATCCTGCAGACTATGCATAGCTGCCCAACAGGACATGATACCGGAGTTATTAAAACCAAGACGGCGATAGCATTTGTATGTTTTTAGATCAAGAGGCGGGAGTTGGTTATCATTTAGATGCGACGCGGCCCTTGGCGAGCAAGCGAGTTGTGCTACGTGATAAAGATATTATGATACTACTGTATTAATCCCAAGTTATACAACACCTCTAATGAAACTATTAGATTACTTCTCATGAACCACCATGTGGTAAACTAAGTGATAGTTAAATTAGAATCAGGTCACCGAAACATGTAAACTTCTAACTAGAAATAGTTTAATTGAAAGTTTAAGTCGACCTTTACTAACGTGTTCATCTAATAATTATATAGGTAGGAGATCGCCGTAATTACCGAGAACGAAGATAGGGGAATATCTAGAGCAACTTATTCGGCGATATGCCTACGTCCTAATGCATGTGTTTATTACTCTCCTCGATATCTCCTATTCTTCATCTCGAATAACTTAGTAAAAGCGGCCATCTGTTTAGTCGGGAAGGCCGACATTCTCTCTGAACAAATGAACGAATTGATTAAAGGTGAAACATAGCCTACTATCCATACCCCCCTTACCTCGATGTTGTTTGCTCGAGATGTATCAACGTAGTTGCCATTATTACTTCTATAATGTAATGCCCAGAACGGTAGTTAGCAATTCTAAATGCGAGATAAGAAGCCTCATGCCGTGCAACGGCGTATCATGTATACCTGCCTACACGTGCATACCACAAACATCCATGATGCATAGCGAGATAGGGCAAAGATAAACTAGACATGTGAGCAATCGCTTATGTAACTAGTTAAATTAAGCTCGAAGTATATACAAAAGGTTTAAGATGATTATAAACAATACTGAGCCCAAGGGGCCAAGGATATCCCGTATAATCACCCGCTGATAACGCCTCCTCGCACAGGGCCGGGGGGTATGTACAGGTGGGCAACATGATATACATAATCATCATTACGCGCTCGGGTGCCTAAGGTAAAGTAGGTAGAGGAGGGGAGGTGGATTTAAGCAATGTAATCCCGATACACCCTCTTCGCCTCCCGTCTAACCCGGCGCCCAGCCTTGCGCACACCCCGCCACACCGCCTCCTGCCTCGAGATCTCCTTCTTCTTGCCCGAGGTCGCGGCCGCGGACCGCACGTGCTGCGCCATCCACGTCGCCCACTCGTTCGGCGCCGACTCCCCGCCAGGCAGCGAGTTGAAGTACTCCCAGCCGGCTACGCCGCCGAATTTCGGGTTCTCGCTTGTTAGTTCTTGGAGCACGGGCGCTTCGCTGTCGAGGGCGACGAAACCGCCCCCGTTGGAGGGGTTCGTGACCAGGCCCATTACTACTTTGTTGGCCGCGAACCCGTCGTCGATGATGGATTCGTAGTCCGACGCGCTGGAGGCGTCGCCCCAGCCGTAGTAGAATTGCCCGTTGTAGAAGGAGATCGAGGAGCCGCGCTGCTTCTCTAGGTCGAAGTAGCTGAAGCCGCTTAGGTTGCCGCCGCCTTCGGTTAGGGCCGCGGCGACCGGGGCCAAGGAGATGGTGAAGGAGGTGCCGAAGTCTTTCTTTAGACGGTCGATGAGTCGGATTATGCCGTTCAAAGACATGGATTCCTCGACGTCGAGGTCCAGACCTTGTAGGTTGTATGTTCCGATCATGTCGTGTAAGGGCTTGTAGTACTTCTCGAAGGAGGCGTCGTCGCCGTCGAGGCGCGAGTACGAGCCTGCGGCGGCGCCGCCCAGCATCCCCATTACGGTGACGCCGGCGGCTTGCAGCTGCGCGGCGTCGGACCAGACGGCGTCGAAGAGGGAGTTGTCTGGCGGGTAGTTGTTCAGGTGCACGCCTGGGTCGTCGGTTATGTGGATGGCGGCGATCAGGACGTGGGTTACTGGGATGTTGGACTTGTCGCTGATGAGGGGGAGCAGCGAGACGTGCTCTGTTGCGCTGCCGTTGAAGTTCGTCGTCTGGTAGTAGATCACCACGCGGTGTTCGTCGACGGCCGCGGCCTCGGCCTTGGCGGCGCAGACGGCGGGGACGAGGAGAGGCATGATCCTCGTCATCCACTGGGATACTTTGCAGAACAACATCTTGGGCAATTCTTTTTTCTCCGATTATGGACCTATTCCTATCCGTTGGTTTGGGTCCGCAGAGTTGGGATGGTAAGTAGATCTCGAAAGACGAAAACCTGGGGGGATCGTCTTGCTCAAGTACTTCTCAGCTTCGCAGTCCGAATAAGCTTGGCTAAGCTTGCTGGGCGGATCCCTCGAGCCACTCAGCTACCTACATGGTCATAGGGCTATGCGACGAGGAGGCGTAGCCGAGCTTACTTTAAATAATATACAATAGTATTTACGTCTCATAAGGGAGGCTTGTCCATCCCATCTTCTCATCCCTCGGGATCTACGCGAGACCAAAAGGCAGGGTACTCCGCTCATGCAAGGACAGTGCCAGGTGCCGACAGCGTCTGAGTTGAAACGTTTCGCCAACAAGGGGGGAGGGTAAGGTACTATGTGTGTGTGCTATTGATTGCGGCCGGGTACATACTTGGCGTTCGAGATCCACATTCGCTGAAGGATCAGATGGGACGACCAATGACCTGGTCGGCCTCGCGCTCAGCTTGGCGGGAACAGCGACTATCCCTCTACCACTCCAATCTCGTTAATGAGGTCATCAAGGGTTTCGTTCAAGGGGCTCGCTCGTCTCCCCGGATATAATAGGCAGGTGGGCCAAACCGCGCGATCGATCGTCTGTCACATTTTGTAGTATACGGCTGTAACACTGCTCCTCCCGCGAACGGAAACAATTGAGGGGGGTTTGTTCGACTGGGATCAAGTTCTGGAGTCTAGACGAGCTGTCGCGACGGGATTAAGTTGGTAGGGCTGGGTGACGGTAAGGACATAGTAGCATCGAGTCGGGCCTATCCTACCTTGTTGTATTGTATGTAGTAAGAGGACTCATCGCTGCCTATCTTGTATGTATGTATTTTATCTATTTTTAAGGAATAGGCGATGGGTTTGTAATGAGTTGACATTTTGGCTTCGGTGAGAAGGGACGCTAGACCGAGGGAGGTCTGTATGTACGTGGGTAATGGCATACGAGTGCCGGTCTTACTGATCTAATCGAATTGTCTATTGAATGGAGCCAAGCGAGTACAGGAGCGAGATCTGTAAGATATGGGTAAGCTTAGTTGAAGTGACGTGGTATTGCATGATAATACCTAGATATTTACCTATGTATCCGTTCCATCGATGTTGGAGAGCTATGGATGGGTCGTTTAATCCCGTTCATGGGATATTGTCTATTTACTAGATATACACGAATATGCGTTTCGTATATATCGATTGAGGAGGATATCAATAGACGGAATGACCTTGCTGGATTGAAACAGAGATGGGAGAGGATTAGAGATTGGGAGGCTCAAGCCAGATCTGACAATCCCAATTTTATTTTCTATTTTCGGCTCTGTACGTGGAGCTTAGCTCGCATTCTGACCAGTCTGATACGTTACTCCAGGGGATTATTGGATTATTGGGAACGAAAAGCGGACCTCCGTATCTTCCGTCTGCGTATGTGCTGTAGATATTAATCGAAGGATCTTTCAATTTTGAGGCCTGTATGGCCTGATTCGTTATATGACCACTAGAAGCTATTTTATAAGAGGGATCCATGGACGTTGCCAGTCTTTCGCAAGCTATCATCTGGTGGGCATAATATCCATGGATGTGTGCTGTCACGCTTCTTTACCCAAGCTGCTCAAGTAAGACGAGGTAAGACGACGTGAATGAGCTTTGAATTGCTGCTTTATTCGATGAAGGCTGAGACATCTGCAATTGGCAGATGAATCTTATCCTCCATAGTTATGCAAGCGGCCTTCAGCGACTCAACCGAAGATGGTTTAAGACGGAGCGTAGGTAGGTATTCCGGGTCGTTGTTAATGGGATATTGTTGAAGCCCCTCCACTGGCATGCGGTTACTGTAGGGATGCTAAAATACAGGTAGGTACCTATAACTGCATAGCTGTTAGTGGAATTAGCGAGGTATTTAGGTACTGAAAGCTCCGAGGTCCCTCCAGGGCTATTATTAAGCGTCTGTAGGGCTGGTTATCGATAAGAATAGGCACGTAATCCACCGGACCAACCAGAAGGGTTCTCTATGCGTCATCCGGGATTCCCAACGCCTTCTCGTCGCCTTCCATCCTATCTACCTAGTAATTAAGGTTTCCGGAACAAAAGAGCCTCAACACAACTTCTTTTTTTCTCCATGTGAAGCTGCTGCCTACCATTTTGTACTTTATTCCCAACTTCCATCTTTCACTTTTTTTTTTCCTTCTTACCTTTTCTCAATCCATCATCCAGACGCAACTCAATTCATCGCACTCTGATCTGCTACCAACTTTATTGTACCACCACCACCACCACCACCACCACCTACATCCGTAAACTTTTGGGTACTTGGTATCAATTCACCTGCGCTGATTTGCACCGCTACTGGACTGCACTATTACTCTATTACTTCATTACTTTTCCTATTTTTTCAGGTCCTTTACTATACCCGCTACTAGGCACTCTACTTCATCACTCTTTACTACTCTCATTCATCAATCACTACACATCACACTACTCTCTCATCACCCTACTTCATCACTCACTGTACTACATCACATCAACCACTCTACTATATCAAACTCTTATCAATCGCACTATTCCTTCATCACTCCATTACTCTACTGCGACGACTATATATTGCACTAGTTTTATCGCGAACTCTTTCATCGTACTACTCTACTATATTTCGCATCATCGAATTCTCTCTCATCTTCGCATACCCTTTCATGTCTAGTGCGTTGCATCGACTTTCATCATGATGCCTGATCCTGGCAATCCGGATCGCTCAAAAAATGAGTCGGTGGATGCACGACGCTCCCCAACCCCAATTACTGAACAAGTGATTGAAGTGCTGAACGCCATTATCGACCAAGCATGTGCTGCATCTTCTGACAATCCTGACGCTGAAGATGATGTTACTGAGGTTTCCGACATTGTTGATGAGGCAACCGCGATCAAGAATCTCACGGCAAACGTTCGTGACCAGGTCGACGTTGAGCGCGATATCACTTATCAAGCCAATCTCGCATTGATCGATGCGGAGGACAAGCGAGATGAGAAACGTATCGACAAGGTACGAGCTAGCATAAAGAAGTTGAAAGCCGAGAAGAAGATTCTCGAGGGGCAAGTTCGCATGGCCATAGGAAGGCCTATACACCGAAAAAACCTTCAAGAGAAGATTGCTCAAGCTGCCTTGGACATCAAACAAGCGAATAAGGACATTGCTGATTTCCAAGCACGTATCGAGCAACGCCATCACGAAGGCGACAATCCCGACCAGACGCAGAGTGGTAATAAGAAGTTACCTAATGAAAGTCATCGCGACTTCTTGATTCGCACTGGAAAAATCACTCCATTTGCGAAGATCGGTGGGCCACGACCTCGAGGCGTTGAAGGGGCTCTGGCCGACGCTTTAGTCGATGCTGAGGATGAAGCTACAGCTGAGCAGTTGGAAGAGCAAACGACTTATCAACCACAATCTCACCAGAACTTACGTGCTCCCGGATTTGACGATGAGCCTGACCTAGCTACTGCTGCAGCCGAAAGCGAATTCGGTCTACGCCCTCGTCAACGTAAAAAGCGCAAGGTAACGCGCCAAGCTTCGTCCGGTGACGAATACGTGCCTCAGACTTCATCGGATGCGCCCGCTGCGGACTACGTTGATCAGGAATCAGAGGATGATGTGCGACCTCGAAAGAAGGCCAAGAAGTCAGCAAGTAATGACCAAGTTGACCTTAGCCAGATTGATGATGGCAATGAGCGAAGTTACCAGACTAGACTGGTCGGTTGGACGGAAAGACGTCGCATTAACAGGCGTAAAAAGCGGCAAGAGAGAAGACGCGAAGGCCCCGATGAGCCTGACAGCGAAGATGAGGAAGAATGGTTGAAACCTTCTCCAGATCATGACGACTTTCCCCTTGAGAACGGGCTTAAGATACCCGGTGACATCAATCACGCGCTGTTTGACTATCAGAGAACTGGTGTTCAGTGGTTGTCAGAGCTATACTCCCAGAAAGTCGGAGGTATCGTTGGAGATGAAATGGGTCTCGGAAAGACTATTCAACTCATATCTTTCCTTGCAACTCTACATCACAGCGGCAAATTGGACAAACCTGTCATCGTCGTGGCACCGGCGACTGTATTGAAGCAGTGGGTGAACGAGTTTCATCGATGGTGGCCTCCTATGCGAGTGTCGATTCTTCATTCCTCTGGTAGCGGCATGCTTAGTGTGAAAGCCGAGGGCAGGATTGAGGATCGCGACGAGATATATGATGAGTACGACCGAAAGGATGAGGAAAAGCTTGGAATGAAGGCAAGGGGGGTTGTTGGCCGAGTCGTGCAGCAAGGCCACGTTTTGGTGACGACCTACGCTGGTTTGCAGACATACGGCCGGCTCCTTACCCCCGTAGAGTGGGGTTATGCGGTTTTGGATGAAGGCCACAAAATCCGCAACCCCAACAGTGCGGTTACGATATATTGCAAAGAGTTGCGGACCCCAAACCGCATCATTCTTTCCGGCACACCCATGCAGAACAATCTGACAGAATTATGGTCACTGTTCGACTTCATCTTCCCAATGCGCTTGGGAACGTTAGTGGAGTTTCGGAACCAATTCGAGATCCCCATTCGCCTTGGAGGTTATGCTAACGCCAACAACCTCCAAATCATGACTGGACAGAAATGCGCCGAAGTCCTCAAGGATGCGATCAGTCCTTTCCTTCTTCAGCGTCTGAAGGTTGACGTAGCGACCGATCTTCCTAAGAAAACTGAACAGGTACTCTTCTGTCACTTAACGGGGGAACAAAGAAGTCAGTACGAGTCTTTCCTCAAATCGAAAGATATGGAAGCTATCTTTAAGGGATCCAGGAATTCCCTCTACGGAATTGACCTGCTCCGAAAGATCTGCAATCATCCCGATCTTCTAGACCCTAAGTTGAAAGACAGGGCAGGGTATAACTGGGGTGAAGTTCGTAAATCTGGCAAGATGGTAGTCGTGAAAGCACTACTCCAAGCGTGGAAAAAGTTCGGACACAAAACTCTTCTCTTTAGTCAAAGTGTTAAGATGCTGAATATCCTGGAGAGTTGTGTGAACCACCTCGGCAATATCAACTACCTGCGAATGGATGGCGAAACCCCCATCAAAGAGAGGCAGAATCTTGTCGACAAGTTCAACAAAGATCCTAAGATCGACCTCTTCTTGTTGACTACGAAAGTTGGAGGGCTAGGCGTCAATCTGACTGGCGCTAACAGAGTCATCTTATACGACCCTGATTGGAATCCTTCGACGGATGTCCAAGCCCGGGAGCGAGCATGGCGTCTCGGTCAGAAGAAGGAGGTCACCGTATACCGACTCATGACTGCAGGCACTATTGAGGAGAAGATTTATCATCGTCAGATCTTCAAGCAGTTCCTATCTAGCAAGGTTCTTAAAGACCCGAAGCAAAAGACGTCCTTCCAGCTCGAAGATCTCCATGACCTATTTACGTTAGGAGATTCCGGGGAGGAGGTAACAGAAACAGGCCGGCTATTCAAAGATTCGGAGGTTACATTTACGGATACGTCAGCCAAGGCTAAAAACAAGCAGCCAAGCCGGAAGGCCGTGAAGGCAGGTGATGATGACAAAGCTGTTCGTGCCATAGGAGGCATAGCAAGCCTCGAGGATTACGAACCTGCGGAGCTCAAAGAAGAGCATAGCCTTATGAGGGGGCTCTTTTCGCGTGCTGGCGTACACTCAGCTTTGGAGCATGACAAGATCATGAACGGTAATAAATCCGGAGCAAATCCAAGGCTTCTGCAGCATGATGTGGATCGCGCGGGAGCACAAGCAGCTGCCTCGCTCCAACGTGCCGCTGAGGAAGCACGTTCTGTTCCTATTGGCACCGTTACTTGGACTGGCTCATTGGGCCACACCGGTGGACCGTCTAACATACGTCGTGATCGAGGTGGCCCTGGCTCAGCTGGTGTTTTGGCTGGATTAGCCGACAGACAAGGTCTAGGTGGACCTGCAAGCAACTCCTCCAGCCCTTCCCTTGTGGCTAGAAACACCAATATAGGGACGAAGGAGTTCGAACAAATGATTCCGGAGTATGTCGCAGCACATGGAGGACGTGTCCCGACTAAGTCGTTGGTTGACCATTTCAGTCCCTTCTGTATTAGCAAAAAGCAGTCGGGGCAGTTTAAGATCGCACTGGACCGCGTTGCAAAGATGGAGGGACGAGGTACCACGATGAGAGGTATCTGGGTCATCAGGGACAACTACCGAGTGGAATTGGGCTAGGTAAAAGTTCTGAGAAGCATTGTTTAGGTGGTCCCTGGAAGACAAGCATTGGTGGAAATATTGGTATTGAAGGAGAGGTCGTCTTGTAAAAGACCACTCAGGGTACGCATAACTTGGCGGCATTTAGCGAGCCATTGGAGGTCGTGGGGATCTTGAGCATAGCACAGGAGTTTGAGATCTTGGCGGACTTTGCATGCCATTTTTGCTTTACACATAGCGCTTTGCAAATCAGCTTTTTATAAATGAAATTTGCTTCATTTCACAAATCATTCTTACGTTAATTTTACAATCATGGTGAATAGTTCGACATTGATTTCACATGAGACGCGTAGACGAAAATTGTTGATCAGTTTTCTCATTTCTGCTGTAGCCGTGCCAAAAGGCATCATGTGACAATAAGCATAGCTACTCTAAGTATCATGGAGACCAGGCATGCTCTAATAATCAGATCCACGCCGTTCTCCTCGTAATTGTCAACGCCACAGAGATGAAGAAGCCCAGATGCAACCCCGTTTCGCCGATTGCCTCCAGATCGCCCATAACCACCAAAGGGGGTGGTGATATGATATGATATGGCGCGATCACAAACGACGACCACGGCGACCGCCCTTTCTGCGGGTGCTGTCGGAGGGGGTGGGGGTGACGTCCTCGATACGGCCGATCTTCATGCCGGAACGAGCCAAGGCACGGAGGGCGGACTGGGCACCGGGGCCGGGGGTCTTGGTGCCGTTACCACCGGTGGCACGGATCTTGATGTGAAGGGCGTTGATGCCGAGCTCCTTGCAGCGGGCGGCGACGTCCTGGGCTGCCAACATGGCGGCGTAGGGGGAGGACTCGTCACGGTCGGCCTTCACCTTCATACCGCCGGTGACTCGGGTGATGGTTTCGCGGCCACTGGAATCACCCAGAATGTTAGCCTGATGAACCATACGCGACGCAATACAACATGTTCTTTTTCTTTCTCAAGTCAAGGGTAGATATATATAAATATGTGTGTGTGCATATATATAGTATCATGTGAACCCCGGGCATAGCATAGCGAGAGAAGGCTCGTGGGGGGTTTCGTTCCTCCTCATTCGCTTGAAGCCGACAAGATGGATCTTTTATATAATTCGGAAAATGGGATATGGGATGATTGGTTTAGACGAACCTGAGATCGGTGACATGGACGAAGGTGTCGTTGAAGGAGGCGAAGATACGGGCAACGCCAAAGACGAGCTCGCCTGCGATGAGCGCGGGGCACACGTTAGCAAAATGATGATTTTCAGATATTCACCGCCGCCGGGGATAATTACTCACCTTCACGGACCTGAGGTCCGAGGGAGATGTTCTCCTGGGCAGGACGGGTGGTCTTCTTGGGAGGCATTGTGAATTTATCTTTTCACTTGTTTTCTCTTGTGGTGTTGGGAAAAGTTGACGGTTGGGTTGAATCTCAATGCTTGACCGCGAGATTTTTCAAGGGAAAAAAGAAATGATGACAAAATTCGTCGGGGTTTCTTTTCGTGTGGGAGAATGTGAGAGGGCAGCGGTGACCGGCGGCAGAAACTTTTAAAGTGGGGGTTTAAAGTGGGATAACCCTAAAGCCATTCCCAATTCTCGCTTGGGGCAGTGGGCGGTGTGCAATTGCTGCTTCGGCCCACTCGCGCTATTCTTATTTTGGACGAGCGACCTAAATGTTCCCACACTGGAACTCTATTGAATGAAATTTCTGTGTGGCTTTTTCATTTTCTCAATTCTTCATTCCAACAACCACCCGTCGACAACCCGCGATCTTTCAGCCATCGCCCAAATCGACAATCATGGCTGCTACCACGTATGATACTCTTCCCTAGTTTTTCTTCTTTGATTAAAAGAGCAGATCGAGTACATCGATGTCCGGTTTTATGGATTTGTTAGATTGTCGTGGTCCTCTCGGCTGGATTGCACTGATCTCGTGAACATCTGAAAATGGTGTAAAGAGACTTTCGCAACTCAGTTCGATCTATCCTAGACTTCTCCCTCAACATCTCAGGTTTGAAATATAACTTGCGGGCTGAGAGATGTCGCTCTGGGGCGTTGGAGATGAAGGCATTGTCCTTCTCTCTTAAAGTTATTTGCCGCTTTCACTGTCAGCATACCGATCAGTAATGGTCGTCTAGTACTGCAGACACAGAGTGTGCATATTTCTTGGATCTTTGTATCCAAGGTGTTGTCGGATGAGAGGGAATGTTGTAGAAGCTGTCGTCCTCGAGAGAGGCCATGACTTCTTCGAAGCATCTCACCGATTAAATTATTCCCTCCGAGTTAGCTACCGCTGAGAATGTCGCGCTTCAGTCGGCAATTCTCCAACCGGCGCTCTATTCATGCATTCATGTGTGATTGTGGACTACGTACTGATCTTTTTTTAACTATAGTACCGTTCCTACCAAGGACCAGGTCCTCGTTCCCGAGACCCTCCTCAAGAAGCGCAAGAGCCAGGAGAAGGCTCGCGCTGAGCGAACCGCCGAGATCGAGAAGCGCAAGAAGGTTAGTCTATTCTATCTGTTTTAAAGGAGGCGACGATGTGATGCACAAAACCTTTTGCGGCTAGACCAAGGTCAATGTTGTTGCAAATTAACCATCTTTCGGGTCTGATCGACGGAGAAATATGCATTTTTTACGTGTGTTCCATTATCTGAATTGTCGACTGACATTTCTATCTAGATCAACAAGGAGAAGCGCACCGTCATCTTCAAGCGTGCTGAGAAGTACGTCAAGGAGTACCGCGATGCCGAGCGTGAGAAGGTCCGTCTCAACCGTCTCGCCAAGCAGGAGGGCAGCTTCCATGTCCCTGCTGAGGAGAAGTTGATCTTCGTTATCCGAATCAAGGGGTATGTTTACATATTACCCACAAAGTCCCTTGAGCCCCAACTAACGCAAAATTAGTATCAACAAGATTGCCCCCAAGCCCCGCAAGATCCTCCAGCTTCTCCGTCTTCTCCAGATCAACAACGGTGTCTTCGTCCGTGTCACCAAGGCCACCGCTGAGATGATCAAGATCGTCGAGCCCTGGGTTGCCTACGGTTACCCCAACCTAAAGAGCGTCAAGGAGCTCATCTACAAGCGTGGATACGGCAAGGTCGACAAGCAGCGCATTCCCTTGACCGACAACGCTATCATCGAGGAGAACCTCGGCAAGTACGGCATCGTCTGTATCGAGGATCTTGTCCACGAGATCTTCACCGTTGGCCCCAACTTCAAGCAGGCCTCCAACTTCCTATGGCCCTTCAAGCTCAGCAACCCCAACGGCGGTTTCCGACCTCGCAAGTTCAAGCACTTCATCGAGGGTGGTGACCTGGGTAACCGGGAGGACAAGATCAACGCCCTGATCCGACAAATGAACTAAGTTAACGGTCAAGGGTTAATGGGTCTGGTTTTACGGGGGTTTGCTTTTGAGCATGGGTCACGGCGTTCATAAAAGCTTCGGATGCTAGCAATGAATTGAGATATTTATGATCATGGCAACCCCATATTTGACGTCTTCTATTTTAGTGACTTTTTGATATGTCCTATCGTGTTTCTCATATGGTGATTGACTCCGTAGCGGCCATGATGAGTGTAATACCAATGAGCACAGTCACTACTCGTTAAATCTTCTTACAGTGACACTCAAAAGCCACACTACGAATAGCCAACTAAACAGATAACTCAGACACCTATTAAGCTTCTCAACAGGAAATCAAGCTGGGCGGAGAAGTTTTTTCATTGCATAGGCTCTTATTAGAGCAGCTCAAATTCCCATCTCTAAGCGACTATGATATCTGAAAGCTACGCAGCGGCAGCAGACTCCAACATGCAACTATCCTCTAGCAAAATGCATCTCACGGGTTCCTCCAAATTGGTCGTAGCCGTTTCTAGCGACTTAACGGCCCAGCAAGTAGTCTATACACAGTTCCGATTGGGTGAAAATATG
Organism: Annulohypoxylon moriforme; assembly: GCA_022695765.1. Classification (NCBI taxonomy): domain Eukaryota; kingdom Fungi; phylum Ascomycota; class Sordariomycetes; order Xylariales; family Hypoxylaceae; genus Annulohypoxylon; species Annulohypoxylon moriforme. The sequence goes on from MU403112.1 coordinate 250,049, forward strand.
TACAGGATCGGTATTAGAATGTGGGTAAAAGACGTATAAGGTAAGATAGAGGGAGGGCCTTCAGAACTTGATGTCGAAGCTGGTGCCGCAGCCGCAGCTGCTGGTGGCGGCCGGGTTGTCGACGATCTTGAACTGGCTGCCGATCAGCTCCATCGTGTAGTCGACCTTGCTGCCCTTGAGAAGCTCCAGGCTAGGCGAGTCGAGGATTATTTTCGGGGTCGCGGGAGAGGAGGGGGGTTCGGAGGCGGAGTCGGAGTCCTTGACGAATTCGAAGATCGTGTCGTCTTCGCCGATGCTCGGGGTTGAGGGGGAGGCGCTCGTTGTTGTTGAGGGGGCGACTTCCGCGGCGCTGTGGTCTGCGGTTGCGGGTTGAGGGGGGGCGTTGGATGTTTCGGGGGGTAGGTGCGAGGAGCCCGGTGATGTGGGGGTGGATGTCCCGGCGGGGGAGAGGGAAGACGGGAGGGTTGTCAGGGACATTAGGTATTGGAATCCGTGACAGCCGCCGGACTCGACCGAGATGCGCAGTGCGAGGTTTGGGTTCTTGTCGCTGTCCATGATCTTGGAAAGTCTCTGTTAGAAGAAATAGGTTAGCTTGGGAATGTATGGAATAGAGTAGGCGAATAAGAAGGGGAAAATGGAAGCCTTACGTGCGCAGCTCGCGGCGTGATCTCTAACACCATGTCATTTCCGTCCTCGTCCTTCTGCGGGTTGTACACGACTTGGGTCTTGCGCCAGAGCGCCGAGGCGCTGAACGGTTGCCGCGAAGCAATTCCATTGCGGCTGTTGCTTCTGGGCCGAGTATTTCGAGTGCTACGAGTTCGGAGAGCACTTGGTTGCGATTGTCGAACATCCCGAGAGGCGGAGGCGGAGGTGGCGGCCAAGTGGAAGGCTCGGGTCCGCGGTGGCAGCAGGAGCTCGAGAATCGAGCCGTTGCTACATGCCGGCGACGAAGATGACGTATTTAGTAATCGCACGAATATATTAGCGAGAGACGATGTGCGCACGCAGCGCATAGGGAGAGGAGGCTGCATTTCGGCAATGTATGGAGAGAAAGAGGTTCTGTGATGTGCGGTGCGGTGCTGAAAGAGAGAGCGTTTCTAAGCAGAAATTAAAAAATTGGAGTGGGATGATGTCAAGCTAAGTTAGCTCGGCGTACAGTATAATGGGGCCGGCGAAAAAACGGCGGAATTGTGAGTGACTGGCCCGTACAAAAACGCTCAACATATCCATGGATTAGTAATGAACCGACCAATTACGAAGGTGCGATTTTCAATCCCGAACCCGAGTACAGTACTAGGACTCTCTTGCTTAGTGTTGTGTGACCATCGGTTGCAGTTACCGGCGACAGATGGAATCTTCAAAGCTTAAAGAGGTTATGCTTACTTAAGGTTGAGGTAACGGGAGTGTAACGTGGTTTAATGGCTTACTAAATCTATAAACCTTCTTCAACTTCATTCGACTTTAATATTTAAGAGTTGTGTTGCGCTTCTACTTCTTTCTTAACTTCTCATTTCTAGGGTGACTGAAAAAGTGTGGCTGTTTTGTTGTGATGCCCGAACGAGTACGAATGTACATGCTAGCAGTCCTTGTACAACAAGAAAACACTCCAAATCATCATCAAATTCACAAAAGTCATCCTCCTAGAACCCATCCTTTCATCAGCCTCCATCTTATTTCTTGACGGCAAGCCGCACCGAGAGATGAGTCCTAAAATGGTCACAAAAAAGGAGAGAGGATAAGGCCTTTCCAAAAAGAGATCCAACCCTTGAGAGGAGATCACTTCTCCATTCGTTGTATCGATGGATATCCTCTAGAAGCTGCGTTGGCTTCACCTCAATGCCTCAAACAGGAGAAGAAAAAATCTTCTTGCAGATAATTATCGAGGATGGCATCTCAAAGAGGTATACCGCAATGGCTATTTCTAATATTCCAGAACAAAGGAAGGTCGTTAACCCTTGGCTAACATCTCTTTACAGCTCTATATATAGCGAGGAGGACCGTTGAGGCTACTCGCTGATTGCGTGCTACCGAAGATTAAGCTCATCAGAGTCTTCTTATCTCTTACGTATAGCTCAAAAATCAGGAATGTTTCCACGTCATTGGTTAGGCTAGACCTCGACTTTGTCTCGCGTGGATTATCTCCCGCCGGAAACAGGCCCTTCCGCGGGAGTCTATATCTCTATGCAGGGACTCGATTCCTCAATGGGAAGCATATGTCCCGAGATTGATGAATTTGGACATCTGGATTTTCGTTTTGCACATCTTTCTTTTTAACCGCGCGCCACTACGACGACGTCCTTATTTTGCCGGCGATATGGTTTGCAGATATCCACAACCCCACGGCAGGGCCGCCCTTCGAATATATTGTCTCACGGGCGAAAAAAAAGGTCCTCGAGCTTAAATTTGATTAAATATCTTGGGAAACAAGGTTCCAGGCGGAGGTATTTGGAATCAGGGACAAAGGGATACCTACAAAAGAGCTCCTCCGCCCAGCTTAGCTATCACATGAAAGACATGATCTGAATGAAAATCTTTAGCAATTGGCACCTCCCTTACGAATCATCTGTGGGTAAAACAATCTGCTCAACGACCAACTCTTAAGGCTTCAGTTTAAATTTAGCACTGCCAAAAATGCTTCCCCAGATTCTTCCCCTCGCGGCTCTAGCCGCCACGGTCTCAGCCCACGGCCTTATCACGACGCCAGCTCCCCGTGCGCCGGGCGACGCGTCCGTTGCCGCCTGCGGAAAGTCCGTCGTAGACAACATCAAGAACGACAAGACGTCACACGTAGAAGGTCTCCCGGAGCTCGCCGCCGCCGACCCGGACTACCATAGCGAGCAATGCAACGTCTGGCTCTGCAAGGGTCTGCAATACGCCGACAACGCGGCCAACGTGCAGAAATACACGGCCGGCCAAAGCGTCCCCATCGAAGTCCAGCTGACGATCCCGCATGTCGGATCCGCCAATGTGTCCATCGTCGACACCAAGACGGATACCATCATCGGAGCCCCTTTGCTAAGCTGGCCCTCCGGGTATGCCGACGAGCGTCAATTCTACGCCCACACAACTCCCGCCAACCAGACTAAATTTAACGTTACTATCCCTGATGACCTCGGCTCCAAGTGCTCTGAAGCTGGTGCTTGTGTAAGTTCTAAAGGCCCTCTTTAATATTAAATTAGGACGCAATATACTAATAGACATGCGTATAGGTCATTCAATGGTGGTGGTACGGCACCGGAGCGAAACAGACCTACGAGTCTTGCGTCGACTTTACCGTTGCGTAGAGACATGCAACTTGGGAATAGGGATGAGTGAAATATAGAGATTAAATATTACGTTAGGTGTTAAGATACTTCTCGGAAATTTTCGTATCATTTAGTAACAAAATCTACCTTTCAAAAACCTTCGAAATATTATATATCATATAAATCCGAATTTTCTCACATATTAATAACAATGCCACGGTGAAAACAAGATTGTGTTTAATTTATTTATTTTGTTTATTGACTTAGCTGAGGAAATATTTTACTACTGCGGAAAAATAGGACGAAAAGCAAATTATATAAAGCGCGGATACTCCTAACACATCACGGATCGTCCCAAGATAACCCCAAGCCTACCTGTAGTACCTCGTTACATTGTATACGACATCATGTGAAATAGCGTCTTCGACTTTAAGTCGAGTAAAGCTGGCTCCGTTCACCATCCGCAAAAAAACTTTAAACTTTCACATTCCGCCCGACGTAACGATCCGTCACCGCCCCCCATCTCCGTTCCTGTTCCCGATTTTTCATTCATAGCTTAGTATTGAGGGTTAGGTCCGATACCTGGGGGAGGGTATTCGGATTCAGGTCCGGGCCTGCCGCCGGCTACGGAGCCTGAGCGGCCGTCACCGAAGTGCTTCTTGCGTAGAGCAGCGAGACGCTTCTTCTTCGTGATAGTGTTGATGTATGTACCGATGATAAAGGCGACGACGTTGAAGAAGGGAACCCAGGCGGCCTCAGGTAGGAAGGCCTGAGCGAAAGCGAGGCAGAGCGGCGAGGTAATCCAAGAAACCTTCATAACCTTCATGAAGCCGACGCGTACCGTCGCTCGTACTTGATGGTAAGTTCGGGCACCGGCGATGAGGGCCATAGCGACAAGGTAAACCACGTTCTGGATCGGTGCAACCTACGACGTGCATGTCAATATCAGAGCGTGTTAAACGTCGGGATAAAGGAACTTACGACTAAGTTGCTGACAAAGATCTGGAGGATCTTGGCGCGAAGACTCGTGCGGCCCTTGAAGGCCTTCTGGAGTACCCAGATTAGAAAATGGCCTAAAGGCGCGCTGACCAAGGCGCCATAGGCAGCCATCTTTGGAACGCGAGCGGTAAAATAGTTGCCATGCTTGTTGCGATCTTTAGCTAGCCATGATGCGAGTAGCTCCTGGAGACCAGCAAGAGTTCCGGCCGTGAGCATCTTCGTTCGCAGCGGATTTCTCTCGAGCTCGTTGATGTACGCCTGGGGAAAATTAACGAGTTAATCAATTGCGGTTCAGCGGGTCGCACAAATTTTAAGAACACGAAGAAAAAAATAACGACGACGAGGACAATAACTTACCATCAGGTAGCCTCTCGTTCCAGCGTTCCTTGCGCCTCCAGTAAGTGCGGTGCCGATTGCCTCAGAGATGGGATGTTTTCCGGTGGTGCCTGGAAGAGGTTCGCGAGGGATGTGAGGACGATGCATAAGAGCGTGAGTGTGGTGGCCGTGGTCGCCGCCGACGTTCTCGGTCGCATGGCGGATCGTCTCCCTCTCGACCTTGACCGACATGTTGATGATCCCCTAATTCCGAAATTCAATGGACGATAGATGTGGTCTTAGTCGGAAAAGTCTGGGTAGGAAATAACGTCAGTGATGGAAGTGTGGGCGGAGAGAAGGATTTCGAGCATTGAGGGCGGATACGAGGGTCTCTGGCAGAGTCAATTGATTTGTTTACCTTGGAGCTGACCAGGGGCCGAGGTAACTTGTTTTGGATAGGAAATTTGCAGATGAAACGTGCGTATGGACACAAAAGAACACAATATTCAATAGATGAAAAGGAAAATAAGATAGGTAGCTTACATTTCTCGATGAGGACGAAGTCACCGGGAAAGGGAATTGCGGGTCTCTTGGATACTCATCCGTGTCGGTCGTTTGACGTTTGAAGATGGAGATGGAGGAGATGGGACAGTAAGTTAGATGTGGAGGAGGTTGGTAGATGGTAGAGATGAGGTTGGACAAACAGGTCGGGCAAAGCTGGGGCCGCCAGCAAGTCCAGCAAGTCGCACAGGTCGCAGTTTCCCTCCCATCTTCTCATTTGCTCATTTACTCCTGGTCGCGACTAACCCTTGTTTTTTTTCCTTAGACGGCCAAGGTTGGCCAAGGTTGGCTAAGGTTGGTCAAGGGACGACAGGGGTTGCTTTGGTTGCTGCACGACAGCTGCGATCCACAAAACACGAAAGCTCGATCTCTACCTGCTTCTGCTGGTTCTGCTAGGCTAGTTTTCCCTAGCTACCTAGGTACAGCCCATCCACTATTCCACCCGCTTAGCCTATCCCGTCTGTTCCTGCCCATCCTAACCCACCATGGTCCATCCTACCCATCTTCACCTTGAACATCGCCCCATTTTTATTGGTTCGATTAATCGGGCGATCTGTTCTTCCGCGACCTATTACTGCATCTGTACGAGTGCACGCATTGAAGAAATTGGAAGCTTACCACAAGAAATTACTCGAAGAACCACAATACGCTTTAGATGCACACCTAGGAGAAGAGCCTCCAATTGGTAGGTAGGAGAGTATGGAGATCTTATATCAGGTACTAGCACAGGCTGGTCACGCCACTAATGCATCCCGTTTACGCAAAAGAGCGGGCTTGAAAAGACGGTATGGATAACGATCATGATCTGGACTGTCTGGACTGTCTGGAGCATGAATAAATACGAGTCATATCGCCACCCGCCAGCTCAGAAATTCCAAATTTAAGATTTGGAAGGGAAACGACGTCGTTGGGAATAGCTTCAATATGTGGACCGCGGTATGATGTTTTAACGACGTTTTGCCAAGACGAAAGGAAACATTAAGAATCTTTCTTACCCTCTTCTTTTCTATTCAGTGCTATGCTCTTTCTTCTCGGGAGGGGAATGGGAATTACGGAACCGGATGGATACAACTCGACCGTCAACTGTCCAATGTTAACGTCACTAATATTCTAAGCTAAGGTGGCACCTTCCCCCTTACTCCCTTACTCACATATGTATGTAGATTACGGCAGTAGCGTTGCGATAGTTTTACCAAATACTTGGAATAACTTGTTCCAAGGTTTGATGTCCACAATTATAGCTAAAGTACCAGCGCGTACCTCCAGATGTCCTATCAATCGCATCGAAACTTTAGGAACTTTCGCTTTTAATTCCAATATCTTCTATCCACGAACTTCATCACGGCTAAAAGCCACAGGTTTTGATTGCAAGCCTTTTTTATGAAAAATTACATAGATTATGATTTCTAATATCTCAGGACCGCGTTTTCACGTCAATGCCACTATTCACTAACATCAACAGTACCAATAGGCTATTAATGGTTAGACGATTGCCCGTAATTACTGGTCTGCGTCGCGATCAGACACAGTTTTCTGGTCGTCACCGTGTAACAAACATAAAAAAAAAAGTTCTCAAACTCAACATCTCCAACATTCTACTCGAAATCCTTAAATTGGCATCTCATCGCGCATCATCGATTTCATCATGAATAATCCACTACCAAAAACGCCTCGTCCGGCTACGGCAACGCCGGCTTCGCCGCAGTCTGAATATACCCGAGTCCCGCCGCGTTCAACGTTCAGACCTTCATGCACCCATTTAACGATGACCCGCTTGTATGATCCCAATCTCGTGTGCTCCATCTGTAGCATGCCAGGCCAGTAGGGATGGCTCTGGCGATGCACGACTGATCGGGAACTTCTCATTGAGGACGCTATATCGAAGGGTCGCCCGGTAATACTCACCCTCCACTTTCATCCTCAACCCGAGCGTCGCCGCTAACTGAGTCCTTCTAGGTGAGCTTTGATTTGATTGGCGCCTCATTCTCTGACAACTTATCCGTCCGACCTCGAAGTCCTGAGAGCCGATCAGATAAACTTAGCTTCTTTGGTGAAATTACTCCAGAGCAATTTCAATCGTACTCGCCCGGGCAGATCCGTACCATCCTCGGGCAGAGAGAACATGTAAGTTTACCTTCATCCGCGCAAGAATATTATGTACGCTAATGCACAGAATAGGTCCTTAATGTCGCCAACGAAGAATCATGCGGGACTAAGCCTCCCCCGGGATTCGAATACATGAGTCGCACCAAGCCTTGGGTCCCCAGTGAATACGACGAGTGTCAGTTCAAGTGCTGTGTTCGATGCCGTCCTTCAGCTGAAAGCCGATCTTTCCTGAACCTCGATGAGATTGTCAACGGCGTTATCCCGCCTACTGCAGCCATTGGTTTCAGTTTTCAGCGTTATGGACGACCAGTTATTCATCCAAGCAGGTTGGAGAATATCGGATTGAGACCTGTACTCTGGGTATGATTATTTCATTGCAACTTTCCTTCGTACAAAACTAACTCTTGCACTAGCCCAGGGCCTATGCCTCCACGATCCCTTCGTCTTCGTCCTCGCTAGAGACTTTTAGTTACTCGTCTTACGAAGGTGAGACGATTGCAGATGCAGAGCACATCCAACTCGCCAAGTCTTTTACACCCCGAGGCAGTTCGATAACCGAGTCCGTAAGCACGGAAGAGCACCATCCGTCTGATGCTACTCTGCCTCCCTGGCCTCATACGCCCGGCTCGTCTAAGGAAAACATGAAGTCCATCCTATTCACAGCTTGCTTTATACCTCTTCCTCCTGTTGCACCGGAAGAACAGGCGGTCCTTGGCGAACACTCGACTAAGATGATGGATGAGGAGATGGAGGAAGGACGATTCCACAAGGAGCCTTTGGAAGTTGACCACGGTGTGGCATTCTCGGAGGAGGGGGTCGGTCTTGGACTTGCGGACGTTGTGACACAGGCTTAGTAACCATTTCGTTGGAACGATATCAGGCCTAGTTCGCGATTTGGCTATCGCTGTAGTCTCAGGTTTCCGTGTGGATATTGAGTGGCTGGCGTTGGAAAGCCCATGGTGGATCATTGAATGGCACATGCAGAATCTCTGAGTTCAATGCTTGGGTGGGGGACCCATTGATATGCAAATTCGCTCCCACCGTCATATTGAAGTGCTCCGGAGTTTCGGAGTTCTGGAGTTTCTTTGACTGTCACTAATAGGGGTTCCCATGCCAATTTTGATGGGTGATTCTCTTCCATAATGACACGCCTATCACGTAGGTGGTTGTCTAGGTACCTAGGTATAGTGAATCCAGGACCATTCGATTAGAACGTTATAAGTCAGAATAAGAGACAAGTGCTGTAAAGAAGGATATGAAGTTTGCTAGGAACACGTGATGATTATAACTAATAGGTACCTATCCCTTGAAGCGCAGAGCTTCTACAAATTTGGGCCAATCAGAGCTCCGTATCATATCCTAATCGGGATTTGATTGGTCACAACCGCGGGGAACTACGTAAGTTTCTCACCTTCCAACTTCACATATTATAGCGTAAAGAAGACTTAGGTGGAAATACGAGCCGGGCTATCATGAATACTGCTGCTAGGTGGGTTAGGAGTAGTATGAAGTCTTTCCATTCACCGTCATACTCTACAAACTCGCACCAAGTCACGGCGAAATGGTTACAACGTATTCTTGAAGATCACTCCGAGCCGCCTAGGTTATACGCTTGGACTCTGGCAAACCTACCCCGTAGCACAGATCAAAGCCACGATAATACGCCACTGCAAGTACTAAGCGCAGCTGAGGAACGCCGCCGTATATACATTCTCGGCGTCGGCAATATCGGCCGTCTGTACGCCGTCTGCCTGGCCAAAAGCCCCGTCAGGCCGCCCATCACGCTCGTTGTTCATAGGAAGGAACTCCTGGCCCACTGGCGTGATAATCCCGGAATCGAGATCGTGCATAATGACGGAGGGTCGGAGCGGAACGCGGATTTCGATATCGAGTGGTGGACCGACGTAAAGCCGGTCTTCGGACCGGTTAGGGAACCGGGCTATATTTCTCACTCAGAATCAAACTCAGGCCCAAGCCCAGCCTCAGATTTGGGGGGAGGTGAAGGCGAAAGCAAAAGCATCAAAAACCTCATAATAGCAACCAAAGCCGCAGACGCGATGCCCCAAGTCGACCGCGTAAGGAGGTACCTAAACGACGAAAGCGAAGTGGCGTTCGCCCAGAACGGGATGTGCAAACTCTGGCCCCCGCTGGGCGAGAGGTATATCGCACACCGATGGGGCGCTGGTGGCGGACGCGGGGGCCCGCGGTGGCGCGCTTGTGTCACGACGCATGGCGTCACGGCGCTTGGACCTTTTCGCAGCTTGTTGGCTTCGCCGGCGGATGTGGCGGTTGGGGTTGTCCGAGACGGGATAGGGACGTTGGCGGTGGCGGAGACGGATGCGGAAAAGGGCGTGTTGATCGAGAGGGTCGTGGGGGCGCCTGGGTTGAACGCGCGGAAGGTCGGGACGAGGGAGTTGTGGGTGGCGCAGTTGGAGAAGTTGGTGGTTAATTCGGTGATTAACCCGTTGACGGCGGTGCTGCGGTGTAAGAATGGGGAGGTCTTTGAGGATAGGGGAGATGGGGTGACGGATGTGGTTGATGTGTTGCTGGATGAGGCTGCTAGGACGTTAAGGGGGTTGGTGATAGATGGGAGTACTGATGGGGTTCTGTTGTCTGGAGAACGGGATGGAGATGGGAAAGGGGGTAAAGAGGTATGGGGGAGTGAGAAAGAGAGACTTGAGAATTTGAGAAAGGACCTTGCGGGGAGGTTCTCCTATATGAGGTTGAGAGTCATGCTGCACAGTGTCGGTGAGAAAGTGGCGGAGAATACGAGCTCAATGCTACAAGATGTCAAGGCAGGGAAGAAGACTGAGATCGAGGATTTCAATGGTTGGCTGGTCGAGACGGCGAGATATCTCGGTGAGGATGGGCTGCCGGCGCATGAGAAGTTGATTGCTTTGGTTTTGAATAGTAAGACACTGACGAGGGAAGAGTTGGTTAGGCATTTTCTTAGGAGACAGGTTAGAGGTTCTGCTGCATAAGGAGTTTACGGAGTAATAGCTCGAGTTGCTAATCTATGAACGACGTCTCACCTTTCCCGGCCACCTTCTAGTTACTCCTTGGACTGGCAGTGTTCTACATAGGGATTCATAGAAAAGGATCAAATTAGACGGCTTATATAATATTATTAGGTATCCTTGAGATTACGTCGATTACCAAAGTCCAACATCCTGTATTAATTTAAGGGGCGCTTTTGTCGAAACCACATTCTTAGTGGTATTAGAAAGCAGACAATAGGGATTAATTGCAATACCCATATGACCGTTACGCCTAAAATTTTGAATCTGATTATCTAGAGATAGCTACGATATAAGACACAATTAACAAGCCTTAATTGGGGGTTTATTCCCCTGTATATTACCTATATATAAAGAGGATGGCTCCCGAAGCTATGTTGGTTGAAACAACCGCCAGAATTCTGAAAATATGTTACCTATATATGTCCACATAATTGTTATATGTAGCTAGCTAACTCATAGAAACGGGATTTCATATGGGAGCATTGTAGAAATATTATATGAAGAAGCATTGTTTAGGTATACTTAAAAGTCCATTGACATATATAAAAACTGTGGACTAATAACTACGAGATATGCTTGAGTGTTCTTCATTGCAAATGCATAGGGACCTTAACGGTCTGGGTTTTAATATTGTTTATTGATAACTTGTGTAGTGAAGCAATATGATATTTCCCCAAAACTATGATAGGGGTTCACGAGGATGATATTTGGACATTCTACCTGCCATTTCTCATCGAGGACGTTCCTGGGAATGTATGGAATTTCAACAATTTGAGTGCCTGGGTAGATTGTAGACTTAATATATTGTCGTAGGTTATCCCAGCTAGTATTTCTCAAAAGAATCACAGGGTGCAGTTTCTTATTGACAGCGTCGATGCTTGTAAATGGATGAGTTAGCTGAATAATCCATGATATAATATAGTTGAAACTCCTCAGGTAAAGTGAAGCATTTCTCCTATCCACGCCCTTATGCGTAAATTATCCCAAATGAATATTAGGCAAATTTTATTAAACCCTCAAAATATATGACAACAAAGTCTTGTTAGTGTTGTGAGAAATATGTCCATATGTCCAACAAGTATAATATCCAGGGGTTTCACAAATCATTAAATAAACATTGAAATCTTTGGATTTTTCAAGGTATTCGAGAAACACCTACCCGGTCCCGATTGCTAAGCACAATTGAAATTTAGTAGCAAACTCTAGCATCGTTGTCACTAATGGTCGAAGTATAGGTACAAAGGTAAGGGATATAATGATGTTTCTATTACACAGCGGTCGTCTCTTAAGACGTACTTGTATGGAAACAGGCCCCCAAATAAGAGACCCACAACCTCTTTAAGTTAGAGAGGGATTATCTTTGTATGTAAATACGTAGATATGTAGATATGTACTATTCGTACAAAATGATACGATAAAGTTATTCTAGTAGAGCGGAAATGATGCCGCTGGAAGTCGCGGCCGCGCGACGAAACCTTGACCTCTCCTAGTGTCTAAAGTTCTTTTCTTCTTTCAAACTTCCTCCTCTCAACTTCTTTCCATTTTCAGCTCTCGTGACCAAACTATTTCCCTATCAACCAGATTCATCTTGCTTATGGCTGACTGATGGACTGATTTCTTACCTGGCAGTTGGGGTTAACAGTATCTTCACCGCATGATCGCATTGGCTTGAGATACGCATCCGTTGTGCTGCAGCTGCATAGACCCCCCCTTCGTTACGGCTAACCGCCTTTGAGTCGCTGGCAATTCTCTCATTATCTGCAAGCCGGTCAAGGAGCCAGGGTTCCGTAAGCTTTTCGTGGAGTCGGCTGAGCTGTCCGACTACGAGTCGTTGAGCTTGCCTGCCCTGGGACGAGGCGTGGCAGTCCATTAATACGACAACGATATAGGCATCGCCGACAGGGTCGATGAATCCCTTAATGCCCGTACTATTACCCCCCGCAGTACGGCCATTCCAGGCGCTCTCGACATACCTAGCACTTTTCGAGAGGTACGAGTACGAGTACATCAGATGAACTTACAAATCCTACGCTTGTCTTATGTGTCTACCAAACCACCCCCCTTTTTTCGTCAGGCCTCAAAACTTGAAACACAGTCCGGCGGCCTGACGAGCACTAATGCATCAATTCACTAAGTCGCTATCCTATCACAACTTTTCGCCTTAGTAACGATCGATTTGAACCCTCGGTCAATCGATACATGAACACTGTACAAAAATTATGCTTACTGTTTACCAGAGCCTTACAACTTGATGGACTCATTCGATCTATGTGATGGTGATATTTCAAGTGCCCTGGAACCTATCATCGATCGATATAGGAGTTTGCGTTTGTACTTAATTCTTGTAGCCTTGCAGGAGTTTGGACTTGCCGATCGATCCTTGGTTGTCGATAAAAGAAGTCCACTAAGCCGGGAGCTTGGGCATAATCACGATGTCTATGACACTCGGACCCCCGAAAGTTCGGGATCGCCCACTAAGCCGGAAATTTTTATTTACTATTACGAACAAACGAACGGACGGACTTCAATTAATTACGCTGACTTATTATCGTATAATTGGAGCTTTCGGATGATCTTCATAATATTTGCTGACTAAAATAGGTTTTTATTGTGATTTTATGCGACAATTACATCGTAACCTGGGGGCAGATCATCCGCACATTGGCCCACCCGGAGAACCTCACGATAACACGGAGCACTAGATCGGGATACCGTAACAATGGTATTGGGGTCTTGCATACGACGATGTTAAATGGAATTCTCCGATTGGCCGCGCAAATCGGAGCGGATACATCAAACAATGACATTTAACGTTCGATTCCATTTGAAAATGTAAGAGATCATTTCTCAAACGAATCTTTCGAGCTCAAGAGGGAAAATATACCGAATTAGGGATGGTTATGCTATATCAATGTATCTAGATGCCGGCGAGGAACTGCAAGCGCATCACCCTCCAATTGGACACGAATAACTACTTCGGATGAGCAGATCCTATTTTCAGCCTCAATTTGTGCGAGCACTTGCATCAAGCAACTCAGGTAAGATACCGAGCGGTAATTAAGTCCGTCATTGTTGTTACGCATAGTGGATACAATATTTCCTTTCTGGGTCTTCCCTTTCCGATTTAGAATCGCCAATGGTGATCAGACATATCGCAGGTTAAACACGCATTACGCATGAAGGGAACTCGGAGGCTTCGAAAGGCTCGCTCGGCCTTTAGACATGGGCCGATCATGAGAATATCAGTCAGGCCTTCAAACTCGAAATTTGTTGATGGAACCACATCTGTCAAGGGTTTCCGTTTCCGCTATTAGACATAAAAGATCCGGATCGATCGGAATCTAGTATGCCTGTGTGCACAGCTACCAAATCGGATTCTGTCATTTTTGACTAATAGATCCAAGTTTCAACTCTAATCTAACTTGAGAGTAACGCGGCGCCGGGGATGAGAAAAAACTTCGGCTCTAGTTATAGCAGTGCTTAATTGGCACCGCGGGAGTGCGCTGCATGCTGCATTACCGAGGGCTGCCTGGACCTGGCCATCCATGTTCGCTTTGCAGGTGGTATGTCTTTCGTGCAGTTGAATTTCCCTAATGTGCGAATGAGTTTTTCTTACGAGCTGCAGCATCAACAGGGGCGTTTTAGGACCCCTCACTGTAAGGCCAGCGGCAGTTGAAACGAGATCCCACACCGCTGGAATACCTTGGTCTGGCTAGCTATATTGTTGTGCATAACCACGTCAGCAGCACTAGCAGCAAGAAGCGGCACGGTGCGTAACGGGTAAATCCACCACACATCTTGGTCGCCATGCTAACCTGCTGAAAGCTGGAAGACCTTGGAGATCTTTCAACCATAACGACAAGGATTCATAGACCCTACTTGTTTACAACGTTTCATCGTCTTTGTAGCTTCCTAGCTCCCCAAATTCCGCCTGTCAAGTTTAGCGGACAACCACCGACCGAGTGGTTGACGACAAATTGAATGTACGGCCCCGAAGAGCTCCCAAAAGTATCATCATTATGTCTCTTGTCATTTTACGTTCGAAATGAGCGACCGGTGTCCCCCTTTTAAGCCAGTAAATCGTGATGTTGTTTCCTTTTCCCGAAATGTTTTGCTGGGTATGGCTATTTATCCCAAATGAATGGTGGGTTGATGCTACGTGAATCTTGAAATTGAATCTCATCGACAGCCTCTCGGATTCTACTATACCACGTGCGCATGAGAGCAAATGAGCGCTGAACCGCCGTACGAGATGCTATTAGGCATAGCATGGAGCGAGCGAATTGTATATCGATATAGTCGCCAACAGAGCAGAGGGAAGGTAAGCGCCATATGCAGAGAACTGTTGTCTTCTCACCGCAAGACACTTGTTGCTTCTTTCAACAAGCAACTTGCAGACTTGTCAGCATCTAACTAGCCCTGTTTCGGGATTTCTCGATCAGGGGATCCCGGATGTATCTAGCTGAAGAATCACGCAAACTTAAGGCTAAGACACAGCAGCCTGACGATGACGACGGGACGATATATCGTCGTTGTTGGTCAGATCGCTACTAGTTGTCAAAGTAATACTGCCAACGAAGGGCTCAAGAAAATCCCGCTCCGAGGCACGAGACTGAGGGTGAGGCCGAATTGCGTCTCATCGGTATATGTAAGAGAGTTTTCCGCAGTGAGCGTACGTGTAGTCGAATCTATATGAGACCACGCACACCACTCCTAGCCAACGATGTGTATTTATTCGAACCTTTGATTCCCCACGGCCTCCGCATCGTGTGCCAGGGGCATTCCAGGTCAGAGTTGATCCATTGGAGGGGAATACAGCTCACAGGAACTGAGAAGTGGATGGGGGTTATATCGCAGCCGTGTTATATGTGACAATGACAGCGCACACACCACACACCAGCAGCACACAGACGCACACAAATTAACACCATGTCAAGCCAATCCAGTGCTTCGGTGGCGAACCTCGGGACAACCCCCCCAGACAGCAACAAGAGCCGGCGTGATTAGCGTGCAGCTCTAAGGGTACTGTAGATCGAAGGTTCCCAGATCAAGAACGTGGTACCTAGCGCGCCCTCCTTGCACGTTTATCCTCCCTGTTCTTATTTAGCTACACCTATCGCATTGTATTACTGGAGTTCTAATGTAGGTACCTACCCAGCCTACAAAGCCTACCTGTGTACCTGTCTACAGCGCCCATTGACCGTTGAGGCTACGGGTACCTTTTTTTTACTCGCACGCATTGCGCGTACTATGTATATACCCAGAAAGCAAGGCGAAGCGGTGAATATTGTAAAATCAGGCCATTAAGTCCTTTTCTGAAGGACCCCTTGAGAATTTCGAAACTCGAGGCTACTGCTTTCTCGCATCTTTTTGCTGGCTGGTAGGGAAAGGATGATGAAGAAGAAAAGAAAAAAAATGGCGCCGTCTTGCTTTTCTCGCTTTGCCCTGTACGATACCTACCTAGGCAGGTTAATAACACAGTACAAAAGAATCCTTCCTAGGTAAGCCGCGGAGTTTGCGTGTCTTCCTACAGGCAGGCTGGAAAGCGTTAGGCATCTATCACCTGTTACTCTTGTTCGTTCGTTCGCGTGCGTGTGCGTGCGTAAGGGTTGCTTGCTTGCTTGCCTTCTACTTCTCTTTCTCGCTCTCCTGTGGAGTTATGTAGGAGAAGGAGGAGGAGCCACAACACGTTAGATGTTTCACACGCGCGAAGCAAGCTTCCAGGGGGGAAGGGGGGGTTGTCGAGGAACCCCGTGCACACAAATAAGTGGCTGGTATTATACATACACACAGCAACAGTTCATCAGCTAAGAGGGAGGCAGAAAATCCCTTATCGGTATGTACGGGATTTGATGGATAGTAGCTCCGCAGTAAGCCTGGTAAGCTCGTCGCAATGTAACACGAGATAGTACAAACTGCTACCGCCTTGTCGAGATTAAGATAGGTACGAATCAAGATGCGGGCCGTTTCAACACCACTGCCGCATGTTAGTGATATGTTTTTTCTTTCTTCTCTGTAACGCGAACGTGACCTTTTTGCTAACTAGGAAATGAATTCGCGAAAAAAAGAAAAGAAAAAAAAAAAAAAAGGTGCGGCTGATGATGATTAAAAATCATTAGTAAATGTAAATGTAAATAATACGCAGTAAAGCAAAAATATTAGGTAGCTAGCTATGATAGTCATGAAATATCGTATACGGATGCTTCCTCGAGGATACGGTTTCGCCCATGAAACCCCCAGTTCCCTACTCCAGCGCTCGCAATGTCTCTCGCGGCCCCATGCCCGGAAAAGTCTCGTCGAGTTTTCCTTAAAGTTTAGATTCTGATTTGCCACACTCCTCCTACTCCTGTTCATGCTGTCTCTCTACCCGCTTCTCGAACGGGGTCCAAACTTCCTTCGGCTGCAACGTTTGACCTAGCCGATATGCTAGGTTGAAGTCTCCGAATGTACGGTGAAATGGAGTTCTTCTGCGTCCCATTGTACTTCGTCCGGGGTATCTTTGCCAAATCCTCCCATCTTGAGCCTCCGTTCAGATCCCCGTCCTTATTCCAAATATACCCAAGCCCGCCCGTCAAGTTGCGGTCAACGTAGAATTGGTTGTGCCCTCTTTTCCATATGCTTTCATGCACCCTCTTCCGATCGAGTGCTGTCACCGTAGTTAGAATGGCGAACAAAAAAAAGAAGATACTATTCGTAGGCACGCCCTTCATCTCGAAACCCATGCGTAAATGTATTGAGTAGTTATTTTGAAAATTAAAGAAAATTCAAAGCATTGCTTGTCCCCGTCGCCTTCCCCTGTCACCGTGACCTCTAAATTTTTGTCGTTAAAATATCAATATTACGAGTAAATGGCATGACCGTCGTGGTTTGGTATCTCTAGTATTAAGTAATAACCCGCCCCGGAGGCCAAAGAGCAGGAGGTAGACCCCGGCCCATTACTATTGTTGTACAAATATTGGATTGTCGGTAGTAGTAGATAAAAAGGGAAATGCATTTCTGCTTAATGCGTCGTGTGTTAATGATCGGTAATTCCGTAAGGTGGATAGTCGTTAGGAGCTCGTAGAATTCCCCCTCTCTTCGTTAAATTCGCTGATTTAACAACGCCCACGATCAATTCCTAATCCATGATCCCCAGTAGTCGGTAATATTCGTTCGAAGCATTCGATAGTAGCGCTGAAGTATATTCATCGTCTTGTGTTCGCTTCGTCTATGTATGTTTGGTGATCGTAGTATGTACTACTCTGCGGGCTCCTAACCTTGGAGCTGTTGTGGATAGATGGTGTCCCCAGACCCAGGAGCTGACACTCCTGGCGGAGACGCTGATTGCTATAAGTTCTCCTCCCCGACCTCCCCGGTATCTCCTCCCATAAGTTGCGTAGCTCGCTCTCGACACGCTTGGGGCGTAAAACCTGGACCAACTTTGTTGGAAACAAAGCGCCACTTTTCGTTCTCGTAGTCTTGAAGCGCCGTTCGAAGCTTTTGGTCCTATTCACCCTTGAATTAACGTCTGTATCGCAAAATTCGAACATGTGCGCCCAAGGCAAGGCAAACTTACTGTCTCGTCCGTCCATTGTGTCGTTTTCGCTTTGAGCTTCGTACAGTAGCGGACTTGTAAAGTACCCGATGAACGCCCTGGGAAGAAATCGGCGATTTGTTTCCATGTTAAGCTTTTATTTTCCTTCAAGTCGATAAGTAGTGCGTCGTCTTCCGGCGTAAATTTTAGCTTTGGCCCCCTTGGCCTCGGCGCTGGTGCCGGCATCCCAACCTGTCCTACCACACTCGGGGCGCCACCTCCTGCGGGCCCCATGCTTCCGTCTCCTTCGCGTCTCATCATTTTCGAGGGTGGCCCTTGATCTGGCAGGCGATGATGGTGATGTGTTGGGGCTGCCCCGGCAGCTTGCGCGTATGCAGCGCCCATAGATTGCATACTGTCGAGGTCGCCCTGATCGAGATCAGACATGCCGGGAACGGATAAGTCAAGGTCGTCCGGGCGACTGCGCTTCGATCCAGCGCTATGAGGAGGCTGGGTTGGCGTCATCGCCGGGTACAGCGGCGGACCGACGACAGAATGAGGCGACGGCGTTGGTCCGTAATGTGAAGGCTGGTGGCCCATGTGTCGGGGCCCCAGATGCCCCGGATCCATTAGGATCGGGTGATGATGGGCGGGGTGATGCTGCGACATGGCGTGGTGAGAGTGCGACTGTGATGGCTCATGTAAGCTCCTGTGTCCGGCGTGCTGCATTGGATTTCCTTGGTGGTGATGCGTGTCGTATGCGTGTGGAGTCTGACTCTGTTCGCCCGGATGCGACTCTTGCGGGGAGTAATCGACATTGTAGTCCGGCCCTACTCGATAGTTGCCCGCCAGTGTGCCTTCGATGCATGGGTTCCGCCAGAGCGAACCGCTCTGGACGGTCGCCGGAGTCTGTATAGAAAGAATTTGATGGACTGGAGCCCCTCGGGGCTGCTGATGCGCTGGCGGTTGCGAAGTGGGAGTGCGTGTTTCGCGCGTAGTATCGATGATGAGACCCGTCCTGTCGGATTGAATTTCGTAAATTAGTAGGCTGAGCACTTACTTGCTCAGCAGCCGGGAACATGTGCTGGTGCAGCGGTAGTCGTCGGTGAGTTTTGGTTAGATGCGGGATGTTGTGTGATTGTGTGGTGTCAAGGTAAGACCGTCTTGCAGCAGGGCGGCGAATTCCCGTAAGCCAAAGAATTAAAAATCAAGTTCGGGGTAGCCCGCGTAGAGTCTTTAACATCTCATTGCCACCTAGGCCTTGTCGAAGATGGGGATCCGTTCTTTTTCTTAGATTCCTTAGCTGGGACTAATATATGGTAACAAAATGTCAAAATGGAAAATGAGCAAGAGAGGGCAAGGGATGCATTATATCGTCTGATCTTCTTTCTCGTTTCTGTCCAGGCAGGGACGAGCTTAGGAACGACCCGCAAAGTACCTAGACAACCAGGACTACCTCTCTTTTCATCCACAGGTTAAAGCACTTGACCTGATTTGCCATGTGCGAGACAGGTATCGTTCCTGAACGGGTGTGGAGATTCGGTTACCTCGCCCGGCGATGACGGTAGCATAATTTGGTGATCTTATGCCATGGTCAGCTTTCCGGATATAGAAGATACCCCAGCCGGAGGTTATGATGCAACTGGGGCAACGATAGCCCACAACGGAGTGAGGTACACCTAAGTCACTGACAGGGTGAGAAGTACAGTCGACTTCTGTGAACCCTGGACAAGCTATGCCCCAAACAAGATTATCAAATGTCGAGGGTTATCCAAAGAGAGCAACGTCTGGAAAACGCATAGAAGGATACAAAACAAGACAGCCGAATGGAGAAATAAAAAAGCTGAAACGGGCCCTACCACGCAGTTGGGCAGTGTCTGTAGTAGACAAGAGCATGACAAGCGAATAATCGAGTGTGGGCCGCACCCAGAGACTCACAACTGATAGGCCCCTGCTCAACCTTTTTTTTCACCCAAGGAAGCCAAGGCAATGGCAATCACTGGAGGGTCAGAATGCCGGTTGACTGGGTGTACTGTACGTGAAGGGTGGCGCGCCCATGCTCGGCTGCTAGGGCAGTTGGAAAGCACTGGGTCACTTTTTCTCCCTCGCCCGCTTGGAGGGGGATATATGGAACTGGGGTGGGCTATAATAAGGAATTAAAAAGAGCTCGGATCCCTGACACGCCATAGGGCGAGTGAAATTTGGTAAGGTTGCAAGTAGCCACAGAACACGCTGGATAGATTGCCGAGGAGAAAAAAACAAGGGAAAACATGACACTAGAGCCCACTAACGGAGACTCCAGGTACACTGTCAGCGCAGCCGCGATTTTTTCAAGGTCACAACAACCCATGATTAATGAAACCTGGTTTCTATGTAAGCAAATATGTCGAACGATACTAGGGGCGTGTAGGGATGTATCAATAGGGCAAGGAGTCAGTTAGATGGAGAAAGACGACGAAAAGAATAACTAACAGAGATTAGCGGACTCACGTTTCGGGAGACATGACGATGATGCTCGGGTCACCAAATCAATCGAGAGTGATGGGGGCTGGAGACACTTGGCGGGATAACCGAGCAGGGTCATCATTAAAACGCTGCTCGCGTTTACGCTGTATTCTCGCTCACCCCATTCCCTCTCTCAGCCTGTCCGTCTATCGTACGTGTCAAAGCAACAGAGCGACCAGCTAGGTAGATGGTCGTTCATCGTATCGTTAATCTCAGAGCATAGGGTACCTCGCAGTATTGTTACCTAGAATAGTGAAAGGGCCATGGTCCATTGTCCGGAGGTGGTGGACAAGTGGTCCCAATTCTCTGGATCCCGGCCCCGGGCCATCGTAATATTGCGCGATTCAATGCGATTGAAAGTGGGAAGTCCAATAGACGGTGGAACCTCGAGGCTGGCTAGGCTGGACCATGACCACCATGACCATGTCAATGGGGGTAAGAAGCTGAAAAGACAGGAGCTCAATGGATGAAAGTCTCGCATGAACGAAACGTGTTTCAATGACTCCAAGCAATTAAAAGATCAATTATGCAATTTAGTCGCGAACTCGGGCTTCTAGGGCTTCTAGAAGAATGGAAATTGCTTCTAGTGCGTGACCAGGGGTGTTTCAGACGCCTGAGCCACCCCGTCTTTCGTGCTAGGTTCGACGATGTTGCGACGCCGAACGATGGAAGATCGCATATATGAAGTTGTAAAGGGAAAACAAGAATAGAATTGCGGCCAAGGGAAACGACAAAAAGACATTCTAGAAAAAAATACCTATCCTGCAAGATCGGAAATTGCGAACGATCTGGGTTGTATGGATAGGAAGGTACGGAGCGAGTTTAGACATGTACATAATAATCTACTAGGCTACTGCTAGGCAGGCCAGGTAGGCCAGGAATAAGGCCAGGTACCACACGGAAAGGTAAAGGTAGGTACTATCTACTATCTTTCAACCGGTCTCTATTATTAGAAAAACCGCTACTATCCGCATCCGTGATTCTATCCGTAGCTCTATCCTTTTCAGCTAGATAGCTACCCACTATATTGGATATTGGATATCGTAACTTCCTACTTCGTGTAGGGAGGGATGGGCCAGCACGTGCATGCAAGCACCCATTTGTGATAAGGCTCTTGCCGTTTGCCGTCTTGACCTTCAGGTCTTGATGGCCTTAGATTTATATTGGGAAAGAAGAGGTTGACATAAGAGGCGTTTTGCGGTTTCAGTTGATAGACGCTAAAAGCCTTTAGCCCCTCTCGTTTGCATCGAAATCAATTCAATCCATATTCTTTCAACTTACAACAACAAAAAATACCAACGCTGCAGCTACCACACACCTGCAATATCTGATATTACGACGTAAACGAGGAGCTATGCTCACCCTGCCCACCTTCGTACGAGGAGATATAATTGGCTCTGCGGGACGCATTGACAATTCCGGGCATCTCGGGCTTCCCTTCTAGAAGAATTCCATTGATCAGAGCCCTGTCGTTTTCTCCTCGTCTCCCCTGTATCCGACTTCCTGGGTGTGTGGTATGTGTGGTCCACTGCAGGCCTTGACATCTTGGACATGTCCGGGTTATCCACTGCATGTGCGCAGGGACGATGCAGCCAATTTAAAGCTCGGACTTGCAATGTGCCCTGAGGTGGCCTTTTAACCTGCTGCTGTGTAGCGTTGCGTGGCGCATCTAAGCACCTACCTACCTAATATGTAGGCAGGCAGGTAGGCACCTAGGAGCCCGGAGAGACACTTCGACGGGGCTGCATAACGGCGTCAATGCCGCGAAAGTAAACTCACACCCTACCCTATGGATTCCTTAAAATACGGCGACTCTGCGTTGGTAATTGTGGTGGTATACGCACCACCTACTCATCACGGCGCAACATGTGATTCGTCTTGTAGGCGTTCGGTCTAATGAAGGCATTACTTGTCTAGAAATGACATTGCTCATCAATGCTCTTTCGTCTTCTGACGCTCGCAAACTGCTCCCGCAAGCTTCCGTTTCCCCTGATCTGCGCAGCCGGAACATACACATCAGATGACCGTCCGTTTGTGGATGTCTGCAACTTCGAAGTCTGGACAGCGAAGCGATGTGTGTCAAATCAAGGTGAGGACATTTCCTTTTCTGCAGCAAGCCTATTCAACCGACGCCGTATCTTTCATGCTTGAGACGTGAGAATGGATACATCTTCTCCCTCTGCTCCTCCTGATTGTTTAGGACCGTTTCAAGCTCCACTTTCTTCGGGACCCACTCTCCCTTTGCATACCGCTGGTTTACCGATGATGGGAGCATCTCAGAGTCCCATTATGTTGCGCTGGTCGCTTCGGCACGATGCCGTCCCTACTTCATCTAAGATGTGCACATCTGCAAATACGTTCATGTATCTCGATGCCGCTCACCGTCTAATCTTACAAGGGCTGACAAATAACTGACCATGTATTAAGGAAATGGAGAATTTGCAACTCATTACCTACTTAGAGAAAGCAACAACCCATCTTTTTGGGGCGGAGTGCAGTACTACAATTTTCAGCGTTTGCGAAGATCTAGCACCTTTGGCACTTTCATGTGTCACCGCTGCTTTTGAATGACATCGCGGCGCAAAGTCAGCCTCATTCTACCATGTCTTGCGTACTTGGATTACCCTGTCGATAATGCAAATCCCACTGGGGAAAGCTCCTTGACAGGTACAGGTGGGGACCACTGACCCTCCAGACCCTCCTATTGCGCGTACTGCAGCACAAACCTGGAAGTACAGAGTACACAGCCTCTAGGGCTCCATTTAGCCCTAGTCGAAGAAAATCTCCGCATCCTCGACCGCCCAGAGATCCGGATTAGATGTACTGTACAAACTCCATCTACAGCGTACCGGCGTACCTACATACGCCTACCACAGTACGAGCGACAATCACGACCCTAGTTAGGTAGATACAGAACCGTGAAAGCTTTCCCCGGTACCCGGCCGTGCTTCTTGGAACATTATGGATACAATGGATACAAACTGACGGAGTGGACTGTCCATCATGGCTAGCCGGCTAGATTGAGCCAGTAATAGATCAATCGTCGTCTAATTAGATCCCTTTTGAGGATCTAACCTTGATCTGCACCACCAACCCACGTACGCGCGCATGAACGCATAAGAAAGAGCAATTTGCTTTATTATATATTCTGCACTCTTTCAGCCTGGCTATTTCGGCGGCGCCTTTACTTCGGCACTACATGCGCTGTGCTCCGCGCTACTCCTTTCTGAAGTTAGCAGCTTTCATCTTGATTCTTCATCTCAAAATCTAAGCAAGTGCACAATTCAGGTATGCATCTCATCTCATCATATCCCGAAAAAGCTGATTCCCCTGCAACCAACCCAAGTCCCCCACCCTCCTTCCCGCTGATTATCAAGCTACCAAATCTATATCGTCCTTAGTGGCGTACGTGCCCATCCCGCGCTAGGCAAAGTTCACCGAGGGCCTGGCTTGTCCTTTCTGCACTGGCTAGCGCGGAGGATTTCTTTCGATTCCACGATTACGGATGGCTGGGAGGGGGTGACGGAGGATCAGCAAACCTCGTCCCGCTTTTCTCCTCGCTGAACCGTCAAATGGACGCGCTGTATTTCTAGGTCTATGTCGCTTCTAGATTGGGCAGCGATCTGGACCCCAATTCGTCCTTTTTTTGCTTTTTGTTGTTGAGCCCTCGGTTGTATCGTCAGCGTGAATGGGGGATAGCCTCTCATGCGTCGTAGTAGTGCCTGATTATAGTAGTATCATGTAGCAAAGAGATGTGTGCGACCGTCAGGGACCAAGCTTATCATGAGCCTCTCACGCGCATCCTTTTGCGCCGCATCTACATTCCTTATCTGGGTTCTCGGGTTCGCTTGAGCTAATAAAGTTCGAAAAGTCGCGACGGTGATGGTGTACTACAAGGCATAGGTTTGAGAAATCTGCACCTGACACAAGCGATTCTGCTGGCTGCTCTCCACTCGCGCTACACTACCCCAGGGATCAGGGTCTGGTATACAAATCTACAAACAAAATCCAGATCGCCGCTGGCAACCTGTCAAAATCGTGCAGAACTTATTTCAGCCTTGGGTGCTTTCTCCACACTCGCCTCATTTATGATAATTGACTGGGTGCGCACGAGATTCGGCAGAGTAGCATTATTACCCTTAACGGGCTTACATACCTACCCAGGTACCTTCCTACGGGCTGGGGTTGGAGGTCCAAGCTTTTCTTATAGACTTATTATCGCAATGCGGAATATTGGTGATCACAAAGTCACGCACTTTTCTCGGTTCCGAGTCCGTGGTTGCGGGGGGGTATTATCACATTCTCGTATACATCGGTAGCTGATATGTTACAATGAGGTACGTACCTGACCGGCACAGCAATAATAAAGTAGGTAGTAAGTAATATGAGAGTACAGGCCTTGGGGCAAGAGATGACGAGCTGAGCCTCTTGTAAAATAAAAAAAAAAGTCCCCTGAACTTCGTAATTCAATTCCATTTTTTCCCATAAAACGCCCTGTAAGAGAAGTCTCTACCAAAAAAGCACACCTTTCGCACCGAATTTTGGGAAATGCCATTGTAATGCGTCATTTCGTCACTTCCGATATTAACTTCAGCTGTCTCCTAATTCTCCTATCCATGAGTCCGGCGATCAAACCCCATCCCGTACCTCCCGCGACGATTGTCCCAAGATCTCCTGCCAAGATGTTCCCTTAAGCAAAGTTATCATTTCTGTCCACGCCGAGGTCTTCCATCTCCGCGAAGTTGTGGAAATGCTCCGGGCGATGCAGATCGTTGTAGAAGGACATGGGCGTATCCAGTTTGACGTGCACCGGCTTCTTCTCGAGGCCGACGAAACTGCTTCCCATGAAGTTGTAATTCCACTTGCCATCTTCCGGTACGAGGAAGAATCCCCTGTACCGCGGACTGAGTAGGAGCTTGCGCTTGACACCCATAGACGTCGTGAATCCATTCGGATCATCTTTGCTGAAGTCCCTGTTTTCAGCGCCCCATCGGTAGCCGGCAGGTGTTAGAGACCAGGCAGCTAGGGAGACAGAACCAGGGGTGAAAGAAACGTCAATCATCACAGTCTTCTCCTTGTCCCATTTGGAATGGCGATCGAGAAGTTGAGAGTGCATGGTAACGTCGACTGCGGACATGTAAGGTGACTCGTTTCCAGCCAATGTATGGATTACACCGAGAGGCTCCATGCCCGAGAGATATTCGTGTTGCGGCTGCTGGTGAGGGAGCTGGCAGTAGCGCATATTGCCGGTCTGAGGTACCATGACAATGCAGCGTATTTCCTTCACTTGATCGTTGTCGGGAGCAGATACACCATACAAGTATCCAGCAATTTGTGTTCTCAAGTCCGCAATGGTGATAAACTTCTTCAAGATATTGTTTGGCATGACGTAGGTAATATCTTCGAGGTCATTGTCCACGGATGAGACATATATGTTATTAGCCCGAGTTCGGAGGTTCGATGTTGCAATAGCTCGAGTTCGCCACTCCGTCTTGGATGCGAACTTCTCTTGCTCATATTTGGACGTTGTGGTGACAATAAGTTCTTCACCGTGGACATTCTGAATTTTCGTAGTAACAGCAGTGATCTGCTGCTGTTCCTCTTGTTGTTTTTCTATTTCCGCAGCTTGTTGTCGCTGCATAGAAGGTGCAGAGATTTCCATACCTAAGATGATATCGCGAACCTCGCTATTGGTCAAACTAGAAACATTGACGTTGTTCTTCTTTCCGTAATCATGAAGAATCAAATCTCGAAGTTGCACTTCAACCTTGATCCAGTCTTCGTCTGATAATGTGGGCCAAATGTGATGCACTTGGGTTATGACGGTCTTGTCAGGTCGGAGAATGAGCTTTGTCTTGTCGGGGTTGACGTGGAGGGCGCGAAGTATGAGAACTAGACGGGAAAATGCCGTAAACGACGATATACTCTTGAGCCATTCGTCGTAGAGGTTGAAAAGAACCATCTGGGGTTCGGTGGCACGAAGGATCATGTCTCCTAACTTTTCAACTTTCATTGCCGCCTGGAAGGGTAGCTGCAATTCCGAAGCTCTGATGGAGATATTCGGGAAATCCAACATGTGAACTTCGAGAGGATCCAGAAGACCTTTACGAGTAACGATCAGTTCCTTGGGCTGCTCTTCCACTGGTAGGGACCGAATGAGAGCAGCAACTTCTTCAGCAGTTTTCCATTTGGCCAATTGACCTAGACGTTTTTGTCCAGCCCAGACGCTCGTGTGGATGATCTTGAGGAAAAGTTGGCCGGTTCGGGGATTGAAGATGAAGATTGCGCCGTTAATTGGTTTTGTGGTCAAATTGCCTTCGAAAGTCTTATGAATAGTGACACGATACACATTGGTGTCATCGATGAAGAGTTTCGTTTGGTTGCTAAACAACTCAGAGTAGTTCTGAGAGTTCAGGAACTCCTGGTTATTCTCGGAAGCGTAAAGCTGAAGACCCTTCCTGATACGTTCACGGAGTACGTAAAGAGCTGGGTTAGCCTTCATAATCTTGGCCATAGCCTCCTGCACAAGTTGCTTAAGACCGGGGAAGTACTGTCCATAGGCGGAATAGAGATTGTAAGCAAGATCGATACCAATCATCAAACCGGTCGCCGAAGGATAGATACTCATGCTATCTTGTGTGTAGTCCAAATACTTCGCACGAGTATAACGCTCAATGTCGTGAGAGTCATAGTCACCATATCTCAGTTGGATATCAAGCCAAAATTTATTCGTTGTTGTAGGCTCAATAGTGTCCTTAGTGTCGTGCAAAAGCGATGGCCGACTGACGTTCCATTTATTACTGGCGAAAAGTAGAATATCGGCACAAGAGCTGTTCATCTTGTACGATTTTCGGGGGTGGATCGTCTCTTTCTGTACGGTCTCAATACCCAGAGATTCTAGCTGTTGGTCAAATACCTGACAGAAGTCCATAACGACAGACTCGTGGATCTTCTGCCACAAATGGGCACGGAAAATTTGGATGAGAGAAATCTTCAAGGTGGGGATTTTTCCGTGTAAGAAGATGCCTGTAAGATCCAGTTGGACCTGGAAACCGACATAGACATTTGCACGGTTGATAGTCGGAGACCACCAGAGCGTAAATCGACGATTGGGGATCTGGTTTAGACCGGATCTTTGCGCGTTGGTCAGCTTCTTGAATTTCATTGACTCCTCAAAACCACTGGCTTTCTCCCAGAACAAACCCTCCCACGATGGGAAACCTGTTGCCTTGAACAAAGTGTGCTCGAGAATTGTTTCTACACCACCCAAGGCTTGGATGACATCGGAACGGTAGGCATTCAAATTCCACAGCTTCCCGTCGTGACGTTGACTGGTCCACCAGAATGGGTTGCTCTTCATGAGTTGATAGATTTTGAATTCGCTCCTTGTCCGGAAACCCTTATCGAAACTGAGTGTGCTTCGATCCTTTTGGAATAGCGTGTTGATACGAGGCAAACCTCGATCCCAGCTGTCTTCCAGATCTTCCAGGGTCAAACGACGGTTTTGCTGGTTTGCTTCCAGTCTCTTTTGCGAGTACTCCGTCCAAACTCTTTGCGAGTCGATAAACTCAGCCTCCCAAGGAATGATATATCGGAAAATGTTAGGGATAAGAGTTTGCTCATCATGTGTCATACCGGCTCGGAAATGACTGACACCAGTGTCTGTCTGTTTTGAATAACGCTTGTCACTGGCTGGAATGAGAATATGTGAGCCGGAAATCATTCCGAGGCCACCTAACTCCTTTGGCGTATAGAAGACAGCAGGTGGGAAACGCGACGGCATCTTTGAGTTCAACCCAATCTTTACTCGGGTCTGAATCTTGGTCTCACACTTCACAATTATATCTAGTAAGGGAACCGTGGATACGCCAGCCTCGCGGTAGTAAGTGAAGACTGAGATAAGGGCGGTGTTCCACTTATTGGCGATCTTGGTGAAAGTAGTTGATCCAGAAGACATAAGAATCTGACGAATCCTATTGTTGAACTTCTGAATATCTTCTTCCGTGACTTGCAGGAACGCGTGTGCTGTTCTCTCTTTAGTGGTATTGTCTACGAGAGACCAAACACTATCCTTGATAGGAAACTCATCATTCGTGTTCCTAATCTTGGGAAGAATACGGACTTCGAATCCACACATAGAGAAGAGCAGGTTTGGGTTATCACGACTGTATACGCTGGCGAATGTATCATCCCATTCGATTGTGGTGACAGATCGAGGCAATCGATTCTTCAAGTCCCAGAATACGGCTCGGCCAAGGTTCACATCGTGCCTCATGAGCCGCATACGAGAGTCCCTTGGCCAACACTTTTTACTCTTATAGCCAATGACATTCTCGAAATTTGGGTCAGGCTGTTCTGTTAAAAATCTTTGGATGAGATCTCGGGACTCTTCGGCCGTAAATCGCAAGAAAACCCATATCTTGTCGATATTCCTCGTGTACAAACGAATAGGATGCTTCGTCTCCGTCTCACGATCGCGGAATTGAAGGAAGTCATTCGGGCTTGATGGAGGACCAGCAATCTCACTAGCACGGTTCAAACCGAGAAGTAACAGATCAAGTACGAGACCATAGAACTGGAAAACAAAGCCTGAGAACTGAAGACCACGAATCATACCGTAACTGTTGACATGGTTCATGTCCTTATAAGTTAACTGTACGTTGTT
Organism: Annulohypoxylon moriforme; assembly: GCA_022695765.1. Lineage (NCBI taxonomy): Eukaryota > Fungi > Ascomycota > Sordariomycetes > Xylariales > Hypoxylaceae > Annulohypoxylon > Annulohypoxylon moriforme. The sequence goes on from MU403112.1 coordinate 278,978, forward strand.
CTTAGAGCTGATGTAATCCGCCAGATTATGATCCATGATCAATCTGAGTAGTCGATTCAGCAAAGTTAGATCAATTTTCTCGTAGACCTTAGAAAGTTCTGTCTCAATCATGACGTTGCATTCTCCGTCTGCTGTCTCCCAAACTTTTTCTAGGTTGTTGATACCCTGAGCCCATTTGTATACTAGTAATGGCGGTACCTCGGAGTCAGACGGCTTGATCCAAGCAGGGAAGAGATGTCGCTGGTCGGCTTGGTACCAGAGATACTGGTCGAGGTAGGCATCACTGATCTTCTCAATGGGCTCGATATCATAGACAGGGTTGATGGTACTGTAGTTATCATTCATATCGATCTGCACTTCTTTGAAGGCTCGCTGCGTGAGGAGGAATCGCTTGATCCTTTCTAAGGTGGTACCGGGACTGTCGTAAGCCTGCTCAATCAGGGCTAATTCCTCTCGCTGACTTTGGTTAAGGCGACCTTTTACGGAGTACGCCTCTCGCAGTCGTTCGAGTGCAAGTATCAAAATCTTCGTGTCGTGCTTGTACGACACACTCGGGAAGGGAATAGGGGTAAATTTTCGAGATTCAAGCCAGTGCACCGTTGTCGTGTAGATTGCCACAGCTTCCTCGGATGACACATAAGGGCCATCCTTCATGTAATTGTGCTGTCGCTCCTGTTCGGCCTTCAGCCACAGACGCGTTAAACGACCTACATTCTTCTTTGCAACTGTCTTATCAACGGTCGCACCTCGTCGAATACGCTCACGGTTGTAATGCGCAACCGACATCCACCAATCTGCCTTTGCCTTGACGTAGCGGAGAATGATATTTTCGATAGGCGCGGGAAGGCCAGGCACTTTCCATGGAATATTACTCTTCCAGCATCTCCAAGCTTCAGACAAATGTTGAAGGACAGTGTTGACCTTGTTTTGCTTGATACCTTCGGGCATCATGTCCATGAGATCAGCCATTACCGAAGCTCGGAGTTCCAGGTCAAAATGAGACTCAACACGTTGCTTAGTCACCGTCTTGGCAACGCCTTTACTGTGGCGTCCTTCGAATTGACGAGAAAGGAGGTTTCCAAGCCATCGTTCAAGGAGGGGGATTATTCCTCGCATGAAGAAAAGCCACACTCGCCAGGCTGGCGCCCAGAAACCACAACCAGGTCCCTTACCGACAGGCCCGCTATTGAACCGGTAGTAAATGAGATGCTTCAGATCCTTACACGATCGAATTTGATGCATTAGTTTGTACTTATACCGGTACATACCAGTGAGCTGGCCAACGTGGTTGAAGGCGTAGAGAATACCGTCAGCCAATTGGAAGGCATCGATATTACCTAATCGGTATTGCACGTGTGAATCAACGATCAGTTTCAGCAGACGCAATATTTCACGCTGGAGATGGAACGCATTTCCAAAACGCGACTTCTTTCGCTCCTTCGTCGTCAATGTTTTCACTGGCTTGAGGTTGAAGTTATAATCGAGGTGAAGATATGTCAGGTTTTTGCGGTGGATTAAGAGGTTCAACATGTTGAATCCCTGTCGACAAACTTGAAGACCAGCCTCGACCCAGTCGATCGTTGTCTGCTGGAAGAACTTGGTCTGCTTCAAGCTCCTCAACAGATTCTGCCTGTTGAGCGCCTTCGGCTTCTTCTTGTGAAGTTCATTAAGGACGTATGTCTTGAGAAGTTTTTGGTATGATACTCGAACTTTGACTGGCTGCTTCGGAGGACAATGCTCGAGGTACCACTGCTTTACAAGCGGTACATCTTGTGCCCGAACCATCCGTCCGGATCTGCGATCGAACGGGAAGGGGGCCCACCAAAGAGCAATAGCAGATGACGTGTCTTCAGTGTAAAGCTCCTCGTCAGCTAAAAAGGGCTCAACGCTGGCTGGAAGTTCAAAAGCATCACCCTCGGGCTCCTCAAGATTTCCTGCACCAAAGATCTCGTCTTCGTGACTAATAGTGACGTTCTTCGGCGCAACTGAGCGAGACGATATGGGGTTGATCATGGGATCAAAATGAAAGGCGGGTAAATTAGGGTCTTCGGATTTGGTATACACGATTTGTGGGTGGGAGTGCCAGTTGAACTTGACACTTCGAGGAAGCGAGTTGTAAAGGTAGGGATAGGCGACTCGGTACTCAGTCCGAATCGGGAATCGAAAGATAATTCGGTCGATAGCATTGAATTCTCCGAAATCCTCGTCATTTGGATCGATATCTTTATATAGTGGTTCAAATCGGGGTCCACCGGGTAAGGCAATATTCAAGGCCTTCGCGGTGAGGAAACTCTTCAAGTCGAATAGATAAAAATAATTTTGGTCGACAGTCTCGCTCAATAACGGGCGACTAAGTCGATGAAGCGCAGCCATCTGCGGTAACGTGAGATTCCATTGCTTGTAGCTCGGCCCGTTAACATGTTCAGTATCGACTAAGGGCCGATGATCATAGAACCACTCGTACACGGCACCATCTTCCTCCTCATCGAGCTCCATCTGAATGGGTTCCAGCGGTTCGACGTCCTCGATGTTTTCGGACCACGATAGAGGCGGCTCTTCGTCATCAAATGGCGGGAACCTCATTCTCTTGAACAATCTTCGATCGCTCTTCTCTTTCCTCATGGTTAACCACATCGTTGCCCATTGCGCGTGGAACACAGGCGGGATAACTCGAGGAATCTCATTTACAAGCGTCAAGCACCCGTTGACATGGTATAAGACCTTGACTTCCCTCGCCGACTCCCAAGGCATGGGCATATTCTCCAACAGCTTCATGACCGCGTGCGGCATAAACTTGAGAGCGCCAAGATAGCTTCGCTTATCGCTTGTATATTTTTTCTGGGAGACATCGCCGATATCCTTCACGATCTTGCGCAGATGCTCGGGAGGCATATCAGCTTTCTGGGTTTCTACGAAGCCGCCCTTGCGCTTTTCTCCAAAGCGATTTCTCTGGTCCCGAAGCCATTCCTTCTTCTTCTGCGCAAACTTCGCGATCTGAGGATCGGTCGGGGGGCGGTATCCAGGGGGAGGAGGAGCCGGCGCTCCTGGCGGCGGTGGAAGGAAATCTGACGGAGGGGGAGGAGGAGGTGGCGGTCCCCAGCCGGGAGGAGGTGGAGGTGGTTGGAAAGACGACATCTTCAAGTCAACAGAGATTGCAACTCGGAAACTTTCGATGCTGTCGTTACCGCGGCGCGGTCAGTCGCGCGAGGATTCTTTGGTCGCTCTTAAATAGGCAACTATGGTTTTTGAATCCTAATAAGCTAAATGAGGAAAAGTTGTGATAATGCTAACAGTCAGACGCGACGTCCCCCAAACTGACCGACGCGAAAGATTAGTTGAAAAAGTGAAGGTTGATGAGAGATGATGTTTGAATCATTAAAGGTCGCCTTGGGGCAATTTTTCTTACAGCCAGTAGGTATGGCTTAGTTTCAATGACCCGCTCTTAATCCTTGGCGCGACGGGTGAGGCTTAAGCTTCTATCCGTATTCACGTGACTACTAAGAGACCCGTAATTCGTGGCTTTCAAGACCGATACATGTGGCTAAACTTCCAGACCCACAACATGAACCCAATTGGTCAAATCTAAGCGGGCTAAAGATCCATCCCACACATCTAACCTAATCTTTTGTAAAAACACCAAAAATTCATCACTCACACAAAAAAAGTTGCAAAGGAACAAATCAATCAATTCTTCCAGCAACACCGTCACAATGCCGAACAACCGAGTTACCTACCGCCGTCGCAACCCGTATGTCTTCCTTTTCGATTGAAATAATGATCGAAATTCAATTATTCCAGTTGTTTCGGTCGCGCAAAGCTAACGTTTCGCCCGCAGCTACAACACCACCTCCAACAAGACCCGAGTCGTCAAGACTCCAGGTGGTGAACTACGAGCACTTCACATCAAGAAGCAAGGAACTGCCCCGAAATGTGGTGACTGTGGTGTCAAGCTCCCCGGCGTAAGTAAATTTAACTATGTTTGTTGGATGGTATCTTGGGCACAGGCAATTTAAGGAAATTGGAATATTCGACTGGACTTGATCTGCGCGATCACAACCACACTCGATCTTTTTAGAAGAACGGAAGAAGGATTATTGCCAGCTTATTCAACAATAATCGCACTTACGAAAACGTCTCGATTCGAAATACCGATTTGTTTTGCGACGGAGGATTCTATGCGAAGACAACGATTCAATCAAGCTCATTTTGCTCAAACCGGTGCTAATGTCTCTTTTCTACTAGATTCCCGCCCTCCGACCCCGTGAATACGCTCAAATCTCTCACCCTAAGAAGACCGTCCAGCGAGCCTACGGCGGTTCCCGATGCGGCAACTGCGTACGAGACAGAATCGTCCGAGCATTCTTGATTGAGGAGCAGAAGATCGTGAAGAAGGTGTTGAAGGAGCAGAGCGAGGGTTCCAAGAAGAAATAAACCCTTTATGCGACTCTGGGATGAAATGGTTAGGCCTTCATTGATTCGGGTGTTCAGAGGTCAGGGCTGCATTCATGCGAACGGCTAGTCAAAAGCTGTTTCTGTTTCTGGGACTTCTTCTCACGGTTAGATGATCGTAACGGAATAAACGACATCAAAACTACTACCATGCTCTCGGCGTTCTCCACATTCTCGCCTCGTGACAAGAGTTTCTTAAACAACCTTCCTGGGTATTAGGCAGGTAATGGCCATGATAAGGTGTGTTCTAGGGGAACTGTTACCTTGCCTTGGACACAGTGACTATAGAGTCTGTAATTTCATAAAGTGAGATTCAGAATCAGTTGCCTATGACATGACATCCATATATTATACTCACCCTTGCTTGACTTAGCATGAGTTCGTGTTTCTTCCAGAACAAGCAAATATCATATATGTCCTATTCTATAACAGCTTGAAGAATAATATTTTGGACACTCAAACGACGAATATTACATGAGAATCCGCTGGTAAATATGTTTAAGTCGTAGCTACTAGGTATATACATATTGATTACATAACTTCCGCATAATATACATTAATCCGTATTATCCGATACACGAGGGGCGGATCTCCAAAAATGACGTCTACCTTTTCCTTTGCACAACCTCAAGCTCCCAGACTTCCCTAAAAGAAAAAAAATAGGTCAACACCTCGAAGCTCAACAAGCAAAACACAATGGGACTCGCAAGCAAATAATAATACAAATCACTCGCGGCAATGGCTTCAACACGCGCCTGTCGACCTCTATCCCAAGTCTCCACGCTCCTACGACAAAGCCGCCAACCGCTATCTTCCCGACTCCAAAATGCACCCAGCCGCACCCCCTTTCCGGCGGCGGCAGCAGTATCCTCATTCCACGCCACCGCCCAATCCCACCGCATGAAAGGCGACGCCCCCCAAACCGACCTAGGCGCTCTGAATGTCCTAGCCGACGCCCCTGTCCCCGCTACCTCGGTCGACGTGTGCGCGCCCGACGGCTTCCACCTGAACAGCGGCGCGAAGGTCGTCGGCGGCTCCGGCGTCCTACTCGTGGGAGGTGAGGCGTTTACTTGGCAGCCGTGGCTGGCAAGTGGGGAGAAACGGTTGCTGAATAAGAAGGGGCTGTGGGAGGTCCCTAATGAGACGTTGGGGTTGTTTGGGTTGGTTTGGCCGAGACCTGGTTAGTCAGCTATCTCGTTTCTGTTCATGCTTGAGCATATGGGGGTGTGTGTGGTGGTTAGGCTCGTGCGTGTGCTAATGTGTGGTGTTGGGGCACAGATCTCTTGATATTAGGGCTCGGCCCGCTGAATCGACCTATTAGCCCCGAGCTGAGACGACATATCGGTAGCCTTGGCATGAGGGTCGAGGTTCTTGATACGAGGAATGCGGCTGCACAGTATAATCTGCTGGCTACGGAGAGGGGGCTCGACGATGTTGCCGCTGCGCTGATACCGATTGGTTGGAGGGAAGGATTCGGGGCAGCTTGATGGACGAATATTAAGCTAATGATGGCTTACTCCTTACCGGCGCCAAGGCGAACGAATTCATGCACATCTCATCTCATCTCATACATAACACAATAGATGAAAATCAGCACGTCACAATCATCAAGTCTCACAAGTGGTTGTCGCTAAGATTTCATTCCATTGTTCTTATCCGTTCCATAAACTCCTACTCATATCGCTGGAAATCGCCCGAAAATAAAATGCACCCATGCTCCGGAAGGCTCCCCAAGATCCCAGGGAGAAAACGAACCAACGCCGTACGACCCAGGATGTCGAAAAATGGGTTGGTTGTAAAAATAAAATAAAAATCAAACGCTGCAAATGTCGCTGTGAAGATGCACCGGAGTACCACGACTGATAACGAGATGGAAGCATAGCTTCGCCATCCATTGGACTCGGGATCCAAACGCGTCGTTGGCAAAAAAGGCGTTTATAGTTGCCGCCTCCTCGTTCCGTATCGTTTCGTCTTAATTGGCCGCTTGGGAGAATCGCTTGGGTCGATTTGGATGGCTGAGAAGCTTCATGGGTGGCTCTTGTTCTACAAGAGCATCTCCATCACCCAGTCTCGGTCGATATAACCTTGCTGCCGGTCCTCGTTCATGACAAAAAGCCATTCTACAAGAGATTCTTCATTAGTTTACTGTATCAAAAGTTCGGTGGATAACTAAAATAGGGTTACCGTACGTTCATATCCCCTCCAAATAATGTAGAGGGTCTCCCCCTTCCGTACGGACAGCTGATGGTCCAATTCTTTTTTAAAATCGCCACGGGCGATGACCCGTGGGTACTTGGGGTCTACGGGCTTATGCTCGGACATTGTGATGATTTGTCGTTGTTTTAAAATAGATTTCAAGACCTGCGTCGAAGTAGTTGTAGCGTTCCAGTCGTTGTGCGGATGGAAGAGAATACTAGTGCAGAAGATCCCAAGTTCAGATGAAGATGTAGTAAGATTGACTCGTCTTCCTGATCTACTGGCTGTTGAATTAGTTTTCATCCGAGGAGAATTACTCGTGGTTAAATAGTTTTCTGGCTGGATGGTTTTTTCAGTCTGATTGTGAAGAACGGTCTATTTTACGAACAGATAACTGGGTTCACAGTAGAATAGTAGTGCTTCATCACTTAGCTCAGGAGGTCTCAGCATAGTCCGACTGCATCTATCTAGAGCAAACTGGTATTCTGTAGATTATTTTCGCGAAGTTTAGTATGATTTGAAACAAAAAATTCAGATAGTTGGACTTATGGTGCATATTTTCATATCTATAACTGTTTGGGAGTAAAGCACAGAACTCCTACAGTCCTATGAGTTAATGATTGTGTTGAATTTTATACTGTGTTAATAGACGAAACTAAACTTTCATGAATCCAAAGCTCTTATGGATACTATAAAGTTTAAATAGCAATTGAGGCTATAGGGAAACTTGTCTTAGTGTGTGTTTGTTACACTCTGGTGGTTTGCGACTTCCTCGCTTTTAGTAAAAGTGACACTTTTAGATTGAAATTCTTCTACACACTATCCTCAAACATCAACCGTGATAGATCATGATTCCTTCCGCTACTGCCAAACCTTTTTTTTTAAAAAAAAAAAATCTACTAAAGCAATCTTCAACTGTCCTGCTTGCTTACATAACAAATATGGAAGCCGAATTGATGGAACAGGGATTGTTTTCAGCCTTGCACGCTGTGGCTGGAAATACAGTTTTTTATTGGACAATTTGGGCAGTCCAATGACAGCCTTCTTGAGCAACACGTTGAGGCGCTATGACGATTTAGTGGCTGAAGGGATGACATCTTTTCGCTCTCATATTGGTGCGGACTTGGCAATTGGTGCAATTTCATCGAATTTCATTGAGCCATTCCACCATAAACGTGTGTAGGTTGTTGCATGCCGTACAACACGACCTCAACCAAACGGGTGATATCTTTATTATTAGGTTTTCCAGCATCTGACAGAACTAGCGATTTTTTCTTTTTCTGTTTCGCATCGAGCCACGAGCCACGGTATATATCCTATTTTTCTAGAGGCGCATCGGTACTTGTTTTAAGATTATTTCCTTTGGCGCCCAACGAGTCATTGGGATCATTGGGAACATTGGGAACTCCGTTGCGATCAAAGACTTTTATTCCCTTTCGCTTCCGGTTTCCGTCAGAGTCGCATGTGAGATATTCATTCTGCATATCTCATATCCACATATCAGAGGACAATCGGACACAGGACACACAGGACTTGATAACTCAGGATCGTCACTTTTTTTGATACTCGCCTGCATTATCCATTGTCGCATCGTAACTTATCAATCACTGGTACTGTATCTACAGTATCTATTATCTACCTATCTATCTATTGACGTACATATACCTACCTCCATACTCCTACATATATTCCTACATATAATACCTGCCCTAGGTAATCTAAAATTGAACCCTTACATCGTCGCTTCAGTTGCTGCAGGCACTTTAAAGTGGTAAGTGCTCATTCATCAAGGTTCTTATCTGTTACCTGCTTTTTATGCCGGAATGGTGCACGACGGTGGATCGATCTCTCTAGATTCGGTGAAGGTACCAGTACCACCATTCTATTGCCACTTTAGAGACACACCAAGACGTCTTCATTAATGTTTTCCTATTACTACTATTTCCTCCATTCTGCTTGCGTGGGATTGACTTATTCACAATGTCTTCATCCGACGCAGCATCATCTTTATTAAGGGCCCAACATTTCGTCTTCGGCCTCACTGTCGCCCTTGGGAGTATATGGTATCTTCATCGACGAATGGCCAGGACCCGAGCCGACGGGCCCGATTCGAAAGATGCGGACGCCACTGACCCCCCGCTTCTTCGGAAGCACTCCGAGATAGTGTCTTACACTGCTAGCCGAAGTGGCATTACCTATCCCGGCATCCGCGTCTTCTACCGTCGTCATCCGAAAGCAGATGAGCTACCTCAGGATCCGGCACCGCTCCCTTTGTTGGTATTTATCCACGGTCTCGGGGGATCGATTGCGCAATTCCACCCTCTACTCACTAGTCTCGTCAATTCCGCCTCTTGCCTAGCCATAGATCTGCCAGGCTGTGGCCTTTCCCAATTTGCGCCCACATCTTGGGACGCATATACGACGGATGCCTTGACGGACTTACTCGAGACCATTATTGAGGGGTATCGGGAGAAAGACCAGGGACTCGTTCTAGTTGCTCATAGCATGGGAACTGCGATCGCCGCTCGTATTGCGAATAGGCAATCCGCATTCTATCTGCGCCCCCCTTCGCATGTGATGGGTCTAATCGCAATTTGTCCCGTATCCGGCCCACAACCGCCAAAAGTAGTGCGCACGGTCCGCATGCTTCTCTGGCTCCCAGATTTCATTTTCAACCTTTGGCGGACTTGGGATAAACGGGGTGGTCCGGAGAGTGCCAGCGTTAAGCGCTTCGTTGGCCCTGGAGGAGATCTCGAGGCAAGGCAAATTCAAGATAGGTTTAATAGCCAAAGTCGCACACCTGTTTTCCGTCGCATGGCATGGGGAGCATTACCCACACAATTCATCGAAGGGAAACCAGTCGGAGGGCTATTTGGTGAGGCCACCTGGGCTGGCCTCGACATTCCTGTTTTTCTTATAGGTGGCGACGATGATGTTGTTACGCCTCCAAAGGAAATCGAAAAAATTCGGAACCTTCTTCAATCCGCGACAAAACCGGCCACATTATCCGGAGGTGCCACTTCCGACAAGTCCGATTCGGCATTTTTGCAGGGTGCTTCCGAGAACCCCAATGTTGATTCACCTAACACCACCGAAGCAAGCGCAATTGTAGACGCCGCGGCTCCGGTGAGTACCTCAGCTAAACCGCGAGATATACCGCAATCGATCGACGCTATCACCGACGAGGATTTTACACGGAAGCAGCAGCCGGCGGCCAACGTGGAAGACAATTATGAGGATCCGACTACACCGAGAGACCAGGAGTCAATCGGTGGTATTCCTCCCCAACCGCGCCATCCAACAAAAGTGATTAAGACCTCATTACTGCCTGCTGGACATGCTTTGCTTTATATGCCGAACACGGTTCGCGTCTTGGCGGGATTGATAGGTGACTTTATGAATGACCATGTTACTGGCCGGTTTTCCCTGTAAGTCTGCAACGTGTACGGCTTACGTATGTGATTGGCTTAACGTATCTTGGATAGGGGTTGGCAATTACAGCATCTATCTCGCGACGGTAAGTGGGATGTCAAGAATCTTGCCAAATGGAAGGGCGTCAAGCCCGTCAGCGAACCCATTGGTGGGGTATTCCGAGCAATGAAGACCTTGCGCGAGGTCGACGAAGAACACTCCCCTAAAGTGTTCGCGGCCAATTGGTAGGTGTACTTTATCCCTGACTCTTTTCGTACTCCATGAGCATAACTGATTCATCACAAGGGGACACATTATCAAAGATATCATCGATATCAGCCACACGGATCCGGTTTACGACCCCAAAAGTTTTGGGGAAGGCATCAAGTACCATAAAGTAAGGAATCATGAATACGTCAATAAAAATCTAATCTAATGACTATAAGTTTCCCACGGTATCAAAGATTCCGCCAACCGAGACCGAGGTAGCCAATTTCATCAAACTCGTAGACCGCATCCGCGAGGACCAGAAGGAGCGCGCAGCCAAGGAACCTGGTTGGAGTCCAGACCACGTCGTCGGCGTCCATTGTCACTACGGCTTCAACCGCACTGGCTACTTCGTCGTCTGCTATCTAGTCGAGCGCTGCGGATATCAAGTGCAGGACGCGATCGACGCTTTTGCGGCCGCGAGACCTAACGGGATTCGCCACTCGCATTTCCTCGACCGCTTGTTTGTTAGGTATTCCCGCTTACATGAGTGATCGCTTACCTGCTTAGGGACTCGATTACGGTTTGGCTAGCCTCGGAATTGTCTCACTAGGTTTTATTCTCTTGATCGACGAACCTGTTAGGAGTCTGGGAATAGGATGGGTTTAGATGTTATATTAGCAATTGGACGCGGGTTTTGCTCTATGGCTTCTGTTATCTGTACGGATAGGTATTTATTGAGCGTCTACTCTTTCTGGGAGTATCGGCGTTTATTTAATAGAGGCATTGTTCTGTTTCTTCCCTCCCCTGATGACTTGTGAGGAAATGTATAGGTATCTATGCTAACAAGGAGTTATAGACATGAATTACGTTGTACTGTGTAGATTCTAGAATGTTCTAACAGCTACGATACTCACCTCGATGGATGGACAATAAGACAGAAGCATTGCTTTCCAAGTTTCACAACTGAGACATGTCTTACCAAACTTTACAGCAAATCACTGACGTCTAATACCAAATTCATTATAGCAACACAATATATTCAGAGTTGCTCACTATCTGCAGCAGCAGACAGATCAGGGGTGCCCTAACTCCTATGGCCTTTTCCTATGACGCCCAAGCCAAATCGAACGGGTATCACCAATGCAGAAGTATCCACCACAACAGCCCAAACGCCACGGACAGGGTCCTATCGAAATCACAACCCTTTCACCTTGCGCATTTCGTAGCAATCAACCTAACATCCAACAAAAACGCATTGGTCTACCCGGTATCCATCTGCTGATCCGTCCATAGTCATAGGTAATCAACCCCTTCCCCTAAGCTCGTCCCTCACCCCCCTCCTGACCTTCACCATCACCTTGTCCCTCACCAGCCAAATCCAACGGCACCCAAACCGTCGCGTGCCCTCCCTCCTCATGTGGTCGTCCCAGAACCCGGCGCACAGCCTCCCTCGCAGCACATTCCTCCTCAGCAGCGCGGATCGCCTCGCGCTCCTTAACGCCTTCCATGTACCGCGCCACGGCCTCCTCGAAGGTCAGCGACGTGTTTGGGTCTAGGTTGACGGGGTAGATGTCGTTGAGGACTTGTTGGATGGGAGGGCAGAGGGTGTCTGGGAAGATCGTTGGTTGTTCCTCTTCTTTGGAGTTGGTGGGAGAGTTGGTAGTAGGGTTGGTAGAGGTAGGGGTAGTGTTGGTAAAGCGCGCGAGACTGGATAACTCGTGGAGCACGTTGATGCGCTGCTTGCGCACGCGCGGCTGGTCGGGGTATGGAGACTCCTCACCGGGCCAGGTCGAGGGCATGTCTGGGATGCGGAGGAGGGTTGTCGGCGGTGGGTGCAGGGCTAAGGGGGCGCTGGTGGGGGCGCTGCCGTTGCCACTGCTGCCGCCTCGGTCAGTGTGCATGCTGCGCTTCTGGATGTCGGGAAATTTGAAGTTGCGTATGTAGAATGATGGCGGCGCTGTCTTGCCCGACTTGGAGACCTCCTGGTTTCCTGTTCCGACGGTGGTGGTGGTTGGGGTGTCGGTGGTCTCGTCGACCTTGGGCACGTCTTGGGTGCTGGGCGTGTCTGTGGGGGTTTGCTTATCTGAGGAATTGGTGTCGGTGGGAGAGTCCTCCGGAGGTTGTATCTGGTGCACCGGATCGTTTTGGTTCATGTAGAGCTGCGGGTTGGGCTGCTCCCAAGGGATCCACGAGACTGATCGGCGTTGCGATGCCTGGTGGTCCGTTAGCAATGACGTCAATTGACGGGGAAATGAATGCGTGGATAAACCTACCGATGCGATAGTAGTAACTCGGATGCTGCCGCGGTGGAGTCCGGCGCGGCCGGCACGGAGAGTGGATGGGATGGCACTCATTACGTCGGATTGTGCAAATGTTCTTAGTGTTGTTAAAAGAATGAATTTGCAGGTGAAGATGTGTTTACGCGACGTTAGGTGAATGCAACGTGGAAAGAAAGTTAAGTAAAGAAGGGAAAGAAACGTGTGAGGCAGGTTTGATTTTATCGAGACGCGGGTGGAAGTCGCGAGACGAAGGAGTTTGCTTTGCGAGAAAGGAAGCAAGTAAGAATTGACCACCTCGGAATTAACCAAATATGTAGGTAGCTTCTGGGCAACATTAATTGGTATTAGAAGTACTGGGTAATGGACGAGTGGGTGAACACAGTTGGATTTTCTAGACAACACCCATTGAATTGAGCAACAATCTTTTTGTCCAGGACTGGAGTTACTAGGCAACCGGTCAACAGTAGTTATCTACACAACTTTGCACTTTCCCTTTTTAAATATTTTATATATTCATACTTGTGACTCACCTATCAGTAGTCAGATGATAATTTCTTTTTCGCGTATCATTAACTTGCATGAGAGTGTCTATGTGTATCATATATTCAGAAAGATAGCGTCAATCGACTACATTACTTGAGGTTGTATGAGTCTGAACCGCATGAGACCCTTTGATCATGAGTCAAATACTAACTTTATCAACAGATCATAGCAATTAATTTATTCTTTTCTTCACATGGCCAGATGAGTTAATTGCCATGAGTGAATATTGATCTAGTTAGGTACGCACATTATTATGTACTACCCCTTTTATAGACCCCACTTTTATACCCCTTTCTTTTCCACTGAACTACCCAGGCGAAATAACATCAGTAAAGTTCTTCTTTCAGTATTGTAGACGCAAACTCGGCAAGCGCATAAACAGACGATTGCAAGTGACAAGTCGGCAGCCGCGGAACGGCGCTCGAATCTATGACTCTGAGGTTTTGTGCGCCTTTTACCTTGAAGCTCTCATCCAACACTTTCCCAAGCGAATTCGTTCCTACTGGATGGTGAAAAGAACGAGCGGCTGCCTTAAATGCTACTGTGATATCTTCGTCGCTTGTGACGTTGGATCCGGGATACACTTCGTTCACTATCACAGACTGCATAGTGCTAGAGCGCATCATTGACAGTAAACGCTTGTAGCCATATAAAGCAACAGCAAAGTCGCCTTCAGAGCCGAAGTAGTTAGTATCGAGAAGCGGGTCATCTTGCCAGTCTCGACTACTCAGTTGTAGGCGACCAGGGGTTTCCGGCTGCACGAGGGCTGAGAAGATTGAGATTGTATTAGAACTGTCGGGTGCCGGAAGCATGGCGGAAGTAGACCATTGATATAGCAAGTGAGGGCGGTCTTTCGGTAAGCTCTTATGGAAGCTAACATTCACTCCGAAACTATCGAGTACCTCGTCCGATAATCGTTCTGCGAAGAACGAGGAAGAGCCTGAGGTTGATAGTGGCCCAGTTCCGTTTTCGTTGTATTCGGCTAAGAAGGAGGCGAGAAGAACTGGATCCTTAAGCTGTTTGCTGGTAATGATATTTGGTGTCGCATTGAACATCATGACAATATAGTGATGGTCGAAAAAGTTTGACCCAACTTCAGGACTATCGACGATGACGGGGATATCGAGAGCTTGGAGATCACTTTTTGGACCAACCCCCGAGAGAAGGAGTAAGCGTGGGGAGTTGACGGCTCCTGCACTGACGATCGTCTCTTTAGACCTTATAGTGGTAGTGTTATTATTCGAGGCGTCTACAGGTATGTAGTCAACACCGACGGCCTTGGTTCCCTCGAAGTTGATCTTGATAACTCGTCCACGGACTAATTCAAAATTTTGACGTCCGGCCAATTGAAATCCATAAGCAGGCAGAGCATACGACCTCGTCCCGTTGACATGATTTATGGAATGTGGTCCACCAATGATCATGCCAATTCCGTTTCCAGCCTCAAGATCGGCATCTTCTGCACCGTTAGCAACCCACGTATTGACAAACGAGTAGTCAGCTATAGAACGTTGTTCATTTGTCTCGTAACCCACATCGACGTGATCGTCACCAAACTTCGTCTTGTCGATAATCTGGTCGTAGTCGAGGTCTGGGGGAACAAACAAATTACTGCTTTTCTCGAAATAATGTACGAGATTGTCCCATTTCAGTCCGTCTATGCCCGATATATTTGCCCATTCATCGAAAACCGAGCTAGAGCCTCGACAATACGCCATAATATTTATAGCAGTACCGCCCCCTAGACCGTTTCCTTGATGAAGCGGTGGTGTGGCACCATCGAGAGTAACTTGCGGGATAGACGTAAAGTTCCATGAGAATTGAGTACCTTGCAGTTGACCAGCAAATCTCGGCGTCGTGACTGTTGCATTGGTATACGTATCTGGGCCATTCTCTATGAGCAGCACCTTGAAGTCAGGGTTCTCTGAAAGTCGTGAGGCGAGAACGAACCCTGCAGGGCCTGCTCCTATAATTACAGCATCCCATAACTCGGAAGCAATGTTATCTGCTGTTACACGAGCAAGAAAAGAAAGCGAAAGGCTTAGGTATAGCTTCATTATTGCGTCTTCGTGAAGGAGAGCGGGGTATCTTACTGGAGGTAAAACGATAATGTCTAGCTTCCTAGGTAGGTATTTATTATAAAATACGACGATGTTACTGCATGGCTATTAGTAAGCACCGGCCAATCATATGTTGGAACGTAAAAGCATCCCTACCTCTGTCGAGGTTTATATCCATTCACCGTCTGTTAAATCTGACATGATAACCAATTGTTGTCTCGATACTAATTGAATACACTTTATAAGGCTCATAGTATGGTGATATACCCGGAACCTGGAGATTTTAATAATATATTATGAGAGGATAGCTAGGTGTTTCTGTTATACCCCCTGAACTACTGACAGAGCCTGGAACTCATGGATGTATTATATAAGCATCGCCCCCTTTTTTTTTTTTTTGAAAATAATGTTTCCCTGAGAATTGCTAAATACAAGGTCGTCCTAAGATTGAACGCATTCTAATTTATGAAGTTTTAATTAAATCTGCTACTCTCTCAGCTATAGCGTAGAGTGTCGCAGTCAAATGTCCGCTTATTTGTGTAGGTAGAATAGATGCATCTACAACTCGAACATTCGAAGTTCCATAGACTTGGAGCTTGGGGTTTACGACGCCACCAAGCTCACGGGACATCATTGAAGCTGTTCCAAGAGCATGATGATTCGGTGTCAATATGGACTTAAGTGATGTCACCCACTGAGCATCGGTCGCATTTCGAGGTAGCTTAGCGTCCCCAGGGACGAGATACTGAACTACTACATCGCTGATCGGATTTTTATACCAAAGCTCTTGGGATATGCGACCAATGCCAGTCTGAACCGTGAGGTCAAAGTCGATGAAGAAATACTTGGGGTCAATGGCCGGATCGTCGATATCTTCGGCCGATTTTATATGAACACTGCCTCGGGAGAAAGGCAACAACGTCCAGAAGGCACTGATAAGTATATTACCCGAACCCGATGTTAAAGTCTCGGCGATCGTCACATTTTTGTTGAAGATGAGATCGTGCTGCACTCGAAATATTTTTTCTAATTGGCTTGGGTCAATGGATCCCCCATTCACGTCCGAGACACTCTGAGCCCATTTAGAAATCTTTGCTTCGGCCGCTGCTGCTATGGCGGAAGTTTGGTTACCGAATATGTCTTGGGCTGTAACGAAAGTGACATACGGAACAGTTCCCGTGACATTGATATTCGAGGAATACTCCAATGCTGTATTTGGGTTGTCTTGCAAATTCTCGCCTACTCCATTGAGCTCTACCTTCGTCTCTATGCCATACTTTTCGAGAAGGTTTCGATTTCCAATTCCCGAATGCTCGAGTATAAGCGGAGTTCTCAATGCCCCAGAAGATAGCAGAATTTCTTTCGCTGCACTAAGAGTAGTGGTTTTGTTGCTTGAATCACGATACTCGACCCCATCCGCCGAAAGTAGGCCGTCACTTGTGGCTGAGTCTGCCCATGTTAACTTTGCCACTGTCCCCTTGATAATCTTGAGATTCGATCTCTTCTCGACGGGGTAGTAGTAGGCGCGAGCGGCGTCTTCTCGGATATCCGCATCTCTGTCCAAGGTCTGTGGCCATAAACTGAACCCTCGGGTTTCCCCGCTATTCACGTCGGGATTCAATGAGTAACCCAATTTGTCCCAAGAGTCTTCGGCCAATGAATACAATGACCCATTAATAAGCTCATATGGGAAGCCTGTTGTTAAAGGGCCATCTTCGCCATGGTATTCGGGGTTGAAACTCGCGCCGGCGTCTATTTGTGCTGCTGTAGGTGGCGAGAAACGCTCAACATATTTGAAATAAGGATAAAGTGTCTCCCAGTTCCAGCCATCATTCCCAAGAGCTTCCCAAGCGTCGAATTCGGCTTTGTCGCCTCTGATGTATGTCATCCCATTGATTGTACTTGTGCCGCCTATCGCTTTGCCTGCATGGTAAGATAGTGTGATATTGTCCGCGCTCTGTTGCGGTGCCATAGTGTAATCCCAGTCGATATCGGTACCAAAGGCACGAAGGAATCTAGTGACGCTTGTGACGTTTATATTGTCACGGACGTCGTTGCCGGGCTCTATGACCGCGACTCGAATATTGGGATCCTCGGATAATCGATTCGCAAGCACGAGCCCGCAAGTTCCGCCGCCAGCGATTATGTAGTCAAACGACTCGCATCTCACCTTACTAGCGCTGAGCGCAAGTAAGACTAATGAGCTAACTGTTATCTTCATCGTTGGCTGCGTTGAATTTCATGAAAGACCATCTGGTTATGGGAGGATGTACGATGTTAGATTGTCTCGAAGTACGAAATATTTGAGAGAAAGCGACACATTAATCCTAAGGACCCTCGCACGACCATATTCGTTTACATAAAAACCTAGGAATGAGGCCTAAAAGGGTATCAATAAGCACAGATTCGGCCCGTAAAAAGGAATCTTTCAGCCCATTTCTCATCATTCGTGCGCTTCGTGTAACCTTAACTTGCGTAGAAGGGGCTTTTGTGCTGACGGATTGCGGGGAAGGTTCCTAGAAATACGGTGAGGCATGGGCTAGACGCGAGGATTAGAATCTCAGCGGCCCTGTTCATCGACATGCAAGTTTCGTATGAAGATGTGATGATCTGACTCAATGACCTACTGTACCCCAGAGATCTGGGTTTGCTGAGGAAACATGGAAAGATTCATTTCTGATTGAGTAAGCTGGTAGCGTAGATCTATTCTGTCTCGCTTAAGTAATATCCGTCGCGTTTGACCAATTTGATGACTTAACCCTAACCCTAACCCCAAGGGAATGTGAGATTCTCACCTCCCTCAAAGAGATTAGGGTATCGGAATAGACCATTTTGAGAGAGTCGCCCGCGACTTCTGTCTGTATCGTATTGCTAAGTAATGCTTTAACCCGCACGCTCTAGCGGCGTCGGAGTAAGAGAACGAAATGTAGTAGGTAAAAAGCAATCGGCTAAGGACCTAAGATAAAGAAAATTCTTTGTCCGTGCGTACGGTGCGCCATGTTTGGACATACTGTAGCAGTGCTGCAGTAAGATAGCAGGTAGCAAATCAAATCGCTATTCAAACAATAGACAATCCACCAAACAGCATTCATAACGATTGTCTCGTTGATTTCTTATGATTCATCATAGCTTAAAGGAATTTAGGAATTCAATAAGAAGGGGAGAAACGAACCATATTGCGACTTTAATAATCCGAACCTCAATGCCTGTCCATCGGATCATGCCGTACTAGTCTGTCGCCGCAGATCTTGCGCTAATAGGCAGGTGCCAGTGCCGGTCTGCCGCCCGACGAGCTGAGCTATCCAGCCAATCACGTCATTAAGCCCGCTGTCGTGTTCTCCGAGCTACCCCTTTCATATACCGGGGTCGAATGGCAGCTTAGAAGGCAAGACATGGGCTGAGAAACCGGGCAGACAATGTAGTGTTGCACACATATTATCGCCCGCATGATTATCGATCCCACATCGTATCTCTTCAGGGGCGGACCCGCGCCCTGTCCGAAAGGGGAAGGCAAGCATTGCACCCTTGTGGGAAAGCGAAGGTCAAGCTACGATTTCTGTCCAGTGATCTGGCCCATGAATCGATTTGGAAGACCCGGATTGGATATTTCCATGCTGATCTGATCTTACTTGAGCTTATATTGGCTTCGGTGGAGTAGTAGGTCGGATGCATTTAAAAGGCACCGACGTCTCCCGTGCTTGGCAATCGAAGCTGCCCTCGTCACCATCCAGCAGTGAATCAGCTCAGTACGCCTTATTCGCCCTGTTTGCCCATCATGTTCGGCTCCAAGGTACCTAATCCTCAGATCTTGCCAAGACAGATCGCTTGAAAGGATCTTCTAACTTCGATTAGATCTTTCCCACCATCCTCTTGGCGGCTATCTCTGCCGTTCAGGTTTCCGCTGTCGCCATCAGCGAGAGACAAAGCCAAACCTGCGTCGCTACATGCGGCTCAACTTGTTATTGGCAGTCAGACATAGATGCGGCCGTGAACCAGGGTTACAACTACTACCAGGAAGGCAAGACTGTCGGTAAGTCAGGATATGCCCCTCGTTTTCCACTAACTGTCTTCTCTCGTCTTGTGTAAGTCCCAAAGGCCCAGAAGCTAAACATGATATTATCTAGGATCGGACAAGTACCCGCATGTTTATAACGACTACGAAGGCTGTATGTTACCAATAACTCTTTTCTGAAGAAGGAATTACTGACTCCCCATATCATAGTTGATTTCCCCGACTCTGGAACTTATTACGAATTCCCGATATTGAGTTCGTTTGATGTTTACACTGGAGGTTCCCCCGGAGCGGACCGTGTTGTGTTCTTGGGCAGCAATGGCAACTATGAAGGCTCCATCACCCACAACGGCGCCAGTGGCAACAACTTCGTTGAATGCAGCTAAATGCTTCTGTTAGATACACTAATATATTCTTAAAAAAGTGGTGGCCATAAAGGGTGTCACGTGATACAATTCCAGTTACACGACTGCTTACCTAATTACAATATATTTCTATGGTATACATCAATGATCTCCTTACATCTGGATACATTTACCTATAGACCTAAACACAATTATTCGATATGAAAGTATTTATTATATATCATAACATGTTCAATTTACGATCTTGACATTACATACAGTGTTAAGTACCCAAGTACACGCTGTCTTTACGGGTTTTTGTCTGTGCTTTTGATTCTGTACAGGACGATCACCTCAAAAGATAAAAAAAAGATTCTTTCATTGGTGAGCATAGCCAACGACTGGTCAGTGCATTGTACAGTTTGGATATCTCAGAAGATGATGTTGTAAAATCAGTTGGTGATGCGCCCAGTGCACGGACCCACTTGTCGCCAAGGGAATAGCTATATAATTCTACCTCGCCCACACCTTATTTTATCTTTTCTTTCCTCTTTCTTCAAGTTTTGTTCTCTGTACACGAGTTCGGTCTATTACCGTTTACGCAACAGAACAATAAATACTTGAATCACACATATTGTACATTTTGTTGTACTCCTTCTTGGGTTCAATTTGCTCTTTTTGATTTACCTTTACTTGGATATATCGTTGGAGTCACATCGTTCACCAACAACAAGCTTCCGTCATCTATACAATCTTCCAGTAACATGGACACTAACAACCAGGATGACATTTGGCCTCCTCCTACTGTTGGGAATGATTGGAAGCCGGAGCACTTCGCTAGAGACTGCGCATTGCTCAAGTCTCCCGTCGGGCCTATCATTGCCTCGGCGCCATCGCTCGGAAAATCACCAATTGCTACTCGCATCATGGCCTTGAGGCCGTCCAACGATATCTCCTAGTATGGGTTCTCGCTGGACTTTCCTCTCGGCAATTCGATAGACGATATGCAAGCTGCTAACGAGGAGGCCGGCTTTGGGGTTCGCTACACCCGTAAGTTTCCTAATACTTCTCTACCGACGAAACAATACTTACTATTCAATTTATTAGACGATTCTCGGCTTGACAAGCTGGTCTTGCCAAGTCACCACAGGATCGTGGTTAAGTTCCCTTTCGGCCTTACCAGGGCTTGCTTCAGGGATGCAGGCGACAGCCTGTTCAAACTCGTTCCCGGCGCCGTGGGAGACAGTTTCACTCTGGTTTCCTTTTTCCTGATGCGGACTGGGAAGGTGACAATCGAAGGATTCGGTATACCATTTGCGAACAAACTGGATCCCCAATTGGAACGACTGGTGAATGGCGATCAACCCATCACGGAAGATATCACCGTGGCGGACATTCTACGCCAACGCCAATTCCACTTCTTAGTCAGGTCACCAAGCTGTGTCCTGGACAAGTTGTTGAACGGATCCGATGGAAGTTCCTATCGGTGTCCTTATTATGGCACCGAGCATCACTTTGATGTTGCCCGGTACAAGGATGATTGGGGCTTTATGGCAAGTCCAAGTTCATTTCCTCGGATATATGGGTAAGATGATGTTCTCCCTTTATAACGGCCCCTGATTTTTCTCTTCGTTACTCTTTGAATAAAAAGCTAACATATGCTGAACTAGTTTCGAACACACAAACGAGCACCTTTGTGCGGTTTCGCAGTCTGTCGTGCAAGACGTGTTCTGGCTTGAGATGGCGGCTGATCGGATAGCTGAAATTCGACAGCCAGCATACTTTGTACCAGCCAGCGGGCAAGTTGGTAGTAGCCAGACCCGATACCTCATTGTCCTCCATGAGGATATCGTCAAGGAGTTCGAAGCTGCCTGGTGCCGGCTCACCAAGAAGGCAAAATTCATAGTCCAGATTTATGACTGCTATAAGGATAAGATTCCCACAGCCAAATGGTTTGTCTTCTTATTACCCCCTCTTCTATGTATTGTAATTAACCTGGGCTAGGAAATGTGACATTGTGGACAAGCCTGAGTCAATCGCGGAACTCCATGGCCATGTCACTGATACACAGCAGGAATTGGTTCTTGCTGTGCGTGTCTCTTCCTTGGAGGCTGATATAAACGATGGGTACGGCATTAAGACATTCCAGAGTCGGTCCGTAGCCCAGGAAGCGCTTAAGGAAGAAAAAGATAATTGGAACTGGGCATCCATTCAGTTCGGCTCACTGCTGGTAGATGCAAAACATCGAGTCGAAGCTACCTGTCTCTTTGAAAAGAGAGCGGCGCCTTCAAACCCTCGTGTCCACAGCTCGGTAAAAACAAAAGACAGAATGAAGCTTCATCGGGCTCTCGTTGAAGGGATGGGCTTCTGGGACTGGATGTCGCAACCTGGCCCCTTAAGCGCTACACATTTAGGTGCCTCGCTAGAGGACTCGACGCCGCAGGGCAAACCGAAGTTACGCCCTCTTCTTACAGTCAATTTCCTCGAACCCGGGGATATTGGACTTATTGGCGAGGTAATCAAGGAGCTGTTGCCGGCAGACCGTAATCGCTTCTGCAATTACCTGAGCTGTCGGCCGTTAGGTCTCGGCCTGATTACAGCCGCACCTGGTTTCAGCAAGACAACTGAACTAGTAGTTGCTGCCATTGTCATGTTGGCTAGACTCGGCAATATTCTGTGCTCTGCACCCTCGGGATTAGCCGTATCAAGTTTTGCGAGGCGAATCGATGGCATGATCAAGTCGGTGTGCGCGAGATGCAACCGTGGCAAAGCCATGAGCGATCCTACTCGCAGACGCCATAATTTCGTCGTGCGCGGATACAAAGACTCCGATGAGGTCAACGCAGTCATACATTTGTTAGAGCACCCGGAACATGGTGATCTCTCTAATGAGAATAACCGTCCCCTTAACCTTAGCTCTAAGTGGAGACTAGATATGTCGTTCGCCTTCTGGACTCTCGCAGTATTGCGAGCTAGGGGAGCCATACAACTGCATCCTGACGACTGCAGAGGCCTACATGATCTACGTCAAAAGATAGATCAGTCCAGAGGGATGCAGAATATTCGCGCGGTCGCAACAGGACAGATCTCCTGGCAGGAGTACGTCAACTCTGGCGATGACACAGAGGCCAAGGTCCAGGCTATAATATCGGAGATGCTTAAATTCGTCGATATTCTGTGCACTACGCCGACCATGACCGAAGAGTGCAAGCCTTATTCTATATGGAAAGCCAACAAGGCCCAAGGCATCGCCGTCGATGAGGCCGGCGCCATGCACCGCGCAGACTTATATATGGTTTGGGGAAATTGCCTATTGCCATGCTTCCTTGGCGGAGACCCTAACCGGCTATCGCCGGCAGTACTGACAGAGCAGGAAAGGGATGCCAAAGGTAATGTCCTCAATCGCTTCGCCTCCATGAGCAAAATATCTGCTCTGGAATTCTTCCAGGCAACGGGATTTCCTATTTTTCGTACACGTTCCCAGCTACCTTCAGATCATGGCTTGTTTGATACGGTGTCAAAGGCGATCAATGATAGTATTGCCAAGTATCGTGAAGCCCTCGCACCAATCGACAACGAGAAGTTAGAAGCTGGACAAGTCTTGGAGGAATATATCGCCAAGAAGTATCCATCCATCATCCCTTCTGCATCTGACAAGCCATGCCCATTATTTATCCACTGCGAAAGCAAGCAGATTTCAGTTAATCCTAGCACTCATATAAAGATGAGCTTGGATCAAGTCACTATTGCGCTGGACTTCCTCAGCGACTTAGTCAAAACCACGACGGTGAAGGCGTCCCAGATAGTTATTCTGGCCCCTGACTCTGTCAACGTTGGACTTATCCAGAAGCTAGTCACGCATCAGCAATATGCAAAGACGCTGAAGGATATAGGTGACCCGTCGACGATTGAAGAGTACCAGAGTCAGGAACATGACATCGTGGTGATAGTGATGGGAACTCGTGCTAGAAGCCTTGGGGCTGGATTGACCTCTGACAGGCAGCGGCTGGGTATCCTCCTTAAACGTCAGACCGTTCTCGTTGGAGATATCAACGTCACTGGTCCACTGGACTATGGAAGTGAGTACGTAGAACAACAGAATACCGAGTTCAACAGGGACGAAGCGTTATTAAGGAAAGTCTACATGGCGGTGTGGGAGGGCGGACGAGTGGCCACGGTGAAGGTCGATGGGTGAGTGAGCTGGGATTGTGGACTGGGATAATATGTACTATTACCTGAGAGGCATCGTGAAGGAAGGTGCAGCATGCATGGACTTGACAGGCTTATGAGACGGGCCTTTAGAAGGGCTGTTGGTGCTTTCTTTGATATACCGTCCTCTCTTTTCTCAATCTTTCTTCCTAATTAGGTGCTATATTGATTTGTGTTACTTCCAAAGTCCTACGTAGGATTTCGCCAAGCCACAGCAGTTAATTTTAAGGAGCCTAGGACATAAACCAACAAGGAATATCGTATATGGTAACAAATTAGTTAAAGCTTGTATCAGCCGCATGCGCACGCTAACTTTCTTAAATATGTCCACGAATTCCCTGATCCCGGGATGCCTTTTACGTACCTATTTCGACCCAATAAGTAATTGTCCAAAGCGAAAAGAAGCAAGCCGAGACAAAACAAAAATATTCACACTTCGACAACGACAATGGGCAATGGCATAATTTGGTATCAACAGTTTTATTATTATTGGAGACCGCATGCATTTCTCCCACCTAAATCAGGTGGGACCATCGACTCAAGAGAGGTATAGTTGGTCCGTTTTCCCACGGTACCCGCCGATTACAATGCGCCGACGACCCAACTTCATATGAACATTTGACATATACACGTATACAAAACGACTTCATCAACAGAACACCCTACACCCAACCCAACCAAACAACCAAGCAACTATTGCTTCTGCGAGATCATGACCTCCTCATTAGCCGCAATAGGCGCAGGCCGGTTGGTGCTCTTATTAATCTCGTTCTCGCCAACAACATTAACAGTGCCCTCGAGCTTAAGGTGGTAGTCCTTATTCTGGCTGAGAGCAAACTCCTCCTGATCGATGTGGCGGAAGAGGAAGTAGAAGATGACAGTCAAAATACCACCAGCAATAGCAGGGCCGCCGAAGTCCCAGGTGAGGTAGGGGTCGGTGACGACGGAGGAACAGGCTAGACCGATAGCGTAGGCGACGGCCGTGTTGAACAGGTTTAGGGCGGACACGAGACCCCTCATGTTGACGGGGGCGCGCGAGTACGCGATACCGTAGGCCGGGACGTTGACGAAGAGTTCGGAGATGCCGCCGATGGCGAAGGGGATGGCCATCCACCAGATGCTGATGGGGGCGACGCCGAGACCGTCCTCGCAGTTGCTGGAGCCGTAGTCGCCGCAGGGAGACTCCTTGTAGGCGTAGTAGTTCAGGACGGCGTAGCCGGCGCCGCCGATGGAGGACATGGCGAGACCGGTGGTGATACGGGCGACGGGGCCGTAGTGGATGTTGAGTCTTCGCAAGAGCGGGTACAGGCCGTAGTTGAGGACCGGGGCCATTGCGATGATGCTCAAGGAGTTAAAGTTGTTGATGACGTCGTTAGGGACGCCGTTGGTGGTTAGCATGGTCGACAAGAAGTTGGCGGCGGAGCCGAGACCGTTGTCGTTGATATACTGAATTGGGAAGAAGCAAAAGATACCGGTCGCCTGGAAGGTTCGTCGGACATCATCGACGAATTGGTCGTTCCAATTCGTCTTAATGGTGAGGCCGGCAGCTGCGATGTTCGAGGGCTTGGCGAGATCCCAGAAGCCGTGACGGCCAATTTTCGTGATACCGCCGCGTCTGAAGCAGATTCCGAGCACCTTGAAAACGTTGCCGAGATCACTTCCTCCGGGAGGGTGGAGAATCAGGCGCTTGTAGAGGAACCACAGTAGGAGGGGGAGAGGAAGGTAGAGCAGAAGAGGAATCAAGAAAGCCAGCCACCAGCCGACGTACTTCTCCGAGTACGAGGTGGCGACTCCCATAAAACCACCGATGTTGATTAAGAGGTAAAACCACAGCATCACTCGTTCTGTCGTGGATTCGGGGTCTTGGATGACGCGCTCGCCGCTCTCAAGTGTCATAACCTTGGGGACGGTTGTCGTCATCTGATCGAGAAGAAGTGGGGAAACGTTGGGCTTGAACATGGCTGAGACTCTCAGTTAGCATCGGTTGAGTAGAGCAAGCACACCACAGTTTTCAACTTACCAGCACCAACTGATAGGATGTATACCGAGAGGAAGTAGGGAACCTTCGCCGTGCCGGCGGCCAATAGGTCCTTCGCGCCCGCAGCAACCATCAAAACGTGAGCGACACCGAAAACGCCGACACCCCAGCAGATGAGGGCGAATCGACCAGTCTTCGCGTCGGCGAGCCAACCGAATAACATAGGCAGGGCGTACGCAAGCATACTGAACGATTGCGTTACGGCGTTCGCTGTGACAGTTCCCATGCCGAGAGCACCGGCCGTCTGTTGTGTTCCTACCGGGGGAGCACCGTAGCCGTTTCCACCTTCTGGTAAGGGTCGGTTGACATAGTTGGCGATTAATGGTTGAACACCATAGCTAGTAGCAAAATGTGGTTAGCATTCTCTTCTCTTTTTTGCTTTTTGCTTTTTTTTTTTTTTTTTTTTTTTTGCTTGGAAATGCTCAGATTGTTATTGTTTACTTACAAGGAAGCACGCTCGCAAAATTCGACGATGCAAATAGCGTAGGCGACCATAGGAAGTTTGCCGGGAACTCGGCGTAATGTTTTTAGTTCCTCATCTGTTGGCTTTCCTTCGTAATCTTCCTCCATTATCGAGGGGTTGATATATGGAGGCGGCGCATCGGCCGACTTGCCCAGCTTCTCATCGCCGCTGGGCAAGATGGAGTCCGAGTTGCGCTCGAGGTCTTCTGAATGTTGACCTATTACTAGGTCAGTAAATGTCTGGCATACATTCATACGGCAATGACAATAGCTTCAATTCAACATACCCATTGCTGATCCTTGTCTTGACAACTTCGCGACTGCGAAATGTTTTGCGGTACTAGAAGACAAAGAAGGCAAAGTAGGATCAAGAGAGATCAACGAGGGGAATGTGTGGGATTTATGCTAAAGACGCCAGGATGGGGTTTGACGGGTAAAGGGTCCCGCGTATCAAAGCTACCGAATGGGTAACCTAGGTGAGCCTCGTATCACTGGTGACCGTGCAGCTGCCGTGGTACAACAATTCAAGCTTCAGGGCTGTTCTTCACGCCTACGGGGCTACAGGGCTAATACTGCGTACATGCAAGACGGTTCTCGGCGTGCGGCGAGGCGTGAGGGACCTCGGAGGCAAACCTTAAGGGAAGGATCTCAGAAAGACCTGGAATTAGGAATTGCGATTGCGAATTGGCGCACTAGCGACAAACCAGACAAAACCAAGCTACCAGATTGTATCGAACTGTCGGGTATACCGTATAAATCCTTTGGTCTCGAAGTACCGCATAGTACTGTGGTATGGTAAGGTACTGTATGGTATGGGAGAAAACGAACCAGTCAGAGGACGAATTGGCGTTATCTCTTCTAGCCACCCGATGCGGGTCTCAAAGATCCCGGCTTCTTTTTTCAAGAGCATTTTCGAACAAAAAGACCTTCCAAGGCCTCTGAACCAGTCAGGGTCCAGTCGAGTCGTGAACGATAAGCCTTCGGTGCTAGAACCATATCGCCTCTAGCGTATGTGACCGAGGTACACCCGCAGAAGCACGGCTGGGGTATAACAATCCCGAATCCGGAAGGTCAATACCCAGCTGACCCGCGCAGTGGCCGCGGTATGGCACGGTATGCTACGGTATGCTGGGTATGCTACGTTGTATCGCGCGCACATCTTGTCATTTCGCACATTTCCCACATCCGCTAACCTCCAATTGAGTCTCGCCCATTTCCAAGACAGCGGTCGCGAACAGGGTCTAAGCTCATTGATAGGACTATTAAGACAGGGCTTATTATGCATGGAAGCTGAATCGAAGCCTTGGCAGAAGTTGTGAGGGTTCAGAAAGAGGAATGAGAATCCGAAATGGTTTTTGAGTTTCGACTGACTTCAGTTAAGCTCGTCAAGCTTTCAAGCAAGCTTCGCCCAGACGGTTAGACTTGCATTAGGTAAGTGATAAGAGTTCTTGTTTTCGTTAGAAGTCGCGGCATTCCACTCCCTTAGCTCGTTACCTAGCATCTCCTTGCCACAAGCCTAAACCTTGAATCGGCAGCTACGGCAAATTTCATGTGTACATCGCAGCATATGCGCAAATCTTAGCGGAAGCAAGTACATAACGCCCCCGTAACGCTAACTCGCGCCCACATAGCTTCAACTTAAGATTTTAGACTACTCCTAATTCGGCCGCTTCTCCGGACTCGTTTAAACAATTGTGGGTCTTCTATACCCATATCTGCCATATGTCCCTGAGAGTTCCAATACAAAATACATATCATGAATTCCTACCGAACCTCGAGCACGCGATCATGATCCGCCACGTTTAGTAGCCTGTAACTTCAGAGCTTATTGACGCGCTGGTAACGGGGTAATCATGTGATGTATATCGTCCTACAGCTACCTACATATGTACTAGGTATAGCATATAGGATTCTAGCTATTCGGATTCCGGCACGATGCAAGCAAGGAAGGCATTGAATGTTCTGAATATTGAATGTTGGTGCAAAAGTCTAGTCATAGTTGAGTAAATTAAGTCCCCAGATTCGTATGCTCCACAGATAAGATCGCTTATGCTCCGACGACAAACTTTATTGCAAATATGTATGTAAGGGGCACATGCCTTAACGTCACTATAATCCGTCGATATTCTGTAGTATCATTCATACGGTTATTAGTTGCTACAATTGGCGTTAAAAAGTCAGCGCCGTCTTGGCTATCTTACACCTATAGCCCTAGAGGAGGTAACACGCATAGCTTCAAAAGTTATACGAGATTATGGTCATATTCGGAACCTATGCAAACAAGGCAGCTGAGAATTGTAGCACAAGATTTCTTACCCGCTTCTTATGATTGGCTTATGGGCTTATCCAAGTTAGGGAGGTCCCGACTCGGTAAATCTCTTATATAAATTCATATACTGTGCAACACCAAACACCTACCAAGATAAGCTCGGTAAGACAAGACTATGGGCTCTCCACCTATCAACCTACGATTCTTCGATATTAGTCGCATAACCGTGCTGACTTGCTTATTAACTACTGCCAACTCGCAAAGATCATTGGATCAGGTCTAGAATTGGTTACAAGCCCTCCCGCGTCCCGCCTAACCGACATCAAAGAACTTTACGGGCGTGATCTGTCGATCTGCGAGGTTATTTGCTTTTTTCGTCCACTTTCTGCGCGGGCAGCCGTGCGCAGAGACATGGCGGAACTAGTTGCGAAGCACGTCGCATCTTTGTTCCTATCCGGGCATAACAATTCGTAGGTCGATTCCTAGATCGATTCGTAGGCTTTTCCCCTCATAAATCGTGTAACACACCCACCGCAATTAATGTCAAGTTTGGTACGTCGCAAAGTCCGTTTCACATACACCTAGGTACCCTTAGTGACGGTGTCGATCTTATGCCAAGATCATATCATGGTAGATCTATCGCAACTTCGATCTCCTGGATATCTTCAAACTCTCTCCAAATCCGCCTAACCAAAGTTGCGACGGTTACTAACAGTTCATCACGTCTACACCTGGTGACTTTGACCGTGCCCCGGCCGAGCATGAGAGAATCAGCAGATCTCTCGTGTCAGCTCTTATCTTTGGCTATTCTCTGATTCGCCGCTTCTATTTGTAGGTCGATCTAACAGTATCTCTCTTCATTATGTCATACGACTTGCCTCATCTTCCCGACAGCTTGGTTCTTCATGCATATTGCTAGTAGGTAACCAGTCGGCCGAGTGAGATATCCCTCGTGGTAATTTGCACCGACGGTGGATATGATGCGACCAGAGTCAAATTTGACCTCGCAAGCCCTTCTAGGTTAGTCCTAGTCGGCGGCTATAGTGGCTAAGAGCGAATATGTGGGGA
The DNA here is from genome assembly GCA_022695765.1 of Annulohypoxylon moriforme. Lineage (NCBI taxonomy): Eukaryota > Fungi > Ascomycota > Sordariomycetes > Xylariales > Hypoxylaceae > Annulohypoxylon > Annulohypoxylon moriforme. The sequence goes on from MU403112.1 coordinate 308,528, forward strand.
GCCTCGAATAGCACACACACGCAGCTACAGTCATTGACGCGGCAGAAGACGTTCTAGCGACGTTCTAGCGGCCTAGGCGGTCCTGGATCACGACCGACGGGACCTACCGACAGCTCGCTGAGATTGCCCAGGCCTCTAGAGTTTTATCTTCAAGACGGTCGCTAGAATAGCGCCCGTGAGGAGATGGCACCGTGTGCGTGGCCTGACTCATCACGATGTGGTGACCGTCCTCGTTGCCCAGACCGTTCGCTCCAGCAATTCGGATATTAAGTGTTTGCGAAGCCTACTAAGCAAGAAAAAAAATTGTGAGAAGTAGAGGCTCTTAGCATCAGATTTTCGTTCCAAAAACGGGCCGTCTGCGATTGCGTGCTTTTAGCGTCCCGACTCCCGCGACAATTGCTGTGTTATGGTAATCCGGTTACCTAAACTTGAGACATTGGCTTTTGCGTTTGCTGAAATATTTTTTTTCTTTCGATATTCAGGATGATATTAGTATTGCGGGTGGATAGCTGAAGATACCGAACATTCCGAGGCCTCCGAGCTGATGTTGCGCTAGTGCACCTGAGGCGATCGTGTTCATCACCAACTCTGTTAATATTCATTATATTAGAATATCGCTTGCCTTTCGCGTTTCATTTATTGGAATCGTTCCAGGAAATAATGGATATATTGAATATTGGATTTAGTTTTCATTGGCGTATACACTCCAGGTACCTCAGGCAATTAGGTATTTAGTCTAACGTTGTACGAAAGCTGGCAGCCGAATTGATTGAGATACCACCCAACGAGTTGGAAACACTTGAGATCGGTACATATATTTGGCAACAGGTAGTCTTCCAAATATAAATTGCCTTTTGCTCCTTTGAAAGGAAGTTTCACCGTTGCATTGTGAAGGCCACGGATACCGAGAGAGCTTTGCGGCCACTCCTACCAGATCACCGAACGCATTCGAACAACACTCCGCTATTGAAGGTTACCGAATAGGTAGTAGTGAGCGTCTCTCATCGTGAACGCGAGATATCATTTGTTGGTCATCGAATTAGGATTTGTTTGGTCTTGAAATACGTGCGTCGTATGAGCTTCCGCCCCCTTTTCCTCTGTATGTAAGATATGAACCTCGGATCTACACTAATAGGTTCACAGTAAGAGATGGTCGGGCGAGTTCTAAAATCGGTGAGTTCTAGTTATTCTCGTATCATATCTCTTTACGAACACATTCTTTGACATCAGAAAGCTTTTCACTACCCAGGTCTCGGAAATGATGGTCGAGCTGGGCTTGAACGATCAGGATACACTATCTCGCCTATTACTGATATGTGCGCTGCGAAACAACGATATGAGAACTGCTGGTATCTTGAGCTATAGATAGATACCTCTGATATCGAACCGAGCGATAATTACCTCCCAGTCTCGAAATTTGAGCAACATACGTATCGACTTCCAACAACGACCTACAGCATGTATCGTTGATATTAAACAGGTCAATTTATTAACCCCTGATATCAATGTTTGGACGTGATGTTTAAATCAAGTGGATGCCAAGTATTCTAATCAGGAAGTTGAATTGGAATTCTATGTTTACTACTTCGTGCAAGGCCTTCCGTCTTGGTAGGCAAGGGGATAAGTGCTAGCCCTATAAGTAGGGATACTCGTTTGAGTAGAGGCATATAAGGAGATAATCGCTCTCCAACCCAACCCTAGGAGAAGCGAAGCGTTGATCCTACTATTGTTGCTACTTGCTCCTATGTTTACTTGGATAGTCGATCGCTTCGTTACATAACCCCACTCCAATACTTTACCTGTATTGCTAGGGTGATTGCCCCTTATGAGGTGCGCGCTTAGATGTTTACATTTGACATACTGTCTAAAATAGGAATAAGTTCACATCTCCAGGAGATTTGGACTATCCAAAGACTTGCGAGTATGAGATAGGCGCTAGAATGGCATGCCGGCCTCATCCCATCGCAATTTTGGGTTACGATGATAGACATATGGACTGAGCTGTCCGAACTATCTTAGGGACAACTGCTAACAGATCTCCTAGTGGGCTGGGCCCCTTGGTAGGTCGAGCTGCGACCCAACTAGAATCACAAGTTGAATACTTTCATAAAACATCCGCTTACTCATTGCCTAAGTATCCCGACCTGGTTGCCGGAATGGAATGGTCGACCTAATGGAAATGGAACCTTTTTACGTCAAAAGGTTCTTGTACCCCCCGGGACATACTTGCGAGTATAATATGTAGCAGTGAGTATGCTTGAAGTTAAGCAACATCTACCTATATATGAGAAGATATATAAACAGTGACAGGATGTTATGTCATGTCACGTCTTGGCTAGTATAATGAGGAATAAGGTTTAGGGGTAGCATCACAGTAACTTGTATAGGGATGGTTTCTTATGAGAGTGTATTATGCCGCGTCCTATAAATGTCATGGAATCGTAACCGGGCACTCGTCTACCTATAACCCTGATTTCGTCAAAATATGTTATAGAATTTCCCCAATTCCTCGGTACTTGGGAGAATAGAGAAGTTTCATGTGCCTGGTTTTGGAAACCAGCCCGGTAAGGCTTTGCGGACCGTTCCTTTTCGTTTATGCAGGTCGAAACCTGGGTTTTGTGGCGTCAAACCCTAGAAATGCAAGATCCTGTAGATGATACGTAAAATGCGCAACGGCCGATCAGTTGGGTCAATATCCGATATCTGTGCGTCTCCCGTCGACATTAGAGTTCTTACAGAATATTCTGCAGAATAAATGGATATGCAGATTCAGAGGACGATTCTTTAGGATGAGATGTTGGTTCGAATTTGACGCTTAATTGGAAAAGGAGGAATCAACAAGACACGCTGTACTTCGTCGAGGACAACTCGTTACCCCACCTTGACAACAAGTCAGACCAGGGTGTTGCCTAGCAACCATCGCATAACCAGAAGCGGTTAGCTTGTAAGTAGTTTGTATTGTTTAAGGTAACAATACACGAATACACGAGCTTCAACCCAATTCAAACTTCAAACTTCAATTGGGCGACAATGCGACTCCTCATTGTTGCTGATGTAGTAGTTGTTTGCTCATGGTATCACCAATTAGCAAGCTTAATATAACAATTAATTGCAATTGATACCGTAGCTCTCGAGGAGGAGATCGTAATGAAGAAGTGACGACGTAAATAATGTCATGATCATTTCTACCCAGCGAAACGTGACGAGCTTCCATCGAACGTGATGAACAGCGCAGGTGGCAGCACCACGGCGGGATCGGGTGAAGTCTCCGAAGCAAGACGGACAGGACGGACTTGGTGAACCAGGGGTTCATGCTGGAAGCGACTTGCTCAAATCCGTCCGCGATTCGTCAGCGGTTGGATGGTGGGAGTGGACCCCGTGATAACTCGTGATGAGCGATTCAACCTTGCTATATCACCTTGCTATCAAATTGAGAAGATTGGCAGAGAATAGGTAAATCACTTTCTATTTTGACACATTGACGACCGTTGTCGTGCAACCTGAGCCAATTGCTGACACGTCGTAGCAATGTTTTGAAAGTGCAGCTTTCGAACGTCAATCATTTCTGGAAAACGAGTCTGGGCGGTTGTGTTTGAATATGCTGCAGCACTGTAAGCACTCAGTAGGAAAAAAAAGAACGTGGACCCTTGGCGTAGCTTTTGTGGTGCGGTTAGCTTAGTGAGCTGAATTAGCGACTTTAGCCTACCTGTGCGTATTGTGCTAGGCAGCTAATGCGTAATGCGTATCATTCTGGAACTAGAATTTTCTAATAGAATATCGATCTCCTTTTGACTCGACGATTGCACATGTGAATTGCGAAACAAAAAGTCTAAGACATAATTTTAAACGAACAACGAATTATTCCAGCACATTTACATGCTGTCAGAGTTGTACAAGTTATGTGAGGACGGGAGGCGTCGAGATGTGCATTTGCGGGGGTCGACTTCTGGGTTGTACCAAAAGTTTAATGACGCTATACCCAATACAGCGTTAGTCTAGACTAAACCTGGTGAATACCCCTGCATGTCCTCCATATGATTGGACGAACCGAATTGGCGAGCTGCAACCTTTTCTCACCATGTCTGACCTGTCAAACGAGAAGCCACAGGGGAGCAGGGGTGCTGTACAATTGGTACAATTGGAGCTTCCGCATCAACAAAATTCACAAGTAAACATTAGGACGGGAAGTGCCAAGGTGGAGATCAAAAAAATAATTGCACAAGAAAGCATAAGGCATCATCAATTCTATGACCGCCACTTTCGTCCTACACCTTTTTCCCCTCAGGTTCGCATAATCGTCGTTGGACTTTTGATTTTTCCTTTTCGCGCAATTGGGTGAGAATTGGTACACGAGAGAGACAATAATAAGTAAAAGGAAGAAGGTCTAGTTGGTTGTTTGCTTTTGCATGGCAATCCGGAGTTGTTGTTTGTTGTAGCAGCTGATTTTCTTCCTTATTGGACTCTTCTCTCTTCTTTTCTACTTCGGTACGTGGACCTGGACTTGGCCGTTGGAGTGGGAGTGGGCGTGGACTGGACATGGTCGTCATTTTAATTATTTCGGTCATTATCCAACATCCCCTGTCTTTCCAAGATGACTTCCTGACACTATGACCTATTCCATCCTAATTTTTTCCTCTCTCCCGTCCTATTCATCCTTCACTCATGTTCCCATTCAATCGACATCATTGTCTTTCATCGTCCTTTCGATCAAAGTTCACTCCCATCGATATGATGACAATCTAATAAAAAAAACAGTGTCAGCGATTCTTTACGACGTTACGAACCTTCATGGCCTTCAAAGATACCCTCAATTTTTACGACCCTACTCAATTTAATTCCGAGTCTTCCGTTCTCTCTAATTAATCCAACTTTCGTCCGAATTTCTTCTTGATTGCGTTTTTTTGCGCCTTTTCACCACCGCGAGGCGGCTAGTCCGTCGTCATGGATCAACCACCACCCCCTCCGCCACATGGCAGTAATCCCAGGCCGACAAATCCAAATTCCAACCTTCCACCCGGCAAATATGATATATTTATCATACCACCGCATTCTTCCGGGTCGGGCTTCCTATATCTCCCATCCCTGAAGCCAAACCTGAATAGTTTCGCTGCGGGATTTGCCAGCGCTTTGGTCCTAGTTGTACTTGGCCAAAGTATGGCGCCTGCTTTTCGGGTGTGGTACAATAACTTTCAGGGAATGGGGAATATGGGAATGATACTGTTGGTAATAGGAGTTGGTGTTGGAGCTTGGTCTTTGGGGAGAACGCAACAAGGCGGAGGCCCTATACCTGGAGGTGGTCCTGGTCCTGGAGGAGGAGGTGGAGCAGGAGGCAATTTTTACGGCCGATATGGTCCTGGGTTCGGTGGTTATGGTGCCGGTCCAAATCCCAATGCCGGCCCACCTCCGAATGATGATATGCCCCCACCGCCTCCCCCTCATGGTTCACCCCCACCTCCTAGGTCTGGGCCGACACCTGGTCCGCAGAGCAGAGGGGGACCGAAACAGTCATGGCAAGATGATCCGCAAGATGAAGAGCCAGCAGAATCCCCCACACCACCCCCTCGACAATCACGTCCAGAGACACCTGAAGAACCCCCTGAGCCGAGACCTAGGGAGCCTTCCCCAGAACCTCCTCCGGAGCCTCCCAAGCCATCTCCTAAGAAGCATAAGAGGCCCCCCAAAGAAGCTCCTAAAGAAGTTCCTAAGGAGACCCCCAAAAAGCGACCCCAGGAGCCGCCAAGGGAACCGCCGAAGGAAGGACCTAAGGAGCCACCAAAGGGTGCGTGGGAAAGAGCAAGAGAAGAAACTAGACGAAAGGAAGAGGAACGAAAGGCCCAGGAAGAGGAGCGGAAAGCCAAGGAGGCCGAGCAACGCAGAAGGGAAGAGGTAGCTCAGCGCCTGAAGAATTTGCGCGAAAAGGAAGCGCGAGAACGTGCTAGGCGCGAACAAGAGTTGAAAGAGAGACGAGAGCGCGATGCGCGCGAGAGAGAAGAACGCGAACGCGAACAACGAGAGAAGGAGCGGGAGCGGGAGCGACAAGAAAGAGAACAGAAGGAGAAGGAGCAGCGAGAGAGGGAACAAAGGGAAAGTAGGATCCGAGAAGCCCGAGAACGGGAGCTTCGCGAGAGACTCGAACAAGAACGGGCACGTCGAGAGAGGCTCGAGAAAGAAGTCAGGGAAAATGAGGAGATACGAGCCAGAGAAGCAGCAGAGGCGGCACGCTTGAAAGAGGCAGAAGCGGCTAGGTTGCGGGAGGCCGAGGCGGCCAAAATACGAGAGCAAGAGGCCGCCAGGGTAAGAGAAGCCGTAGCTGCTAAGGTTCGAGAGATGAGAGAGAAGGAAGCTGCTAGACAGCGGGAAGCCGAAGCCCTCAGACAGAAGAGGCAGGAGGAGGAAGCGGCAAGGATAAGAGAAGCTGAAGCAGCCAAGTTGAAAGAGCAGGAAGCGAAGGAGGCGGAGAGTCGGAGAGGCGCATACGCTTTCTCGTCCGTAGGCGAGAAGACAAACCCTTGGCCGAACGGAAAACCACCGGTATCGCCCATGCCCGCATCTCCAAAACCAGCCCCGAGTACTGCGTCTAGCACATACAGCGCCGCCCAGAGTACTGCTTCTAGTCGACCACCACCGGCTGCAAATCCAAGACCAAGCCCAACACCGAGCGCAAGGGCTCAGAGCACTAAGGCCCCTAGCGGAGTCAGCGAAGAGACATATTCGTTTCGACCATACGACCAGCCAAAGAGTCATGGTCGTAAAAAGTCTACCGAGACGGCTTTTACTGGATCATCGTATGCCCCATCGCATTCGACAGCACGAACTACCCCCCCGCCATCCGAACGAGCCCCTTACGAAACCAACGACCCGAAGAAGATTGTCATTAAAGCTGTTTACGGTTTTCTCAATCAATTTTCCAAAACACCGGCCTCTCAACTTATCTCTGGAGTTAATCCGGTCACCGATGGCTTGATTCTTCGCATCTCATCAGAAGGTATCTTCATTGACGACGATCTTCGTAACGAGCCGCAACGGGATTGGGATGTTAAAGCCTGGACGCTGAAGACTGTCGAAGTATGGTGCCCTGCGCATTGTGTCACAGAATCCGCTACGGCCGCCGCGAAGGCGCCATCTAGAACTCATCGCTTCCGATCGAATATTCGTGGCGATCCGAAAACACTGACGGGCGACGATGCCGCGGTATGTGTCGCTGAGCTATCCCATTCTTGCAAGAATGAGTGCCGTTATTCCTCCCAAGGCGCACGCAGCGCCACATCGACCTTCGTTAGTAGCGCTAGGCGACGTGGTCTGCATTTGATGCGCGCTACGGTTAGGGACCAGGACGGCAGAAGACACTTGTTCGTCATCGACGGAGAAGAGGGTTGGAAGTTAGCTGAAGGTCTTACTCAGCTGCTCAGGGGTTCCCAGACTAGACAGCTAGGCATCCAGTGCATGGCGAAGACCGAAGCTCAGACTATCCTCGAAACTCTTGGTTGGTGACTAAAGGCGCCGCTGGTGGGGACTGGCGGTACTTATGGGATATCATCCGGCAGGCGATGGGCGACTGGAATGCTGAGGTCGTGGTCGCATTCCACCGTCGCTACTAGCCTGCGCTCTATTGGATGGACTTACCATCCCTTCTTGCTCAATACTTAATCGTTCATTCTTTCTAAACCCAAATGCATTGGCGATGCGCGGCGGCGTAACGGTCACGGGGGAGTTCAGCAACTTAGCTTAAATTTGCACAAAACGGAGGGCGCAAATTCTTTTCTTCGATATGTGTGTGTAGTTGGAGAATTGGGCTAGGCTTTGGCACCTTTGGCTAGCATAGCATGAGAGAGATCCCGCATGTAGAGAGTTGAGATTGCCACCGATTGGTCGATTCACCTGGACATATACCACCACTCAGAGACAATGAAAATACACTTGTTACGAATACCTACTTTTGGTTGATGTCTTGATTTACTGTTCTGTTTTTAGTGATTGACGTAGAGTCGTTCATATGTGTAAGGGGGGAGGGAGAGGGTTTCGTAATGTGGGTGCTGATTCGACGAGATTAATTGACAGAAACTAAACTGACTATCAGGGGACTGCTTCTCTCACACATATGAATGATGAATCGTAGCGTAGCGTTGGAGAGCCTAGGTATATAGGGCTTTTTTCGAGCCTCAAGGTTACACACATACTCACCTAGCCATGTACACGATTTTACGTTCCTTACGATCAGCAGCTGGATTGCTTGATTAGTCACTCGTGATGTCCTCAGTTTACTCCAGTCCGTTATCAGGGTTAGTCCCTACACAGCCACGAGCTACCACGCTCTAGTTCACAGATGTAAAATACAAGATTGTCTAGATCATATAGTGAGGCCTTTTCTCTTTCTAGAATATCTACTACGCTGCATCTATTGAGATATCGACCTGAAGGTTATCTCCATCTGAAACCGTGAAATTCGCGGAGACCTTCTTGCCATATTTAGTTACGGCCTCCCATCTGTCGTGTTGAGCCTCCCGCATCCGGGTACGGCTGATATCGGTATTGTTATAATACGTAGGTAGGATGTGGGCAGTCGTTTCGGCAGGTCCAATGTCGGTTACAATATCGACCCAGCGTTTCTGGTTATGGATTCCGAAGACGACTCCGAAGGATTCCGTCGCATTGGAGGAGGATGAGTCCGATACGAACCTTAGCATCGCCGCGCGGCCGCTCTGCGGCAGGCGGATCTCAAGCATGTTGCCGTTCCTTAACCATTCCTTGTGTTGTTTGTGGGACCACGTGCCCTCCTCGACTATGCGGAAGAGCGCGCTGAGGTTAGTGCGGAGGATGCGAGCTTGTATGCTGAATGGCATCCCGGAGGTTAGTTAGGTAGCTAAGAGGTAGAGTATGTGGATGGATAGAATTGGGATATACATGTGCATCAAGTAGAACTTCTAGGTCCATAGGGTTAGAATAAGTACCTACTCAGGTATGGATTAGGAGATTTGAACTGATGTATACTCAAGCTTGACTGGTTATTGACACCCAGCTAATTCACATATGAGTACCTACCCAAATATGAAAATAACTTTCGACACTGTAACATGTACACATAGAATAGATTCTAAGGTTTGTAAAAGGGGGTTGGCGGTTTAGCCAAACCGATGCTTTCATAGGATAACCACATGAAGCAGACGAAAACTTTCGATAGAATCGCAACATTTTGATAGGGATTAATTAGTAACTATACGCTCGCTAATATTAGTTTGTGATGCTTCTCAGGCTTTACTGTAAATTATACCGACCTGGATGCTCTTACCTAGAAGTCACCCTAAACCGTGTCATTAGATTGAATGTCTTGTTGCCATACACCTGGGAACCCCGAATTATTTCCTACAGGCGTGATGGTAGAACAATTTTTTCACCATCACTAACTCCTTGGAATATACCTTTGCTAGACATCTGTTGGAACCAGGGAGGGACTTCTACCTAGTCGTCCGGATGGAGGTCAACAGTCGTATCACTCGCTATCGCGCCAAATCATTTTATACTGTACAGATTATAACGCTTAATAGCCACTAAGCTCCCCGTAATTACAGAGGCGTCAGGTGCCTGGTTACACAGAGTGTACAGATAATCTAGCGGGGTTGCGGATTTTATGACTATCGACCAGAGTAAAAACACTATCTGTTTCCATCAAATATTCTAAAACTAATCTACAAACTGTTATGGCCGTTGAAATATAATCTTTAAAGATCGTACCAGGCGCGTAGGCTATACTCTGTTCTGTAGTTCTTTCAGAATCGAATGCCGCCTATCATCCACCGGACAATTGTTGATATTTGGAATATGAGCAGCCTTAGAGCTGCCGTCCATCATTCTGAAACCATGAAAACCGACACAATTTATTCACAGTATCTCGTTCACGCGTTATCCCCTATATTAGGTCAATCCACATACTGCAACCTTTCAATAAGCCTAGTGGATAGACCGTTTCCTATTCGCCACGTGAATTTGTCATTCTGTATATGAACTAGATGTAGGCTGAGCGTCTCGGCCCTTTCAGGGGTATAAGTGGGAAACGAGGAGGCAAGGAATGACGCAGATACGCCTCCCATTCCTTGTGATATATAGAGCCACTCATCCTGCTGCTTTATAATCGCTTATGGGCAGTGAGAGGAAATTAAAGTGTATATACGCCTTCGCGTGCGCGACGCGCCCTTGGCTCTGCTGGACCCTCGATCCCAAAGAATGGTCGGCCCGGATGCTTACCGCTTTTGGTTGCCAGTGTGCCTGTCTTGGGAAGGGGATATAAATAAATTTAAAGCAAGAGATCTCGGCACATGCTAGGATGCAATCGTACCCATTCGTTCAGATGAACTCCCGCCTCTGACCAGTCAGAGGAAGACTTCGCGCGATACTCTCATGTTGAATGACGTTACAATGCTGAGACGAAGGCTTGATTCGGCTGCTGGAACACTACCGAATTCTCTACCCCCGCTTAATATGTCAGAATAGGAATGAGTCCGTAGTAGACAATGTAGGTAATTTCGACCCTCGCATCAGATTTGTCGCCCGGGTCTGCCACCAGATTCTAGGATTATATTAACCGGCGAGGCTTCAATGAGCGGCAGTTGCATTGCCATGACATCCAGCCAATAACCGCGGCGTCTGGACGCTCCGTCCGCCTTGGCTTTATCCGAAGAACCATGATCTGCGCCGCCTCGGAGGGAGAATAAAGGTAGCACGGCCTGCTAGCCTCCCTCCCCGGCCGGTTACCTGGTTCTCTCTTCCTTTTCCCAAGCATCGTCTTTCCATAATCAAATCGTCGAAAGTCACTAAGGAACGACAAGAAACAAAGATGCTGTTGAAAACTCTTCTGCCCGCCGCGGCGGTCCAGATGGTCGCCGCGCAGGAGCTGATGCGCTTCGGATGCTCGCAGCTGACCATCGACCGAATCGACCCCCTGGTCGAGCCGGGCAACATGCCCTCGGCGCACATGCACCAGATCATCGGCGGTAACTCTCTCAACGCCAGCATGCACCCCGACGACCACGACCCGCCGACCGCCTCGACCTGCACGAGCTGCACGTACTCGGAGGACTTCTCCAACTACTGGACCGCGAACCTGTACTTCCGCGCCCGCAACGGCACCTACAGGCGCGTCCCACAATTCGCCAACCTGGGTCTCGGCGTCGAGGCCGGCATGACCGTCTACTACATCCGCGGGTACCAGCCCAACGCCAAAGTGACGGCCTTCCCACCGGTAAGCCCCTAATTCTCCTTAACGAAAAGAATCTTCTAATTGTAATTTTCTTGTTTTTGGCGGAATAGGGCTTCCGAATGCTCGTCGGAGACCCGACCAACCGCGCCGCCAGCACGATGCAGAAGGGCCTCTGCTACCGGTGCGAGGCGAACATGCAGCAGAACCCGTTCGGCGGGGCCCCCTGCACGGGGCAAGACACGCAAGCCTTCCCGGCGCAAGCGTGCGGCGGCGGCTGGCGTGTGACAGTCCACTTCCCCACATGCTGGGACGGCAAGAACCTCGACTCTCCGGACCACAAGACGCACGTAGCGTACCCGGCATCCGGAACCTTCGAGTCCGGCGGAGCCTGCCCGAGCACGCACCCGGTCAAGATCCCGCAGATCATGTACGAGATCATGTTCGACACGCGCGCCTTCAACAACAAGGCCGAGTGGCCCGCCGACGGCAGCCAGCCGTTCGTCTGGAGCATGAACGACACCACCGGCTACGGTCTGCACGGCGACTACCTCTTCGGCTGGAAGGGCGACGCCCTCCAGCGCGCCATGGACGGCAAGTGTTCTGGCGACCGATGCGCGCCGTTGCAGAGGCAGACCGACCAGGCCGCTATCGACTGCATCAAGTCCCAGAGCGTCAAGGAGGACATCGGTGACGACTGTAAGTTAACGTACCATCTTTTATTTCTTTCCACCGGGTGCTGACGATCTATGTTAAGGGCTCCCCACCCTCCCCGGATGGTAGATTACCCTTCCCAGGGGCGAAAAGGCAACGGCGGGACGGGAACGAGGTCTTGCTTTGCCTGGCGTTCTATGATTAAACTGTTGTTAGCTGGGAAGAGAGGAGGGGACCTGTTAGACTGACATGTTAAATCTTTCTCGCGTACCCTTATTAATCTCGTCACAAATAAATACCATTATACACGCGTATATTTTGAATACTTAGTGGGGGTAACAAGTTGCGCTGAGTTGCTGTAAGTGCTCGCTAGAATTAATTAATGCGGGGGTGGGGCTGGGCGGGCACCCCCTAGATTTGTCAACTGCTGAATCCGAAGATATCACACATACTTTTCATCGAGGAAAATAGATTATTTTACTTTGACATTAATATTATTTCGTATTAGGTACATGAATATATGTGCCAGATTGGAATATGTATTTTAACTTCCCCCAGCTAAATCATGAACTGAATCAAACCGGCCACGGCACCATTCTACGATAGTGGGGCGCTCAACGGCAGCTTACGGCTACTGGGACCGACAAACACGGTCTTGGGGGCACTGCTGACAACCCAGTTCTGGGATGCGGTATCCCAATTGCTGATGTCGCGACGGTTAAGAGTGGCCCGGAAAGTCGCCGATGCACCCGGTTCGATAGTGATGCGATCGAAGCCGCGCAGGAGAACCTTCGGGTCGTCTTCACCGCCGAGTGAGACGTAAAGCTGGGGAACCTCATCACCTACGATCTTGCCCGTGTTGGTAACCTTAGCGGTGACGGTGTAGAGAGTATCAAACAATTGAGGGTTACCGCCAGACTCGTCCTTGAGACCTGGGCCGGCGGGGTTAAGAGTCTGCTTGTTGGAGTCAACGGCTCCCTTGGGCAGGAATTCTTCCGCGGTCTGGCCGAATTCCGGATCCTGCGATGCAGCTTTAAGCGATGAGGTGGTGTTAACGTAAGGGTAGATGTACTGCCAGATGTAAGGGAAGGAGGAGTTGGGGAAGGCGTAGTCTTCGAGTTCCGTCGAGTAGTTGCCGAAAGTGGGGGCTTCGGCGGTCTGGCCGGTGGTTGGTGTGTATTCTGCGTCATATGCCTTTTCGACCTGGATATCCGCGTACTCGAACGTGGTGTACGATAATCCGAATCCGAATTCGTAGATAGGCGTAACATTGGCACGGTCTAGTGCACGATAGTCGATGAACACGCCTTCAGTGAAATCTAGCTGTGGTGCGCCGTCTCCGTTGTTTGGCTCGTACATGACATCGGCACCGTAGTCTTCTCGCTTGGCTGCCCAAGTGAAAGGAGTTCGGCCAGCCGGGTTAACTTTACCATATAGCACATCTACCAAGGAGCGACCGCTCTCCTGACCTGGTAAGCCAGCCCACACAATAGCCGTGATGTTAGGTGAGTCGTACCAGTCCGTAACGAGGGTGGGGCCAACGGAGTGGATGACAACGATAGTGTTGTTGTTCCATGATGAAACGTTCTTGATAAGCTCGTCACCGTTACCCCAGAGTGTTAGATTGTTTCGGTCACCCTCATTTCCATCGACGTTGATATATCCTTCTCCAGAGTCGGCGTTGACGAAGACAATGGCAGTTGCGTCAGCTTGCGAAACCAAAGATTTTATCGAGTCCGAAGCAGAATTGTTAAGGATACCCTCGATGCGAGTGTGATCCTCAAGGGCCTGTGCCTGCAACGCCTCAAGTGGGGTTACCAAGTAGGGGAAATCGGCAGATCCAGAACCCCACGCCATCGCAAGAGTACCCTGGTCGCAGCCTCGGTCGGAGCAGCCGTTTGGACCCAATGGGTTGGGTCCAGCATCTTCTCCGACCACTGCGAGAAACTTGGGCTTACTGAGCGGAAGAGCACCGTTGTTCTTGAGCAGTACTGTTGATTTGGCGCCAATTTCGCGGATAAGATCGCCGTGGTTTCCTTGAGCATCGACGTGCCAGTTGATCTGTTGTTGACCCTCGCTAGCGGCGTAATGAATAGGTCCGTAGGTGTCTCGGGTCCACGAGGAGAAGCTGATAGGAATTTGGTTCTCAACGGTCCTGCCGACCTTGAAATATGCAGCCATAATTCTCATAGCCATGTCGTCAATTCGATACTGGGGAACAGTACCATTCAGCACAGCAATAGTAAGGTTTGCACCCCAGAAACTTAGGCCTGAGTTGAATTCGGTGTCTCCGGGCATTGTCATGTCCATACCAGCCACGGCGCTGGATGCACCGGAGTGCTGTGCTTGCCAATCGCTCATAACAAATCCTTGGAATCCCAATTCGCCTTTGAGCAAACCATTCAGTGTCTTGGAGCTAAAATGCCTCGTTAGCTATTTCGCCATATTATAAAAGTAGGTATTTACATATACTTACTTCTGACAACCTTGAGAGTTGTTAATTTGGTTATACGAGCACATGACTGATCCTACACCAGCCCTCACCGCGTCGGCGAAGGGCCACAGGTACAGCTCGTGCATAGTCTTGTCGTCAATATTTGCAGAGAAAGTCTCTGTAATATTGTAGCCATAACCTTGAGCTTCTCCGACCTGTCTGAAATGTTCTATGTTTGTGTTAGCAGTTACGTTGAAAGATGTGATGTTTATCCCTCCCTACCTTGCTCGTTGCCAATGTAGTGCTTCGCGCAAGCAATGACGCCTTCATCTTGAATTCCTTTGATAGTCTCACCGATCGCAACACCGGTAAGATAGGGATCAGGGGAGAATCCTTCCCAGTTACGTCCTCCCGCCGGTGAGCGACCAATCGGACCAGCAACAGGGCCTAGAAGGACATCGACGCCCTTGATCTTGTTTTCATTTCCCATAGCCTGTCCTCGCTTGTACATTAAAGTTCTGTCAAAAGAAGCTGCTACCGTTTGGCCCGAGGAGAAAGCGGAGATGTAATCGGTGTCACGGATACCCAAAGGAGAATCCTGCATGCATAGACTTCGGAATCCGAGTCGGGGAATAGAACCGACTTGCCCGACACATTGCTCACCTTCCCAGCTAGAATCTCGTCAGCTTCCGGAGCCGCGAATATTGTCAAATACGGTTACTTACCCAACACCGGTCGTCAAGTTAACCTTTTCCGCAAGGGTGAGCTGGGAGACAAAATCTCTGGCTTTGGCATACGCATCTTCCCATCCTTTCGCGGTAGGGCTCATCCACGGAGAAGGATAAAACGGCTCCGATTCGGCTAGGGCTCGTTTATCAACCTAGGAATTGTTAGATCTCAAAGCTACATGTTCGAATGATGAAAAGTAGTGAGACGATACACCAATTGTAAAGTAGCAACTTAATGATGCTGTAGGAAATGGAGGAAATACGTGAGGGTACTAACCGCATTGGCAACTGCAGTGCCGGTGAGCGCCAATAGGGCGGCCCACGAGGCGGAACGCATTGCGACTATCGTAATGTCTAAACGATCTTAGAGCTCGTTCATAGGTAGCTAGAATATCAATTCAGCTCAACGGGCCTGAGTAGATCACGGAAGCGGCCGCAGTTGGACTACCCGATAGGAAGACAAGTGATGATCGAGAGGGATGGGCTAGCTGAGATGAAAAGAAAGAATAAGATTGAACAAAGGTCTGTATTAATAACTATTATGAACGTCAAGGGTTCCAAGGTTGTTGGTACCTCTCTTTTGGTACCTCCCTCGAGTTACCTGCCTACCTATAGGTACCCTGCAGGCTTGGGGATCGGGTGATCAACAAACTGCATGCACCTAAGTAGAGCTAGGTGAGATGTCGGTGACTTCTAGGATTTCCTGGTCAGCCCCGTCAGCATAATTCTCCATGTTGTCCATGTTGCATGGTTACAGTCGAGCCCACGAAAGGCAAGGTTCTCCGCTTGGGGAAGATGTCATATCCTAACTAAGACATGCGGTAATGGATCCGATTTGAGCTTAGGGTAAGCACGGTAACATGGTAGCATAGCAAGAAAAAAAAACAGACGGGACGCGTTCAACGGATACCGTACCGGTACAGCTGCATGGAAACTTGAAAGACTTGAAGAACACGAGCCAGCGGCTTTGTGTTTACTGCACGGGCTGACAAGTACCGACCAAACCCACCTAAGGAAGCCCCGGAGTTCTTAGGTGGGCAAGGACAAAAGAAAATATCCATTGAAATTACGAAAAGCCTTAGGATTGATTTGGGTTGGAAGTGGCTGAGTTTGGAATAAACATTGAAGATCAGTGGAAATTAAATACCTCCGTAGTACCTTCTACTAATAGGTACGAGTAATAGTTGCATCCTGCCAATACATAACTCAGGTGCTAAGTATTTAATCAACGCTAACTTGCATAAAAGGCAAGGGCAGAGCATCTTAATAAACATTCATCATCATCGACCTTTCCCTACATAGATAAATCGCTGTAACAAAAGCCCTTAAATACCGAGAATACCGAACGGCTAGGAAGTCGTATGCTTAAGCTTATCGGCAAGTGCCGTGTTTATGGGGTACATAAAGCCATGGATCCATCTAAACGTTACCTACAGAAATGCTGCCAACGTGTATGTGGCTAAGCGCGAAAATATAGAGTGATTCGGATCCGATCAATCTATGGATGTACCTCAGTCTTCTAGCAACCCTCTGCCCTCTTGCAGGAATTGGAGATTTGTAAGTTACGTAAGTAGTCCTCCTATGAACACAGAGAGGAAATTTGTTATGGCGCGTCATTTTACATCGTCTCTTAGTGAATGACGCTGAGACCGAGCTGGAAAGATCGTCAGGGGAGCTAGCTGGGTAAGGCGAGATTGAGAATCCTTCAACAACCTCATTTTACAATTAGAGGTGCATTTTTTCAACGCGTAAATTGAAACAACAACGTTCCTAGTCATCACCAATTCCTATATCCTTTCATCTGTGTATATAATTGATTACGTATAATAACTTGGTAAATATTATAAATGCCTAGGTAATCCTATGCTGCCAAGGTCAAGACAGAGAGATGAGATGCCGCTGCCCTAGCACGAAAGCGTGGTCTGAACGTGTGCAACTAGAGTTCCATAATAATTAATTTAGGGAACGCGAGCGCCAAGGGATCGGTCGACTTTGTACAACTGTTCTAACTACCCTTTTTAGCAACTGAACCAACAATTATCGGCCGGGGACAGCAGTTGATCATCGAGCGTTAGGATTATTATCTGCAGATTCCGTTCACTATGAGAGTTACCCTTGTCAACGCGTCTCTGACATAATTCGGAGGAAACGTCATGCTAGATCTTGTTCTGCTAGTGTAAACATGTTTACACGTCCCCACCAAGATTTTCTAGTGGCTCTACCATCTTAAAAAGTATTAAACATCCGTCTCCTCATGGTAGACCGATGACGAACGTTCAACTTCCTGTCACTTATGATGACCGCCCTTAGACCCTTGAGTCTTTGGTAATATCCCGCTCTTTTCTATCGGGCCGTCTCTGACCTCAGCTGGTTTTCGTGGGTCTAGGCACTGACCTTCGCCCCAGAAGCTCGGGATCGGACCTCGGGAAGGGATAGATCCAAGTCGAAATTTACGTCGAAAGAAAATGTTTCGTTGGAGAAGCTCGAATTCGTGCGGGGAAGGGATTCCCATCTAGGGATAGCCCGCCTTAGCCATGCGGGGGATGCGTGGGGTCCTCTCTTGGAGTACAGGAAAAAACCTGGGCAATTTTCCACTCTCTGCTAAACTTCGGTTAAATTCAGGGATCATGACCTGCTTCCATGCAGCTACCACGCAGCTACCACGTTATTTATGAACTCATCAACACACCGAGAAATGGTTCAACGAGGACAATGGGACGTTATAACACGGGGAGTATCGGTAACTTACTTCAAGACGGGTCTTGTTACCAGGACAGCAGCTCCGTCTTCTATATCCCGAGTTCGGAGGTGCCGGTAATGGTTAGTTCCCTTAATTTTGGAATCAAGTTCATGTCAATTCAATCCCGCTCATCCGGATTACCTATCCGAAGCCATTACATAGCAAACGCCGATCATGCCCTGGTGCTAACCAGCTAGGTAAAACTTATCTCCGGGGAATCAAAGAATTGTCTCGTTCTATTTTATAGCGATCGTGTCGATGAAAAGCTACCTAGTTACCAGTAATTACTCACACCCCCCAGATAGCTAATGTAAACTCTAGGTTAGAGTAGCATACATGCTTGAAATTGGTGTCATCAAAATCCACTCGACATATGAGAACTGCAATAGCCAGTAGATAAGTCTTGAGTATAATACCCACCTCCCGTACAGATTATGATGCGACACAGCTTAGATTCACACATTCGCAAGCCGTGATGTTTTTGACCTTCTACAACTCGGCTTGTGTTGTTTCCAATGGGCACTCTGGCAGTCCTGATATTATTGAGCATTAGTTCAGGTTATGACAAGGATAGAGATGGATAATAACCTTATCACAGTACCAAGCCACTTTACAATAACCACACTTCGACAGCTCCTTTCCAAGATCGGCCTTGACCTTTCCGCAATGATAGCAGCTTGGCTCTTGGTAGTTTCGAGGTACGCCTGGTTGGTAGTGATCAAGGGCAGCAAGGAATTGAGCTCTACCCGGGGTGCGGAAACCTTGATCGTAAATTGGGAATGTGAACCCCGAGTTGCAATTGATACGTGGAACGAGTTCACGAAGATGCTGCATATCCGATCTTAAGAATCTACCGTCAGTAGCAGTCGGTATCCCTAGTTTACCTACCTATGCATATGGCATAGACTCATACTGAGTGGATATTGCTCAGATGTGAGGAGAGAAAGGTAGGCCACCGAGTTCATTAATATCAAGGCGAACTTACTCCTCGATCTTAGCCCCAGCGCGCATTAATAACGCGCCTACTACGATAACACGGTATTCGCCGCCTATTTCGGTTTCCTTTGAACGCCAATGTGCGAATATTCTGTGTCCCAAACCATCGGTATCGAGTTTGGTGCGTATGTCGGTTACGAGCTTCGAAAGTTCCTCGGCATACTCATCGGTCTGATAGTAGATGCGCATTATCTCGGGGCATAGCATATCGGTTTGGTGAATCATGTGAGACAACTGTATTTTTTGGCCGAAGGTATCGCTGATCTCGAGAGCGATATCAATGTCACTGTCCCCCTCAAAGAGGCCTATGAGAATTAGAAAGGAGTCAACGATCAGTCTACCATCCTGAGATAATTCAGCGGGCTTACGCATTCCCCAACGACCCATATTGATTGATGTATGAGATTGAAGATGTGAATAAGTTCAAATGATACGAACTCCTGCAAGTTGTACTGCGCTTGGTAGTCGACGTAAATGGGATATTTACAGAGAAGTATTCTTTGAATGTTAGGAAGAGAGATGGAAAGGGTGGAGGAAAGATTCTATTCTGGAATGATTCAAATTGTCAAATTTGAATTAAATTTCCAGTTTGAAGTCCTTAAGAAGGCACTACGCAGCAACCTGTCATGCGGAAATTACGCCTAACCTCTATCAAACGAGTGGAAAATTGACAATATGTTATACAAAGTTTAAGAATTTTCCAGATTGTTCCTAGGTACTAGACTTAAAACTACGAAGTCAAAGGAGGAAGTTGTGGTCTGATAGAAGGTACCTTGGGGAGGTTGGACAACTGCAACGCTCAGAAAGAGCATTGGGAATATGTATATCAAACACCTTGAGTCATTTTGAACCTTAGTGCCAACCTACCTAGGTAGTCACTGCCTCGTCATTACCTACCTAGGTAGATATAATAGCAAGCACTACTATATTTGACTCATCCTCCTCATTCATTGGTAAATGTCGATCATACATCATAATATCCTTTAGAGCCCATGTTACCCGTCGATTGAAACGAAATAATCTAGTTTAAAACACCAAGCCCGATTTCCGCTGCTATCTATAAGATCACCAAGTATTAGATTACGACGAGCGATCAGGATCCCTTCTTCGCTCAAAAGTTATCTTCCGAACAATGAACTCCTGTCCATCAACCGGACGGGCGTCCGCGGGCATCCACTGTATGAGTGGCGGGTCACCACCTTCGGGAATGCGAGCTTTATTCTGCTCTTCGAACCAAGTGCTATACGGCCCCTCATAGCCGTAAGCCCCCGCTCCTTGCCATCTATACGCATCCTCCCCACTCCACGCCAAATGGAATGAATCCGGGAGTGGGAACGTCCATAGCTTCGCACATTCCGCCACATAATCAAGTTGATCCTGTTTGCATCCGAACGTCTCCAATACAAGCTCCAAGGTTGTTAGATCCGGCCAATACTCACCAATTTGCATGCCCCAACGTCCCTGCTTCTCAAAATCGTCGAGCCCAAAGTCTGGTTCGTTACCTGCCTTTCGAGCTTCGTACCCTCTTTTCATAGCCAAGCCATTTTCCGCCTGAGCAGACAAATGCGTCACGTTGATCATTGGTTCTAGTCGGAGTCTTTCTGAAGGCCTTCTTTGGCATTCTTCAGGGCGAGTTTCCCACGTCCACCAATCAGTGCGCAACATGCGAATGGTTAAATGAGTAATCTTTCTACCGATACGGAGGTTCTATTGATGGAAGCAGAAGTCAGAGATGTATTGATTTTAAGACGAGTGACTTACACTGTCTTCGGTATCTGCAGGTTCTGTAAATGCTGCGTATCCTGCGCTCGTGTAACCGTGGCTCTCGTATCCCCTATGTCTCCCACTAGAACAGTAAAAGTTAATAATTCGTTCGTGAAGGATAATATAGAAGTTTTAAGAATGTCTCAAGATTGAAATATTCTCGGCTAGCTTTAGTAGGGAGCTTTTTCTTCGAATGGGCCAAAAGGGCAAAAAAGAAACCTTAATGTTACATACGATGTGCCAACTAAACGTGATACCCGCTCAACGGCGCCTGGCTTATAGTTAGCGCCCGCAACTGCATTAAACATCTCCGGATTAGGGGGGAATTTATATAAACAGGAGACATACCGCCTTCTAATGCAAATTGCTGCACAGTCATCTCAACTGAGGATATGTTTGCAAATTGCCAAGACTTCAACTTTTGGCATAGAAGAGGATCCATCGTTGAACGTACTAGCGGGTTAGACGGCGGGATATCTTCGTAGTGTCCATCGAAAAATACTATGGGATTGACCTGGAAGGGTTTGAGAAAAGCTTCGACATAGATCGCCCGACATGTGAGTAACAGTTTAACCGCGATGCGCCACTTGCCGGCCTGGCCTGGCCTAGCATGTCGCAAGTGGATTTCATAGATACTATTGAAGTCCTCGTAGCGCGTGAGAGATAAGCACCATATTTGTTCACGTATTTCTCTTGGGAGTTTAGAACTTTGATATTGAGAGCAGAGTTAGTAATTTTTTTTCGGAGAGGGCATACAAGGATATCTCGAAAACGACCAAACTTTATTGGGCTCTGACACGGATTAAAAGGGATAAAAAAAAACGTTCGGTATTGCTTACAAGAAGGGCGAAAGGGGCTGGGGGTCAATTGACTCGGGATGCTTCAAAAGCTCGATTGCGAGAGGGGGGCTTTCTCCTCTTCTACGGCTACGACGTAGAGGAGCGTCCGGAGGGCTGGTGCTGGGAGCTTCTGGCCCCATTCGCTGCCTATATTGAAAGCGATTTCTTATGCGCTGGTAGGTTTCTCGTACCATTGTTTGTGATGTCCGATTTTTGTTCAAGTATTCAGTTGCCTTGTATTTGAGAATATATAAATAGTGCGATGTTCAATCACCAAGAGATGCCAACTATAGTGATTTTTATTCAGATTAATATAGAAAGTCAATGGTCATAAACTGATATTGATAGAATTAATCTACGGATGAAAAAACATGATGTTGGAAGTCAAGAAGGATGGTTAGAGTTGTATATATGGGTTACTTGGGTACCCACAATTATCTAGGTGCCTGCTATGCTGGGGCGATTTCTGCCTAGAACTAATTACTGGAGAGCTGAAAAAAACCCTGAACTCTATCCATATTCCCTAGCAGTGCTCCAGGACCAATAGGCAGGTATGCTAAGCCCCTATTTATAAGCGGGGTCATGTTAAGAACTGCAACTGCGCAAGTGGTGGGGTTATAATTCGCTGATTCATCCTGACAGCATTGGAACTCTGGTCTCATCTAATGCATACCGAAGGATTCGGGGCAGCATAACGAGTGGCGCATGCTTCAAAATATTTTCAATTGTAACTGGGTTATCTTGATTTTGTCATTTTTTGTGAATTTATGATTTCTACAAGCTTACGGACTCTCAGCTTTGTAGGTACGGATGAAACAGCCCTGGGGGCAACACGGCTCCGTTCTGGACCGAATAGATGCCTACAATTTCAAAATTAGTGCTGAATTCGGCCTGTGTTTTTGGCGTTTTCTCAACCGAAGCTAGCGAAACAATAGGGATTTACTGCATTGTTTCAGGCGGTTTACTTTGTTATCAGATATAGCGTGGAGGGTTCCTTTACGCCATACCACCCGTACTCCAGGTATTGAGAAATTCGGTACCGAGTATATCATGTAACGAAAAAAAACGTAACATCAATAAAGAAGTATTCTTTGAACATAAATAACTTTTTAAGTAGGCACAACAGGTCTCTAAGAGGCAGCTTTGTTTTATTTTCCCGTGGAAAATGCATTGTGAATAACAATGCCTTGTTAATAATCACAAAGTATTTTCTTCTACCTTAGTTATAAAACTAGACTCATACCGTATAAACCACATGGCTCCTACTCTTATTATCTATAACATCACAAACTCGTCATACGACGAAATCATCTTTCCTATATCAACTTATAGACTACAGATTCGGAGATTAGCGAGTTAAGTTATACCGAGGTAGCCATGGCCTCTTCTCCTTACTTCAATTACATCCCCCATCGGGAGGGTGATATTAGCCAAGAAATGGCCAATCTTGTTGACATAATGGAGCGGAATGACTTTAAGATATGTCATCTCCGGAATTGGCTTCGAAACACGGAACTACCTCAGAACGACGTTACGCATGAACAACTTGACCAAGCCCTTAGGGATACGGACTACATGGATAAAATACTCAAAGTGCAGATGAGTAACAACTGTCGTCTCACCCAGAAAGCGCTCCTCTACCAAGAGCTTTTGGAACATAAGAATTGGCAGTTTTCGCAATTAATGCAACTCGACTTGGAACTGATGCGCCTCTCATCTGGTTATTTCTCTGGGCCTGTTATGGCTGTGAGTACAGCAACGCATGTTTCTATGGATGATTTGGCTACTGATACGCCAGTATCGCTGTCAGCAGACCCAAGCCCCGAGCTTCCCATGCCTCATACGCCTTCGTCGCTAGCCCCTATCATAGAACCCCTATCAGAAGATACTCCGGATACCGCCACAGGTTGCGCTCCGGATCGTTCGTCAACATATCTTCCGGAGTGTGCTCCGTATCCTATTTACGATTACACTCCAGGTTGGGGCTCAGGAGGCATTCCTGAAGCCGCTCCGGACCATATCCCAGCTTATAACGAATTTGCTTCAGAAGACATTTCAAGTTGCTTTCCCGAAGATATCCTCAACTCTGCTTCAAATCCTATGGTAGATTATTCCTCGGAGTATATTCCTGATGCTAATATGGATTATTTCTCAACATATGACTCAGGAGATATACCAGACCATATCCCTGATGTCGGTAATCAGTATATGCAAGCAGATATGCCAAATGCCGCCTTGGATCCTCTCCCAGATTATGCTTCAGATCTAACCCTGGGCCAGTTTGCGGACTACACTCTAGCTCAAGCTGCAAAAAGGTTTACCGACGAAGATGCTGCATACGTTATGGACAATGTTCCAGCAGATATCCCGGATGTCTCCACGGTGCCCAACCCCCCACCCCCATATTCCTCTATTCCTGATCACCCTATGTTCGGGCATAGACGCTCCTTGTCTCCTGATACTCCCCGTCACACTCCACAAAGTGTATTCATGCCTGAACCTATGCCTGTCCAGAAACCGGCCCCGGAATCTAGTACAAAATCGGAGCGGGGGTCGGTCCTAGAACTAGTTTCTGAATCTGAATCTTCTGATGAAGAACCTGCTCCCGTGGTATATCTCGTACCTGTTCGCAGGTGTGGGGTTAAAAAGCACAGCGGCAAACACAGATTCCTGAGGCTCGGTTCAGGCCAAACGTACAAACTATCGCCAAAGAGAAAGCGCGCAATCTCCTCTTAAATACTTCTAGGTACTGAAATGCATATGGGGGAAGCAGTAGGGAAGGTGTAAGTATTTGTTTCTGTTTTTGATGTTTACCAGTAATTTTTATTAGCGAAAACGACGGTGCGCTAGACGCTCATAACCGCCAAAGACTTAAAATATTTTTTACCTACTTTCTTGCGTGATCTGCTCATCTGAACTGGGAATTATAAGTTTCTGTAAAGCTTCAACAGCTATTCCAATTGGATTCTATAAGGACATTGGACATTAAAACGATTGTGATTAAGTAAATGTAGGTAGGTAATTAACTTAAGTTCAACAATAGCTTGGCAACAGCGCAACAACGGCAGAACGATGAGTGAGCAACGGCTGAGCAATGGGTGAACTATAGTTTATAGTAGGTACCTAGATAGCGTCGTTATAACACTAAAAGTTACGCCTAGCAATAATATGTCTAGGGCGACAGCACACCTACCAATACTAGCCTAAACTAATCCATCATGGATGCTGCTGCAATCACGATTTAGGCGTCGAGCCCCGCTCCGCTTCAGCATCAATCTGCCCCACCAGTTCACCAAGACCCTCCTCATCTCTTGCATTTTCCGCATCCTGATTCTCATAAATAGCATCGCACTTCCTGAATACAGCATAGAACAAAACAGCAGAAAGAGCCGCAATGCCCGCTAAGCTAGCATACATGATCACTAGCTTGGGATCCTTCGACACCGGCCCCAGCGCGATACCAAGCGCTGCAGCTATGGCTGCGGAAATGAATAGGAATGCGACCGTCATGCGCAAGATGGGTCCGAATGAGACATGGCGATGACGAAGATAAGGGAAAATGACGCCTTGGATGAGAGGAGCCATGATGATGCATGCGATTGGATTGAGCGCCTGGATGGTGTCGTTAGATACGCCTTGTTGCTTCATTTGACCTACCTGTGAAATGATGTTATTTGTGGTCTGGTTGTAGCACAGCCAGAAAACTACGAAGCATGTAATGACACGGCAACCCTTTAGACCGCGTCTGATTTCGTCTACGAAGGATGCGCTCCAAGGAACAGCGCGGCCATGGTGAGATTGTTGGTATTCCGGATAGGCGGAAGACAGTTGAAATCGAGAGCGCCAGGCGATCACAAGCACCTGGCCAACGTGCGGGATAACATTGCCTTGCGGGGGTGGCTTAACTACAAAACCATTAGCAGCCTTTTTCACCTAACTAGAGCATAAGGATGGGTTTAATACCGAGCCTTTTATGGTAAGTAAGCACTGGTACAATAGAGACCACGAGGATGCAAGTTGGCAGCAAGTATGCTGCCCAGAAGTCGATATGCTTCTCCATTAAAGTAGTGGGGATCGAGGAGAGGGCTGCGATGTTGACCATCCTAAAAGAATTTTAGCTTCATACTACCTCGATGAATAAATTTGAATGGAAAGTGGGATGTGTCAGCCATACCAGTAGTACCCGTTGAATACATATTGAACTGAGAGTTTTTTTATCAGATACTACAAGCTCTCCGGTCTTATTCCGCTTCACTTGGGGCTTCGTGTCGGGGATCCGGTCAGCTGCGCATCACTTAGCCTTGAAAACTGCCATCCAAGGGCTATGGATTGTACCTATGAACGGATACATGACCGCTGATAAGCCGCCTTGCCCTAGGCCGATCAAGACCATGGTTACGGCAAGACCTGCGACTCCGGCCCCATGTTCCAAAGCGCTCGGGATGGATGTGGCTACCAATACAATGTAACCGGCGACTAAGAGCCTAGCGCTTCTTAGTAACTATATAGGTCTTATTTAAGAATTACTTATGTCATACTACTCACCCGAGGCATAGAAGCATTGTCTTGTAGCGACCGATCCAGCCATCAGATATCAGCGCGAATGGTAGGGGAGTCAAGTACTGAAAGAATAAGAAGGCGTTCTGAATAATGGTAGCTTTAGCTTGCCCTAAGCCTAAGGCCCCAGGTAACAGAGGATTCCCTCGTGGGTTCTGGAGATAATTTTCTGCGCCGAGTTAGAAGGTCGAACGCCATAGGGGCTGCTAAAACTGACGCCATGCCACAGTAATGCCGAATCGTGCGAGTTGCGACGCCGCCCCAGTGAAGGCCAGAAGCCAGGCTGTGATTGGGACCTGCTCGACTTCGTGGACGAGTGTTTGGATCTCCTCGATCGTGGCGTCTCTAGGGAAGGGTTCCTCTTCTACAACCGACACATGCCGTTCTTTGGTCTCCATGATGGCGCACAAGTACCCCGGAAGAGGAATACTATCAAATAAATCCTCTTCATAAATCTTGTAGGTAAAAGAAAGATCTAAGGGATATTCCACTGCTGTTGATGGTATGCGCAGGAGTTTTCAGAGGACCCCTAGCGGACCCGGGCCTCGGG
Source organism: Annulohypoxylon moriforme (assembly GCA_022695765.1). Lineage (NCBI taxonomy): Eukaryota > Fungi > Ascomycota > Sordariomycetes > Xylariales > Hypoxylaceae > Annulohypoxylon > Annulohypoxylon moriforme. Next base: position 334,978 of record MU403112.1, read on the forward strand.
TCCGAGCTGTGATTAATGAATCGAATTAGGTACCTACCCACCTACTTAGCAATGCTGAATTGAAAATCGCAACAAAGGCGAATTGTTACACAAATATAATATCAAGCTTATTAGCGTATCGCATCTGCTATAGTGTTGTTGGTAGGTTGTTGGTAGGTTGTTGGTTGGATCGGCATCCCTTACTCTCTCAACCTTGCAGCATCTTATAAGATATGATAAGCCATGGTTTGCGATAGGAGACATAAACTCATTCATAATTATTATTGAGGCCCCGGGGACATTTGATTCGTCCCAAATACATTAATATCATCAATAACTCATTGAAGATAGATGTCTTAGATGCGAATAAGGTTCTGTAGTTTGATATCATAGGGCTGTAGTGGAGTCAATGCTCCCACCCTATAAAATAGGGGGCAGGTGCCGTAAGAGCTTAACACCTCTACGGTACTAGGTATTCTAGGGAACTCGAAAAGCCTTAAGCTTATCGGCCTTTAGGACTCTACCACCTATACTAGTACCTAGTAGGTATTAAGAGGAGAACTATCGCAATGCATGTTTGGAGAGAAACAGCCATGCCTTCAGATTTGTACACTTTCTGGATTTTCGGAGCCGTTCCAAACAAAGAGCTTCGGTCGGAGTTTATTATTGTGTGCTAATTGGAATGTCATTGATACATCTGTGTAGAAGGAGAAGGTCATGGTTGTAGCCAACATTTGAAGGATAATAGAATTGAATTTTGAATTTGGGAGTTTGTTAGTGAATGAATAGCTCTGGTTGGTAAGTAATATAGCGAAGTAAGCGGGGTTGGGGGTTTCCCTTTTAAAGGGTTGGACGGTTCGTACCTGCTGTGCCGTAAGTTGTCACATGCATGTTTGTTAATAAACCTTCCCATATTGCTTCCTCCCTTGATTGTCTATTTCTTTCAAAACCCTTCTTCTGTACGAATTGCCATTGAATTAAAATTTGAGCGAAGTCAAGTTATTGTACTTACATGATGGCCAATACCAAAGAAGGCGTTGTGGAATTCAAGGTCCCCGGCCTGGCTCAGCCCTGCCAAACGTGGTATAAAATTGTTGGCGACCTAGACGCATCAAAAACGCCTCTAATCGTGCTACACGGAGGGCCCGGAGCATGCCATGACTACCTATTACCCATGACGGACCTTTCATCATCAATGCCTATAGTCTTCTACGATCAGATCGGAAATGGGCGGTCGACACACCTACCGGAAAAAGACGGCGATGAAAGATTCTGGTCGATAGAACTATTCAAGAACGAGCTCGATAACATTCTATCCCACCTTGGACTAAAAGAACGACCAATCGATGTGTATGGGCACTCTTGGGGTGGGATGTTGGCAGCTGAATGGGCTGCTTCGCCCTCAAGCGCAAAAAATCTTCGACGTCTCATCATCTCCAGCAGCTTAGCGAGTATGGATGTATGGAGGGTGGGTGTTACTGCGCTGAGAAAGAAACTCCCCAAGGACGTCCAAGAAGAGCTCGACCGCGCGGAAGAAAAGAAGGATTTCGAGAGCCCAACGTATGAAGCCGCGATTGAAGTTTTCTACAAGAGACATCTGAGTCTGGCTCGACCTTGGCCATCGGAAGAGGTCCAGGCGGCACTTAACTGGTTTGCAAAGGACCCGACGACTTATGGTACAATGTAAGTGACTTTATCAGTGGCCCCATACGTCAGTAAGCTCATGATATATGCAGGTACGGACCTAGCGAACTATACATCTCCGGCTCACTCCGCGATTGGAGCTGCATCCCGCTACTGAGCGCCATCACCGCACCAACACTTTTGATCAATGGATCGGATGATGAAGCTCAGGATGTCGCAATGCAACCTTTCTTCGACCATATCAAAAAGGTGAAATGGATTACGCTCGACGGTGCTGCCCATTTTACTCATGTCGACCAACGACAGAAGCATATGCAACACGTTGAGGCGTTTCTGACGAGTTGAATTTGCAATGTTGGTGATGTCGGTGTCTTCTGCTGTGGGCGAACTGGTGAATCGGAAATCGGATGCGACTTGGCCAGTGGTGGCAGTGCCTATTAGTAGAGAAGACGGGAAGCTCGGTACCTAAAAACTAGAGAGTTAGGTACTACGCTATAGGTAGGGGTTGAATTATTAGGTACCCCACCAACACACTTCCTGTCTGCCTTTCGGGGTGCTGCAAAAAGTGTGATAGATATGCCGTACTTTTTCAAATCTGAGTACACTGTCCTTAACTACCTACCTACCTACCTACCTACCTACCTACCACAAGTAGATCTTGTAAATTTTCCACTGTTAACTCCCTGTGATGCAGGTTAAGTGTAGCCTTAACCCTAAATCTTGTACTAACATTACGCGCCCAATGACCAGCACGAGAGGTTCCAAGGTTGCATGTGTTAGATGCTGTACTATCAACTTGTAGTTGATTTAAGGTAGGTAGGTAGTTTGTTAGCGTCGCTGGACAGTTCTCTAAGGCTTTCAAACGAGCTTAGTTCTAACAGGGCTGTACTAACAACAGCCCCTAATCCACCCACAGAGATCTCAATCTTGGTTGGCTTAGTTCCGCATTACCCCTCCAAGGATCACTGTACAATCCCTTAGAAGCCTTGACGCTGACAGGCTCAATAGGCCTAGTCCGTCAAGTGGCGATCGCCAATAAGTTATCAGTTCTGTAGGAATCGCGAATGGTTTAATGTTTAGCGACAGGACCCCGATGGGGTCTGCTGGCTGTTCGCCGGCTCAACTCGTTTTATTCCCAATGGCTTGGTTACTGGGAGCCGAGTTTCAACCAACAGCCTCATTAGCGATCCTAGTCGAATTTAGACGTGATTAACTAACCAGAGTAACGAAAGGGCTCGTTTCCTAAGGAGATGAGCTATCAAAAGCATGGGTCGGTGTCGGTACTTGGTCTGGGAAAGCTGGTAAATTTTCCGAGATGGGGAAAGCCCTACGTCTAACATGTACCTACGATGCACTAATTGGATAGACTCAATCTGCAGTTATATCAGCCTAGGCCGCCCTTACATTGCTACCTAGTAAGTACCTATGAATAAATAAATTTGCATTGCTAAACGCAACATTGAGTCTGATGTTCTTAGCTAAGTGCACTCATTCCCGCTTTCACGTTCTCGAGTATTAAGTCTTTGTTAGATATCTCTTTTACTTAAGACTGACAGCTTATAACGAACGAGAGGGTTGTTGAAGATCAGGGGATGGGGCTTCAATCCCGCGCTAAGGCTAATACAATGGCTGTTGTAGCGGAAGATGCGAATGGTGCGGGCTATAGCAGAGATGATAGAGACCTGATTCGGCTGGGGAAGAATCCTGTATTGAAGGTGCGTGAGTTGCCCGAAGAACTTACATGTCAACTAACTTGCTAATAGCGGAATTTTGGATTTATGTCTATCTTGGGCTTCTCATGCACCGTCCTGATTACATGGGAGGGGATGCTCATGTATGTATCTCGACGCCGTTGATTGACTCTGTGTGATGCTAATTAACGTACCGCAGAGTTTCTACCCAGAGCTTAGTGAAGTATGTACGCTCCCGCTGCACCAGCGCCTAGCTGACTTAACTAGTGGGGGTCCTGCGGGCGTTATCTGGGGATATCTTATTGTTTGGATTGGCACTCTTTCGAGTTTTACCGTATTGTCAGAGTTGGCTTCGATGTAAGTTAAGTTTGTTGTGAGATCGGAGAAATTACGCCTATTGATTTTCAATAGGGCACCTACCGCTGGCGGTCAATATCAGTAAGTGATTGCTTCAGAGACCGCGGCGTAGCGTAGACATTAACGGCAGCCATAGTTGGGTTGCTATGTTAGCCCCAGATCGTTGGAGACGCTTTCTGAGTTACATCACAGGTAATGGATCTAAGTACGCCGGCAACATAGTCGCTGACAGGAGACTAGGATGGATCACGTTAACCGGCTGGCAAGCAGTCACTGCTTCTGCAGCATATCTCATAGGATCTCTTCTGCAAAGTATCATCATTATGCTGAAGTCGGATTATACCCCTCAACCGTGGCAGACGATGCTATTCTTTTGGGCGATATTAGCATTTGCAGTGTTTATAAATACCGTCGCGAGCAAGACTCTTGCTTATTTCGAAGGCTTGATACTTATCTTACACCTCCTCGGATTCTTCGGCATCTTGATCCCTCTTGTTTACCTTGCTCCTCACGGCGACAGTTCCCTCTTTACAACATTCGTTAACGAAGGCGCATGGCGTACTCAGGGCTTATCATTTATGATTGGCCTACCTACCTCAGTATTCTCGCTCATCGGCGAGTAGGATTTCTAATGCCGAACTTTATGATACATCATATCTAACTTCATGCAAGGTGCCGATTCTGCTGTACATGTAAGTGATCCCATTTCTGCGTACTCATGGATTCCTAAAAAAAATTAACTCGCGTAGATGGCCGAGGAGATAAAAAACGCATCGACCGTAGTGCCTCGAGCGATAGTTATAAGCATCGGACTTAACGGTATCCTCGGATTTGCGATGATGATCGCATATCTCTTCTGCCTAGGGGATCTTGAGGCCGTGCTCGAGTCGCAGGAAACGTTGGGCTATCCGTTCTTATTCGTGTTTCAAACTGGGACAAACTCAACTCCAGGGGCAGCAGTGATGGGCCTGATAATCGTAGTCCTTGGTATATGCAGCACCGTAGGTGCTCTAGCATCATCGTCAAGAATGCTTTGGTCTTTCGCAAGAGACCAAGGAGTACCACTTTGGAGGACATTCGTTAAGGTAGCTCACTTTTTTATATGATATCTTTCACAGCACCATTTCACATTATCCTGCTAACAGTTTTGTCCGTGTAGCTTCAGCGTCACACTTCCATTCCTATCTATACCGTCGCATTCACAACGATTGTCTCTGTGCTCCTATCTCTGATAACGCTCGGCTCAAGCGTTGCCTTCAGCAACATTGTTAACCTGAGTATCGCTGGGTTATATTCCTCCTATCTCCTTAGCTGCGCGCTTTTGCTCTGGCGACGTACGCAAGCGCAGGGGATTAAGCCGTACGACTCAAATATATCGAGAGTGGGGCCTGGTAACCTTCATTGGGGACCATGGCGCATTCCGGGTGCACTAGGCGTGCTCAACAACGTATTTGCTTGCATGTACTTGCTGTTGCTGTGGTTTTGGGCGTTTTGGCCTCCAGAGACACCCGTCACACCACAGAATATGAATTTCAACGTGTTAACGTTCGGGGCAGTGGTGCTGTTTGCTGTTGCTTGGTATATTGTATATGGTAGGAAGGTTTATATAGGTCCAATTGTGGAAGTAGAGCTGTAACCCGGGTACTTCATGAGATGCAGTAGCGCGCGGCAGGGCACGCACATGCAGGTGCACGATTAATCGTTGCCACGAGCTTCAACTGAGGAAAGGGTCCGCCGTTCTTCACCTCCGCGATCATAGCATCTAGCTTATCATAATCCACATAAACCCCCTGGTCGATTTCCGAAACTTTGAAGTCTTTGCGCAGATAGCAGGAGGCTAACAACCACATACCTACGACGTCGAGTTTAGTGAGTTCGAATGTGTATTGGGAGTGTAGGTATATTCTTTCTAATTCGTCGTCTATGCGCTGGTCGCGAGGAATAATTTTGGGTTTAATCTGATTGTCCCATTTCTGCTTAATTCTCCACCACAACAATGTCAAGAATGCCCCTTGTGCTAGAAACTTGGTTCGAGGGTGGCCAAATTCAGGATCGAGACTGCCGAACTCCGCTGCTATATGCTTCTGATATGATTCAGAGGGGATATCGAGGTCAAGGAGCCGGGTAGAGGAATGAGGAGGTGGCGTCCAGTTGTCATCGTTCCAGTCTTGTTGATGCATCGAAAGGAGGACGGTGCGAATTCTTGGGAATACTTTATTGTCCGCATAAGGGCAGAAGGACAGGTCTGAAAAAGGCCCATGGTAGGGAAAGACGAGAACGTTCTCCGCCAGCTCAGAGAATGGAAGCACCGCGCCCACTACCCTGGAATAAATGTCGTCTTCAGACTCCCGTGCCTCTAAATTACCATCTAGATACATGGTTCTTTTGGGATTTTTGATGCGGATATGACTATATACGCTAATCCGACTAAATTCGACGCACATAACGTCGAGAGAAGGGTTAAACCAGGTGAGCTTTGGCTGCGAGACGGCCGTTGGGAAATCATAAGATAGCACAAAAAGCCTAGCCTCATAGTAGGGAAGCCTCCGATACTTCATCTGAGCGTATTCCCAAGCTTCAGAACAGACCTGGGCAATGGCGGGCGGACCTAGAGGTATTGGGAGTGCAAATACAGTTGATGCACAATCCGGACGTGTTTTCTTCGCGAAGCGAAGTAGGCGACTTGGGAATGCATTCTCATAAACTTGGAATCGAAGCTCCCTCGGTAGGTCTCCAAATCGGAAGAATGTGGAGGGACCCGGATTCTCCACATCGGAAGCCATCGCTTCGTGGTCGAATACTGAATGATTGAAAATCAGAAGTTGAGAAACTTCAGAATGGATTAAGGAAGAATAATAATGTTCAGTACTAGGTACATAAAGCAGACAGTGAGTACGGAAATAATTGGTACTGTGACGTACAAGCCGTCGATTTGTGGATCTTGATAGGGATAGTGGGGGTGGGGCACCGTGGGGTCAAGAGTTCTGCATCTTAGGCTTACATTTTATAACCCTTCTATTTCAAAGACATCACAACAGAAGAGAAACTGCAATTATACTTCATATCAGACCCTTTCATGTAAAAGATTAAGGTAACCAAGCTCCTTAACTTAGAAAGGAGATGTGGCATTCAAACTAATAGGGTCCGTTTCCCTCGATCCTTCACAACATACTCAGTATTTGATTCATGATTGAAGCTTCAACTCAGGATACTCCGGAACCTTCCACCCTTGATCCTCCTCAGTTCGCGGCTTGTAGGTGATCGGTTCAACCTTAGATACAACCCACAGGAATTTGCGGAGGAGCCAAATCCCTAATTGCGAGGATGGGAAGAACTTACCCAAAGATTCGGTGGGCAAGGTCTGGCAATCGTTAATCGGAGGTCGTGCTATTTCCTCATATGCCTTGAGCGCCGGCGGCACGTCGTTGCCGTGTCGCGCCAATTCTCCGGCGAGCACGTACGCGCCTATCAGGCAGCCTGTGGTACCCATGCCAGTGAAAGGGCTGGGGCAGTAACCCGCATCTCCAAGGAGTACAACCCGGCCCTTATACCACTGGCTCATCCTGACCTGTACCACCTCGTGCGCGTAAAAGTCAGTACAGGTAGCCAACCCGCTCAGTAATCGGTCGGTCTCCCAACCAGCACTTCTGTATTCTTCTACAAATGCTTCCTTTTGCTTCTCTATCGACTCCTTGTACGATTTCCTCAACTTCTCCTTGTCTCCCATAGTGTAAAGGAGCACCTGAGTCATAGGACGGCCGCTCGTCCTTGTTACCACTAATCTCCTTCCTGGAGCGCTGTAGGCCCTTGCAAGCTCCCCTTCTCCTTCGCTCCGGGGGATGCTGTAGTAAGCGGCGTGCACTCCGAGGGGCTTGAAAGCTGCGTCGCTGACCTCCTGGCCGAAAGCGAGACGCCTAGTCCTCGACCCCTGTCCGTCTGCCGCGACGACAAGGTCGAAACGCTTCTTTTGCCCGTCTGAAAATGTGACGTCTACGCCATCGTCATGCTGCGCGAGATCGGTGATTGTCTTATCAAATTCATAGATAAGCTCTCCTTTTCCTTCTCCCTTAAGTTCCGCATCTTGTTTAAGGCTGGCTTCATACAGAACCTTCACTGCATCACCACGCATGATCTCGTACTCGGTTGTTAGAGCAAGTCGCCTTTGGCCAGATGGATTGATACCAAATGTCGCCATCTGCTTTCCGTTCGAATCCAGGATTTCGACACCCTTCTCGTTGACACAGTGAGATCTCATGGTGTCTAGGAGCTCCATCTTCCGCAGGATCTCGACGCCTTGGTTTCTCAGGTCAATCTGCTGGCCTGCTACACGAAGCGACGAGGAGCGCTCTACGACCGTGATTTTATTGTTGGGATCAGATTTGCGTAGGAAAAAGGCAAGGGCAGGACCCGCAACGCCTGCGCCCACGATGAGGACGTTGAGAGGCATCCCGACTGATGATTGCAACGACTTGTAACTGCTATTGTGAACTTTATGCTTGGGTACGTTCGTGGTGTAAGATTGATTGTTATGATGAAGTGAGGTGCTTCTAATAATGAATGCGTTTAGAAAGAACGTATGGTTGGTCCGTCGGGTACTTTTCAGAAGTAAAATAGGGGTCCGCACAGTACGTTCCATGCTTCGATCCGATTATTTCTAAAGAATGATATTGAATGGTCTTTGACTCAAGAACTTAACTAGCTACCTACCTAAATATCATGGCTATTATATATAAAATTAGATATAGCGAAATATTATAGAGCATCACTGAAAGACCGTCTGTCGCCGAGGCCGTTTGATAGCTCCGGCCCCGGTCAACCCCGCTTACGCCCGTTTATGGCCGTCCCCTGCCCGGCTTTCGAGATGCTCCTTCAGGAATGAAGTAGATTTGATTTGATTCGATCACGAAACTCGTAGAAATAGCGTCCTGGATCGTACGTTTCTAAGTTTTAGGCAACCTACATGCCCACCTACATAGATACGTACCTAGGTACCTATTTTAAGAAATATACAGCGGGAGCTCCCGCGTGGAGAAATCCCCACACGCTTCACCATATCTCCGCTTCAATAAATCTCAGCATCAATTTCTCCCGACTGAGGAACTAATCCTGGAAAATCGAAGCGCCATTGAAGCGGCGCGTTTAAGCCCATCGTAATGGTGACAGGAAAACTCGACTTTGTAACGCTGGAGACAATGCTACTCTTTCCTTTCCAGGTATTTTCTAAGAAACGTGATAAGAATTGGTATTGTGGCATTAGACAATGCGAATACCCACTCTGTGAACAATGAAAATGTTTCTTGCGAAGAAGGTCATGAAACGCCTGGTTCCTTTAGAGAATTCATTGACATGTCAACCATTGCATTGGAATTAGGACAAAGGGATTATGATGAGTAACATTTCACATAAATTTATTATCCTCGCCCAAGCACATATAACTTCAACTCCCAGATTATTTTGAAGAGAAAAAATCGCCTTGCTACTCTCCTGGTTGTGATATCCTAACATAACGACATAAACCAGAACCTAAAATCAACCATATCCTAACCCCATCGCTAAAATGTACTCATTTCGACAGGCTTATGAGCCTCTTGGCACCATATTGGACCCCCGTAGTCCTCTCGCTACTGCGCGGGATACGCTCCAAAACGTCACCTTCATTTTCCTTGCCATCAACGCCGGGGTTAGCTTTACTTTAATCATGGCCGCTCTATGTACTGTGGCAAGATATTCTAAGGGGATCTTCGCTGTTAACATAACTTACGTCGCCCTTTTTCTTCTTACCGTGATCGCCGGCTCTATTTTGTGCCTCCGGTTAGGATACTTCAAAAGCCACCCCTTACCAGGGACCCCAACCCCTGGTCAGGAAAACATAGACCGCGATAATGATTTAGAGAGTCAAAGACGATCGATGGAGCAGGCAGACCATGAGAATACTCAACGCGATTCCGAGTTCCAGGATGTTGCGCTCGGCGATATCGGGACACACAATCATCAAACTACTGATTCATATGCTCGAACTTCTTATTACCCACCATATCCTCAAAATCCCTACGATTATGCGGAAGAGGGACATGTAGCGGAATTATCCTGCGACACAATAGCTCAAGAGCGTCCAGCAAGTCATCATTCTGGAGCTAGCGACGCTCCTGTGGCTGACTTGACCGGTAAGTATGCTAGATTTTCGCATGAGCGTAGGTCAAGGGACAGCTTCGAGTACAGCGGCAATGGACAAGACACAATATCAACGGGGCCAATCTCTCAACATACTTATGATGAGACACACATCAACCCCCAACACTCGAGTGGCAGTTCTAACCGCCTGAGAAACGCTGTTAGTGTTGCTGAAGTTGAACATGAAGGCCGTAAATTGCCATTCAGCCCAAGTATAGCACAACTTAGTAGTTGGGAGGCGGGGGACCGACGGAACTACGCGACGTTAGAGGAAGCGAGGGCGGATTTGAGAAGTAACTGGCGAAAACAAAATAGCCAGTGATCATTTTAGTGGTAAATCTGGTCCAAATTTAGGCGCTCGGACAGCAGGTAAGTACAACTGTAGCGCCTTCATTAGGTGACCAAGTAACAAGAACGTGTCGCGGGATTTGATACATCCAGCTAGTGTAGCAATTAGGTACGTTGAAAGTAATTTAATATGCGAACTCATGCGATTAGAAATATAGGAATAACTTGAACATAAGACTCTTCCAGCTTCCTCATCTATGTAATCGTGAACAATGGTGAATGGTGAGTTTCAATTAAAGACACTGTCTCTAAGAGGTTGGTTTCTGCAAAGAATTGGGTTTTAGGGGAGTTGTCGCTAACAGGGATGGAATAAGAGCCCTAAAGATCAGATCAATGGCGGGGTAGACCGATCTGTAGTGCGGAAGCTGGAACCGATCTGTGGAGGGGATGCCCCGCGCAGATTACCATTAGCGCATCCATGAATTCTACAGCTTTCAGATTTTAGGGGATGAGCGATGATACAAGTGTCGAAGAGTAGTATTTCCTACCTAGTTCTCGATAATCGCAATAACAAGTTATATAAATGAGTTGCTTATTTATACTTTGAATACCTACCTAACTTACCTAGTACCCTTCTATCATTTCTTTTTTTGGTGTTTATCAATGGCGTTTCTCGATCTCATAAGATGCTAACATGAAAGACCCCGCGCCCCTATGATCGTTCTCTTCCAGCGGAACGGAGATGTAATACTATATGGATTTAGGTTAATATCGAATGATCCGAATCCTATAATATTTGGACTAGGTAGGTATTTGGACTAGGGCTTACCTCGTAGGTTGCATTACTGCCTAACGAACCGACTTCCACAGTTCCCTCCCAATTTAAGGTGCCGTTGTCATTGACTGTAACAAACCGCTCCGTAAGACCATGGTATGCCCGGAGAGCTGGCTCTAGATAGTCATCCGAAGCAATTAGACCTAGTCTAATGCCTTTAAGCCAGCCGAACGCGAACATGGCCGAGGCACTGCTCTCGATATAATTTCCCGGTGCCCCGGGATATGGCTCACTCATAATTAACCACCAATTACCAGATTCTTCGTCCTGTGCTTTCCTGAGAGCTGTCGCAAGCGTAGTGAAGTACCTAGTCAGCCGCGCGCGCCCTGGGTGCGACTCCGGAAATAGGGGAATGACCTCAAGCAAACTCATAAAGTACCAACCCACCGCACGACTCCACACTAGCGGCGCCGCGCCCGTGATGGGATCGGCCCACACGGCTTTCTTGCTTTCGTCGTAACCATGCACGAGAAGCCCCGAGGTCCGGTTCCGTGTATGGGCTTCGATGTTATCGTACTGAAGTGCTATATCATCCCATGCAGTCATATTCTCCGCGTCAAACAATCTGGTCCACTTCGCGTAGAAGCTGTCCGCCATGAATATTCCATCTAACCACATTTGATTTGGATAGTTCGGGTCTCTATGCCAGAAACCGCCTGTAGGCGTGCGCGGATGTCGATCTAGTTGCTTTCGGATGATATCTGCGGCCTTTTTATATTTGACGTCTCCCGTGCGCTCGTACCACCAGAGGATATTGTTGCCAATGCGGTAATCATCCAGAGAGTAGTAGTCGTACCTCCAGCCCCGAATTGTCCCATTCTCAAGGACTACCGCGTCATCGATCTGCGCCTGGTACCAGTCGGCATACGTCTCATTCTCGGTCAGTGCGTACGCCGCCTCATACCCTTCATATAATGTCGCTTCTTCGTAAGAACGGGTCGCTTGCACACCACGTTCAATGAACGAATCCACCGTCCATGTCAGGTACGATTTTGATGCTGCTACTGTCGTAGCGAATACCAGAGGGAAGGCTCTCATCGTAATGAACCAGAATCAAAATAAAATATTTTACCTTTCGCAATCCATCGCTCTCTTATGAAATGTCCTAAGCTAATGTGTCGTTAATATACCTCATGCCCAGAGAAAAGGTATCCCGTCCACCTGATGAGAATCTGGGTTTCCTAGATGCTTGGGTAGTATTCGCCAAGTAACTTAGCCTGTGAGATCCATGGATAGAACCTCGTTCCGCTGTTCTACGGGTGGAAGAATTCGCCCAATCGATCCCCCTCACGGACATTGCAGATTTCAACGTCTCCCCCGCAATTCGGTCGTGGTGAAAAATGCAGGTTGCTTGCTTCATTGGAGCCCTACCAAAGTGACATATCAGTAAATTCTCTACCGGAATTCAGACCTATTAGGCGGACTCAAAATCTTCCATGCGTGAACATGTGACCTAGCGTGTCGGCATATTTGCGCTCGTCGCTGTCGTCGCTGTCGTCGCTGTTGTCGTCGTAGAATTTTGGCACATCGGCTTCGTCTAGATCGCTTACTAATTCTTTGGGAAATTAGGTAGGTGGCTGATGAGTTGCTAGTTGGTGAAGTGCATCTCGGGTCCGAATTCTTTGTCGTCCTCGTCGCCACTCTCATTTTACTCTTTCTCCTCTCTCCCTATGACAAACAATTAAGGTTATAACTTGCTTTGAGAGACCACACATAACTCAGTCATGAACTTGAAGGTCAAAGATAACGAATAAACGACGGGATTGAAAAACTCATGGGATCTATTGGGTGGATATCAAACATAAATCATCACACGAAGCCCTCGCCAATGGCTCCGGTCACTGATCCCCAAAACCTTAAATGAATGTCCAAACCGTCCGAATTGGAGGTTATATGCCTTGGTATCTTTCATGCTCCCTAAAAACGCCTGATGCAATGCCTAAATGTCCCTTAAATTCCTCGTAAATCCTCGTCCAAGTAAGATGCACACATTTATCGTGATAAATGATACACGTTCAGTGGCGTTCCTCGATATCGAAATCATCCGTAATAGATATCCATGGATATGTGTTCCGTATTGTAGCCAACCTAGCAATAAGGCAAAATTCGGAGTTTCCAATAAGAGCGATATGATGAGTTATATCGCCATTGATATCCAAAAGGCGAAAATTCATCCGTGGGTATTGTTAAGATTGTTGATATTTCGTATAGCGACAAGTGGTATTAGTCGCTCATATTCCCATTGTGCGACTTTGTTCGTTAGCAAGCCCCCGATCTTCGTCGCAGGCTTGCCAAGTTCCAAGGTTGATTAGGTCATCAGGGCCATTTCCTAGCCTCAAGCGACACTTAGGTAATGAAGCTGACGCGTAATCGTAAAATGGGAGTAATCTCGGTCGTCAATCCCGAAATGACGATTGAGTTTCACTTCAGGTGCGCTGACATCTGGTGATCCGCGCAGAGGCGTCGCATCGGATTTCGCCCCCATAAACTGCAGCCTCGGACTTCCGCATCTGCCTGCACTCCGGCTCCTGCAAGGATTCGACGCCACTGCCTCATGTGGTATCCCTTGCGCCAAAGTTGCGACTTTCCTCCTCTGCCACCTAAACCGCCGATCTCAAATTCGCTCTGTTTTCCCTCCGTTCTCTCACCATGAGAGCGAAGCCGGCGAAGAAGAAGAGCACGGCTAGGATTAATACGACGGGAATTAGAACTGCTGTGTACACTTTTTGCAGCTCAGGCGAAATACCGTTCCATGCTTTGGCCCATTGCGGGAGCGTTATCGCTTCATCTTGGACTAGGAAGCAGATGACGAAGATGGCGATGACGGCAAGAGTGAATACTGTTTGTAAGATTCCTGTGGCCGAGCGTTTTATGGATGAGATTGGGTGGGACAGGGCTGCCATCTTTCTTGCCTGATACCTATCGAGCGGGATTTTCGTCACACATATCTCGAGTCGACGAAGTTGAAATTTTTAAACCGAAATAATAAGGTCAGGTAGGTAGGTAACGAGAGGGGATAGGAGGAGAGAGAAAGATAAAGAACGAACAAGAGTGAGATGGATGGTAGGGCTGAGCGGGGCTGTGGGTGGGAAAAGTGTCGAATATGGGAGCCTGAGCTCGTGTTACCGGTCGATCGATGCTCGGTTGGTCGGTTCGGGGAGCTGGCTGAGTCCGAAGGCTGGCCGAGAAATCGAGCGGTGGGTTGCTTCGGAATCCTCGGAAATGTGCATTCGTTGGCCATATTAGACACCACGCTGCAACTCTGATTGGCCACTTTATCTCCCTAACCTGCTACGGGTTCCATATATAGTACCTAGTACAAAGCCGTCGAAGGATTTCTGACGGATCCGGGCTGACACTTTTCGTGCGAGGTGGCAGGCCAGCACAAGGAAAAAAAAAGATTAAATCCACTACACGACGTCATTCGTATTTTCAGCCTCTGACGTTGTTGTCTTTTCTGCAACGATTCGTGCATTTTGCTAGGGGTTTAAAGCCAAGACCAACTATTCTATTTGGAGTTTGATTCAGCACCTACGCTGACTCACGTGAAACGAAGCCCAGATGCCTAGGTAGTTTCGAGTATTGCTTACCAAGATACCTAATTTCATTTCTATCGTTTGCTTAATTCCAAATTTATGGGCAAGGTAAAGTATCAACATTGGATTTTATACGCGATGCAAAACAAATTTCCCACCACAAGACTCATCTCACTTGATGAATAGTGGACGAGTACTAGGTAATTACTAGGTAGGTAGGTCAAACCAATGAAAACGTATTGATTTGATTGTATATAGGTACCTAAGTTCCAAGGTTTATACCTACCTATATTACTAACATTTTTCAAAAATAACTCATCCTACTTACCTACCTCTTTGCTTTCAACAAGCATACGATGGGTCTGATACAGTACCTACTTAGTTTTTTAGGTACTTACCTAAGTAGGTATTCCGCCTTTATGGATCTGGTTTAATGGTATATAAAAGAATGGTTTGCCTGGTTTGCTAATGATAAAACTGAATGGAAATGATTCACTGCTTGAGTACTACCTAGGTAGGTACCTGGCGGGTAACTGCTCGGTTTATATATTGTAAGGCCTCTCTACTCAATTCAACCTCCCCTAATCTAACCCACCAATTTCATCAAACATAATTAAATCCAGAGTAAGATAACCAGCCGACTGAAATGAAGGATAAAGATCTTGTCTTAGTACAGTTTTATCACTATAACTGTACGAATTGCGGAACTACCGTTGCTGAATATGTTGACTTTAGGTCGCAAGATGACTTCATATCTTCAATCCGAGCTCTCCTAAGACATCACATTACCCTATGCAATAAAGTCTATTCGAACGACTCGAATAAACAAATTGACAATTTTGCCGCTAGGTTGGAGTGGGAGGGTCTCCCAGACGCCAGCCGCTCTCCAATCGATCTCTCATTGAACCAGAACTCCGCCGATCTCTTGACAAGAACGCGTGTTTCTTCCGACGGTAGTTATTTCGACAACCAGGTTCGAATGCTCAAGAGTCGTGGGTTCAGGGATTCTTTAAGGATTATTTTTACCACCTAATGATTATACCAAGAGGAAGCCCTACCCTGCCTCGTTAATAGAAAGCCAAAACTGATAAAGGCACCCGGAACGGACTTCTGAATCGAGAGTTGGATACATATCGGCTAGAAGAACCTACTGTGTGAGTGTTGTAAGATGAGCGGTTGTCGGCTAGTTTAGATCAAGGAAGGCCTTTTCGGCGACATAGATTCCCATTCTAGTTGTGACTGTCACTATGGACGCAGTTGACTCGAAGCAGATAGGCACAAATGACGATTAAAACAGAATTGAGCATACCTAATCCCTTGTTACGTAATAGTCACTTAGTGTGTTGAATGTTAGTAATTCTCTTCGGAGATGTTGGTCTCTTGTATGATCTAAGAAGGGGGGGGGAAGGGGGCATTATGGATTGAATGGCATAATAGCTTTCTGTAGGGTTTGTAACTTTCGTTGCAGACGAGATGAAGGCTATCGCGGACACGGAATTCGTCTGAGATGCCTTTCCAGTAACTATATCACAGGCAAGGTCAGGAATATGTTTCTTGCGTGAGAGCACAGTTAAGTAGGTAATCAATTTAGTCTCTTTGTAAGTTATGCGTAGCATAAGTAGGGCCATTTCTGAGCCTCAAAAATTTTGAGGTGTCTAGACTCTATGCTTCCTAAGCACCATTTGTATGTAGGATGTTCATGTGCTCTGCATATTGTCCTAGGAGTGCTAGCGAAAGGGCTAATACAGTGAAGAACACGGATTTATACCAGGCGTTCCAGAAGAGTTCGAAAAACTTTGTGCACTAAAGAACCGCATTAGAAACCATTCATAGATAAATGCGTCAATTGAGGATATCAAACTAAGCCTTTCGAGAGGGAGAAAAAAATCCGCGGAACTCTATGAAGAAGAAATGGTCTTGTATGCTACTCACTAGATTGATGCTCAAGTACACAAGTCCAAAACCATGGGTGGTAGAATCATGAAACTGGAGGCCGTGCCACAGGCTGAAAGCTGCAGTGAAGAGGAATGCGAGGAACCAAGAAAGGACCCAACCGGACCCCTCCTGTCTAGATTTATCATCGAGAAATGATTCGACAAGCGAATCGAAGAGCGAGAGGATCCAAAGGGCGTTGAAAAGGTAGAGCATACCCCAAACCCGAGTAGTCGACCATAACTCGGTGCATTGGAAATGTCGCATGGTGTAGGCGGCGCAGATCACAGCGATGCCGAGCAAGACGAAGCGGCATGGGTATCTGGACCCGAGATAGCGAATACCTGAATAACAACCGGAAATGGCCCCCAGCCAGGTGCCCAATAAAATCATTCCACATGATAAGATGAAGTTGGAATTGACCATGGCTGCGGTAATGCTGTAAATAAACGCAAGTCCTAATAAGATCCCTTTCAATTCATCGTGGTTCTCGTCTTTATCGCACTCCAGGTAAGAGCCTAGTTGTAGTGCAGCGAGTGCGAAAATGAAGGCTCCGAGACAGTGGATGGCTTCATTCAGATACGGTTCTTGGGGTTTCACGAGCGAACGTTGGTATCCCCATATATGCACCAGGACAGCTACGCCGGCAGTTACCATGAGGCGCAGGATAATAGTTAGATCTAGGAATTTCTTGATAAGCTTTGGGAGGACGCCATCAAATATGACACTTAGGACTGCAATGATCAAAGAGAGAATAGCTAGTCTGAATGCGTATTTGGCGAATTGAGGCCAGGGAAACCCATGGTCTTCTTCGATTATCTCGATGGTATGAAGAAGGGCTGGAATTAATTTGGGACTGATGAGCCTGATTTTCGACCATTGCTGGAGGGCGGATTGGACCACCTGAGCTTGTGAGGCCGTCAACTTGACGAGTTGATAATTAGCTTCCGATGCCATTATCGACACTTAGTAGATTAAAAGGTTATAGTTGTTATAAAACGGCGTGTATCGGCGTTGTGGCTTTAAATATATCGAAGGCATTTAGGCAAGCAGGCACTGTCATGCGAGAAAAAGAGGCTTGGGCTGAAGGCCAAGGCATATTCTAGCCAGGTATTACAGCCCAACCAAGAACCATATGAAGGTGGTATTGCTGCAAAGTCATTGTTGCTATCATCTGCCTTGCTATTCGCGACATCTTTTGTTCCAATGAAAGATTGAGACATTGTTGACTTTCCCATGGTTTTTCAAGAAGTTTCTCAGCGCTAATCGGTAGAATACCTGCAAAGTGCCGACCAGCTTTGGGAGCCAGGAACCGGCCGTCCCCCTAGTGTACTTGTAGGCTTGCGATATCCTTGCTGATGCTTAAAGGCGTATAGTAGCTTAAAAAATGAGGAATAATCACGTTGGTTTAAGGTTAAATGATAGACAGGTCGGTTATTTAGGGGCGTGGGACTTCATTTTATGGAAGAATAGTGAAAAAGAAGCGCTAAGCGGGCCGCCAGGGACCCCGAACCGCTCATCCCATGTCCGCATAGGGCTTAGCCATAAAATAATTTGACCCCGTAGATACCTAACACATCCATCAGCACCAAGGGCATATCTCTCACCAAATACCATATAAAGCCAAGTGAGGTTCAACATGGATAGCCCTTATTCAAAAGAGTTGCAAGTCGTAATTGGAGCCATTCAATCAGCGGCTAAACTCAGCCAAAGTGTCATCTCAAACGAAGACAAGGGAACTATCGAGAAGGACGATCTAAGCCCCGTCACTGTAGCCGATTTCGCTATCCAAGCTCTTCTCACAGCCACCGTCCACCACGCTTTTCCGGG
The DNA here is from genome assembly GCA_022695765.1 of Annulohypoxylon moriforme. NCBI lineage: Eukaryota > Fungi > Ascomycota > Sordariomycetes > Xylariales > Hypoxylaceae > Annulohypoxylon > Annulohypoxylon moriforme. Next base: position 353,241 of record MU403112.1, read on the forward strand.
CGACAAGTTCGTCGGCGAGGAATCCGCCGCCGATTTGAGGAACAACCCAATTCTCTTGAACCGTGTGTGGGAATTGCTCCAGAGGCTGGAAGATGACGAGGCCAAGCAGCTTTGCAGATTGCCGGAGTCGCGGGAGACGATGTGCGAGATGATTGACTGGTGCGGTTTTGGTGAGCCTGGAGGGCCGCAGGCGGGAAGGGTCTGGGTATTTGATCCGATTGATGGTACCAAGACCTTTGTTCAGGGCGAGGCGTATGCGATAAATGTCGCGTTGCTGGAAGGTAGTAAGCAAGTGCTTAGCATTGTGGGCTGTCCGACACTGTCATTTGATGCTAGCGCTCCTGTCACAAACACCTCGTTGGACCCTACAGGGCGCGGAAGTATTGTTTTCGCTGCAAAGGGGCATGGTACGTATGTTCGCCCGCTCGTTGCGCCACCGACTTCAGATGTGCAAGTTCGCAAAATTGAACCACTCAACGAAACCGAATCGCACCAATTACTACGGCCGGTATCTTGTTACAACATGTTAGATTCCGGAGTGGACGATGTCCATCAAATAATTATGCAGAGGCTTAATATTGAGGCCCGAGGATGCGACCTCCTGGCTTGGGTTCTTCGATGGGTGACGCTCGGATTGGGGCTTGCGAACATGACAATATGGGTATATAAGAAGCGGGAACGTACTGGGAAGATATGGGATCACGCAGGTGCTATGCTTCTATTCGAAGAAGTCGGGGGCCATATTACCGATGTAGACGGGAAACCCATCGACTTGGGCGTGGGAAGAAGGATGACCGCCAACCACGGCTTCGTAGCCGCACCGAAGGCGATACATCCCCTAGTACTAAAGACTACGCAGGAAGTCATTCGCGAACAGGGGAAAGCACATCTCCTTGCCTGAGAGAGTAAAACGGGGGTTTCCAAACTGGCTTCTTTTCTCCTATTGCCTATTAGCGGAGTACTTTAGTCCTCAGGACCTTCTCGTGTAGACGGGGCTGCTGTCGGGGTTTTCCTTAGGTACCTAACCAGAAGTGACTTTACCAAAGAATGAGCTCTAGGGAGGCGCTACCTCGGTAGGAAGTTAAGATTATATGAAAGTCGTTCTGACTTCGACGGAGTTTACATTATGATATAGGTATAACTAAAATACAGCAAGAATAACGTACGACTATCTTCGTCAAAATATATAGTTCCTATCGCGACTTCGATAGAATGGCATTCCAGGCCCTCTCTATGTGTAACAAGATCGCTTCCTATCGTATGATCACTTTTCCAACTTCCTCGATTCTAATACGACTCGTCCTCTCTTCCTCGCCAATCTCCTTGGCGTACTGGTGGAAATTCAACACGCGGATTTAGAACCCCAGTGTGCGTCTCCGTAACCTCTGGTAAGTGCTCATTTGCAATATCAGGGCGGTTTGGGGCTTGAGCTTCTACTTCCGCGTCGTAAACGCAGCTTTGAAGGAATTCATTGATAGCGGCGTCGGTCTCGTGAGGCCGTATGTGCAACGGGAAACTTTGTGCGGTTTTCGTCCTGACGGCATGTTCAACCTGTGTAAGTAAATCTCGTAAGGATGGACGATGAGCCACGTTTTCGGCCAGACATCTAGCAAGAAGATCTCTCAAGTCGTCGTCTAATAACGGGTGATTATTCGCGAATCTGCCAACGATTGGGCCTGCGCTGGTTACAATGCCTCTGTACTCGGAGCTCGGATTGGCCGCCCAGGCTTCGGACTTAGTTATAATACACATCATCAACTGAAACGGTGTTAGTACGATACTCCGAGCATAGGGAAGAGTCGGCTTTGTTACCCCTGAGATGTCCCATAAATTATACCTGCTCCCGAGCCCATTGGTAGCTTCGGCAGAGCCTCCTAAATCAATCATCTTCACCGTAGGACCAAATGTGTGTTCTGAAAATCGCCCATCTCCACGACCAATCATGACATTCCCGGTATGAAGAAATCCGTGTACCAACTGACTTTGTTCCCTGCCATCCGCTGGAATGGTTTCTAGTTCTGTTGGCCGACCCTTCGCGAGCATCGGAGGGTAAGCTAGCGCCACGCACGCTCTCACCACTGCTGGAGTCAATATGCGAACCCAAAGTCTGACGAGGGCCTTTGAACTTACAACACAGAAAGAAGGACCAGAGAAGACGATTTGGAACGGTAGTATTGTAATGTGAAAGCCTGGAAATTAATCTTGCAAAAGTTCCATGTTCCAAATATTCAAGAACAATGAGGGGATATGGTGCAAGCTCATCCAATTCCAACTCGTCATCCAAGTTAAATGGGTTTATGAGTCTTCTAATCGCCCTTCTCACATTGCCATTTTTCCCAAACAACACCTTCGCGAATGGAAGTCCGGTTTCGATACGACTGGCCTTCGGGATTTCGTCATCGTCACGGAACCTGATCATGGCACCGATATGTGCTGAACCTTGTAACCGCTTTATGTTAGGTCAGTATGTGTGATCGTCAGTATAAAGCGAACATTATTACGTACTTGCAACCATGTCCCCTCAATTCTCAATGATGAGTCGCCGTGATCGCTGATAGCTCTCTTTATAATGTATCTTCGATGACGAAGCTCCAGGGGTAGTCTTCGCTTACGTTTGACCAGAAACGCAAGACAATCAGCGCCTCTCCCTGCCATCTTCTCGTACTCCCATGCCGTAACAAATCCAAAATGTTCTTTCATGCCCTTTTCGACTCTTGCAACTTCCCACGATTCTCTGTCATGATGAAGATGCCCACCGTCGAGATTAGGAATTCTGCTAAGCACCATAGGCCCTTTCCCCTTGTCAGCTCTGAATGGGCGTGACATTTTCGGTTCGGACGGATATCGGTATTTGAGTATAGTGTATACGCTGGGAAAATAGCAACACCTTTTTCAAGGAACTAGACGATTAAGCCCTAGGGTTAGGAGATATAGCGCTGGCATAAGTAGCAGATTACAAGTAACAAAAGGTTAAATGCAAGGCCGTAAGATGTGCCTATTATGTGGTTAAACAAAGCCATGTATCCAAGGCCTAGGTAAATACAAAGAAATGCTAATTTGACCACCAGGCTTAATCCTTTATGACGGATGTCTTATAAAGGACATTTTGTATCTGCTTTCGTCGATCAAGGTACGTCGTTCCTTGCGATTATATACCCTAGCAGGTATTGTCTATTGGGTAGTAAGACTGAAGACTGAGGACAATCAATTATGAGCGAAAATGAAATAAATTTGGTTACATCGCCAACCCAATCAATTCGTGACTTATCGAATCGCGATAGAAGATTGAGTTGACTGAATTGATCACAGCCTTGACTTGGGATCTAATCCCGGCCGAATAGGTATCCACCTACCTAGGTAGGTAGTATGTAGGTGCAATATAAGGTGATCATCCTGCTCCGATGTTCTCGAATTTCTGGCGAGGCTCATCATCCAAATTAAGAGGTTATTGGCTTTCCCAAGGAGTTATGAATATTATAGAAATTGTCAAAGGATGGTCTGTGGATCTATAAGGGTTCAAGCCTGCTTTGAGGATTCGGTGATTTCTCAATCAAAGAATACTTATGGGAGTAATGATCCTTTAGACGCCTCGAGTTAGTCAAGGGGGGACGGAAAACTGATCCATGGATGGTGGCATCCGACCTGCTGGCGGCCGAAAGTGTTCGCTGTAACCGCCATGGAAAAGCCGGTTTCCAGGCCAATTCTAGTAATAAGGTAAGCCTGGCAACACAACATTGAATGCGCCATCTTTTATGACTTTCCTTATGTCCGCATCTTCAGTGTTAGGTACCAGGTACTTGTCGGTCTTGTTTGTACGACTTTAGTATATGGTCGTATGGTCGTATGGTCGAAGGATGCAATCTCTCACGTTGCGAATTGATAATAAATCGCACGCACTGAAAGATGATCTCAGAATATTGTTCAGCATTGAGATAGACGAGTGGGTACCTAGTAAATATTCTTGTATTCTTGATTGATGAACAAGTTTCGAATAAGCTTCAAATCATGTCATGTTGGAGAATGTAGCTAGAGGTACCTTGGATAAATGTGTAACCATAGCGTTTGCTGGTGGGCGCCCGTGTGATTGCTCTTGAGAAAAATAGCCCCCGAAAATAGAGCTTGGGAAGCTTCTAACCAATTGGAAGCTTGGAAGGCGCACCAACCTCTTCAATTTTTTGACCGGGCAACCACGCCTAGTAACTTGCGACAGCTAAGCTTCGTACTATTCCTCCCACCTTATTCCTAAGCTTCAATTGTTACCATCCCACCTTCAACATCAACAACTGCAATTTGCGATTTGCGATTTGCGATTTGCGCCATTCGCAATTGCGACACCCCTCTATCTCCGACTATCTTTTATGCTCGTAATCAAGCACGTCGGCGCATTCTCTCATTCAGAATAAAACTGCTTTTATTTCTCCTAACACGTTCACTTAGAATCAATCCCAGGAATACCTGAATCACAATCTACGGCTACATTCTTTCCAAATTTCTTTTGACTCCCATCGTTACCTTATACCCGATCGGATAAAATTCCCTCCGCCAATCGCTAACATGGCGGAAGAATTCAACGAGGGACCGGTCGAGCAGCCGTCGAACCCTGGTGCCGACATCGAGATGGGTGAAGGCGAAGAGGCCGGAATTGGTGCTAGCAACGGTGGCGCAGAGCTGGCTTTCCCCGAGGGTGGCGACATCGAACCGCGTACTAGTTATATTAGTTATTTGACCAGCCCCGTCGTCACTCTCCTCGTCGGCTCTGGCGAAACTGAGACTCTGCTCACCGCGCATCAGGCGCTTCTTACCCAAAGCCCCTGGTTCCTGGATGCTTGCGCAGCCTTCACCGATGATGGAAGCGTAAGTCCTAATTAAACTCCTTTGTAGATCACTGTAACCAGTTACTGACTTCTCCCGATAGCCGCGACAGGTGGATCTTGCAGGTGAAGAGTTGGACGCCGTTGGCTGCTTCCTGGAATTCCTCTACACCGGCGATTACTTCCCTAAGAAGCTGCCGGGCCAGCGAATCCTAGAACCAGACCCATCGATTCCGACGGTCGACGAGACAGGCGAGCAGCTTCTGAAGCATGCGCGTGTCTATACCCTGGCCGAGAAGTTCGGTGTGGAGAAGCTTAGGAGCCTTGCGAGCAGCAAGATTCATTGCGTCAACTCTACTGCTAAGGGAGAGATTGCCTACGCCCGCTATATCTACCAGTTCACCAGCAAGGAAGACACGACCGTTCGCGCACCAGTGGCCAACTTCTGGGCTACTCGCAGCCACACCCTCCGCGCAGAGGCAGAGGAAGAATTCCGCTCTCTGTGCTTGGAGTTTCCTCAATTCGGTTACGATGTTCTTAGTAAGTCTCCTGTTTTCGTAAAAATCCAAGTCTGTATTAGGAGGACCGTGGAACTAACAACTCTTAGCTCGTGTGTTGGACGAGAAGCTCAAGAGAGAGCGCAACGACAAGTTACACCCAGCCTCATCAAGTGGACGCAAGCGAGCTCGCCACAGCGGTGTATGAGTGGACCATCGTTTCTAGCCACAATCTACCAGCTTTTTATTGTAGTCAACGATGGTGTTCGAACTGGGGTTAAATGTAAACACCATGCGATACCAGAGGAAGTTAATGCAACCTACCCACTAGTCTTTGTACCAACATTCTAGTTGAGCAACGTCTCGATCTTTGCGACCTGGCACATATCTGGGAGTTGGGGTAGGATACTGTGCTTGGGCTGGGCAGCAGAGAGAGGAGGCGTTTGTATTATAGGAGTTGTAAAAATCGTCACGATAGTACGATAGGACGCAAAATTCAGTCTGTACCCATTGCTATTGAGATTTGATGCTTCTATGTAATAGTATGTGAATAGCGTAAGTTCAATGGAGTGTCCAAACAGAGTTTAGGGAAGCTCTACCTTCGGGGTAAGCACTGCATAAGATTTACTAGTGATAATTTGACCTAAAGGTTCCATGTCATCGGTAGGTGCAAGGTATGTTATTATGTAATTATTCGATGCTAATCTACCCGCTAATGTTAATGTCATACGCATGTAATTATGTCCATGAATCAATTTTTTCCCGTTTCCCATTCCAATGGTATAGTACGCCGGAACCTGAGTGTGGAAAGACATCTATGTTTATTAATCCGCCTTTCCCCTCCTCTTCCCTTTATCTCTTGCTATTTCAATTCTCCTTCACTTCCCTCGAATAGGTGGATATCAACTAGAGTTGGAAAGCTCCGAAAGCCGTGGCGGAAAGTAGTAGAGCACCGATTGTCAAGCCCATGGTGCTCAAGCTAGCGGGACGCACGTTCGCCGCGGCGCCGGGCGTGCTCGTCGAGCTGGACGAGCTGCCCGTCTCGGTGCCAGTGGCCTTGGTGCTGCCACCAGTAACAACGACACTGGCATCCGCGGACGTGGGCAAGGCAGTGTCGGTCACCGTCGCCGTCGCGTTCACGTTGCCCCGGTAAAACACGTCTTGGTACGCGGCGCCCTTGTCGTACGCGCAGTTGATCACGTCGTTCACGCTCTGGCCCTCAGCTAGACAGTACAGCCCGCAGCCCGAGTAGTAGGAGATCACGTCCGCTTTTCCGCAGCATTGGGACATGATGTCGGTGTGGTTGCCGCCGGCTCGGATACCGACTGCGGGATCTTGCACTGGGATGTTGTAGAGGTTGGCGCCGCAGTCGGTGGAGGTCGCGCTGGCGGCGGTGGAGGTGGCTGTTGCTGTCGATGACATTTTGGCGGTGTTGTGATTTTAAGCGGGGCTGGTGCTTATTGTTGATGTAGTAATTGTTTGAGATTCGCAGCGACGTTAAGATGAAGATTCTTTTTGCGAGTCTGTTTGCTTCGAGATGTGCTTATTTTGAGATGAGGTTGCAATCAGGAAGCATAAAGGGGCGAGATTATTTATTAGTATGGGAAAAATCTGCCGAACTGGTCATTTATTACCTGTTTGACCGTGTTGACACGAGTGGGCTGAGCGTTAGCTAGCATTATTGTCCCCATCTCGTATTCCGGGCTTGGTAAAGGGAGCTCGAATAACCGACGATTGGGCGACGGGGCAACGACGTAGTGCACAGGTCAACAAATAATCCAAACTCACAATAAGATTGTTCCCAAAATAGCAACCAAGATTCGAGCTAAGCCCAGCTAGCGAGTACTAATTCGCCAGCTGGTAGAGTACCTACTCACGGACCGCGAAGCCTGCCAAGATCGCAGGGCACTAATGCAAACGGCGTCAGCTTTGGGGCCAAAAAGACAAACGAGAAGATTCTCCACAACTAAGCCCGCTTGAATTAGATCCATCAGTCAGGAAAAAGAGGCGGGTGTGAATGTCGTCATTTTCATTGTTAGGGTATCATCAGTCCCGAGGGGTTGTTTTATGTAAACTAAGTGTCGACACTTGAAGGAAATGAAATCCAGCTCAAGATCTTCTAGACCATCCACATTCAGGTGGCTGCGCCTTACCTCGGCGTCCGAACCCGGGCCATTTGAATAGGCAATTTCAATAGCACCTTACGAGATGCGTACTAGGTGATACAACTCGTTGATCGCCCCGCCACGACGGGTTGGGCAAAAGCATACGATAATTCATAGTCTAAGACACCTCATTTGGAATTGATGATAGTAATGCGCGGTATATCAAATATGTACGCTCTATCGATCCGTCTGCGTTTTTGTCGCAGACACTTTCCTCTTGAATGAGGGCTGGGCTATGTGGTACGACGTGAAGTTGGAGATACGTTTGAAAAGTCGGGAAGATCACTCTAATAAAAGGTGTGTATGGCCTTTTGGAATCAGGCGAGTTTGGGTTGGTTGTAGGATCACAGGAATCTCTGCCCTGTATCAGGGTGCAGGTATGGTGCAGTCTTGGTGGACCAATTCTTACGCCGTGTGCCGACGTGATGGCGATAGCGAATTAGACAGTGGGGATGGATTGGATGGTGTGGGGTCGACGATGGGAGAGTTACCACGCTGCTGTGGATCCAGGGGCTGTAATATACCCCAGCCCTATGGGACAAAGTGCCCAGGTGAGTTCTCCAGTTCCTACATAGCCCTATTATCAATACTGTTTCTATTCTGTGCGACATCACCTCGTGCGTCTATAGCCCCCAATATCAGGCCTATCTACCGAGATATTTCATAATGGATTACTGAACAACTTCTCGTACTCGTCAATGTAGTTCCATTTGTACGACCTCGGTGATAGTCTCACCAGAGGCAACATAGAACGAACATCCGCCACCATCGGACCGTTTAACTGCTGTATTGCCATCTACTCAACTTGGATGGCAACAGATAGATAGATGTCACTGTGCTACTAGACAACTTCGTCCGAATGTCCAGCTGTATTCAGCTCAACATTGATACACGTTTCACAGCACCACCTGAAGCTTTAGGGGTGCAGAGTTGCATGCCAATCTTCTGCACATTTGCACATTATCTATTCGCCGAATCTTATCAGCTTCCGATGATCAGAAACTGGGTAGGGTGTAGGTGTGATGATACACCAACGAGGCTTATAGCTGTCTGTTCTCTGACAAACTCTAAACGGACGATGAGGATCCAGTTAAATTAGAGTTGTTTCCGATGCTCGCAAGGTTGACGGGAGATGGGCGGCGCGTATCAGCGGGATGTTTGACGGGATCGCTATCGCGAACGCTCGACATGAAAAACAGGGGGGTCATGCTGAATGCAACCTTCTTGCAGCGAAGCTAGCGCACTCATCATTCAATCACACTCTGTCCATGTTAATTAACAAAAAGACACCCATTGGCTTGTCCCGCACGACTATTTTTGTCTCGGTTCGGTCACTCGGCCGGAATTGGAGTCCAAGCCCGCTTATGTCGATAGCTCATAAAGTATGCCTAACCATCGCATAGCTCGCATGGTCGTCACTTAGAAGGATGAATTATCCTTTGGTGTTTATATGAACCGCGAGCATAGAAATGTTTCAAGGAGCTGACATATCTTCATGAAACTATCTGGGTCTTTATCGTCGTCTCAAATCTACGATTAAATATTAAAGATCGGACGCTTCCCCCTGGCCTAGTCCATAAACCATCTTATCCCCATTCCCGCATCGTTTTGTGGGGTCCTTGATATACTCACTTGAAACCCATCATGGTTGGTGTAGCGGGTAGGAGCAAGGGTTGCAATACGTGCCGGAGAAGGAGAGTGAAGTGCGGTACGTAACGCCAACACCTTTACTAAACAAGCCATATTCGACGAGCCAACATCGTTAACTTGTGAGTAGACGAAGCGAAGCCGCAGTGTTATCGTTGCATCAAGGCCGGTTTCGAATGTCTAGGATACGAAAGGGCTACTCAATGGCGACACACTTCTGTGGCTGCCCGGCCGACATCTCGATCGCAAGGGTCCGAGTTTACGGAGCTCACGCACAATGGCACTATTCATTTCGGCCCCGCACCAGAGCTCAGTCTCGTCGCCTTCGAGGGAGACATGTGCACCGCTCAGATGTTTAGGAATTTTGTTTGGAAATCTTATGGATCTCTTTGGCTAGAACAAGCTGCCGAGGGGAGACTCGGCAATCTCTCTCTTGACGCCGCCAAGGCCCTCGCTCGATTGAATTTTGGTCTTAGCAATAGAATGCAAGACTTCCAGTTGCAAGGGGCTGCTCAGTATGGTAAATGCTTGAGGGTCCTGGCAGAAGAGCTCGGTAAGGATAGGTCGGGGATTTACGACAACCGAATGTTGGTGGTGCCAATTCTTGTATTGATGATGGTCTCGGTAAGTCTTATCCGAATGGATTATGCGTGAGAAATTAACCTCTAATTTGATGGTGATAGGCCATCCAAGCAGACAGAACAGCTGCAGTTTTCCATCTAAAGGCAATAGGCAATGTGCTGATGCTGTGCGGACCCCGGGCCTTCCAGCAGCAGCCTTTAAGGAATGCCTTCGAGGCGGCTAGATCTACACTAGTATGTAAGCCAAATTGCGTCGCGAATATCAATGCTAATAATCTGTAGTTGGTCGCCTCCTTATATTCAAGACGACGAACATTCCTTGAATCTCCGTCTTGGCAAGACTCACCCTATGAACTCGATCCAATTTCGAAACCCGAACAATCACATCTTCTTGATATCTTCGTCATGATACCGGGATTTCTCGAAGAGATCTACAGTCTCGATGATGTGACTTGCCATCTAAGCGATGAATTCATCGACCCCTCTTTCATCTCGGATGAGCACATGGACCACCATGCTAGCCTATGTCGGCGCGTCGAAGGCCAACTAGAAAGACTTTACCGGTGGCGTTGGGAATGGCAACGTAAATGCGGCCACCACGTCACAGTAGACAGATGTGAATGGAATCAGAGCCCTTCCCCGAAATCTGAGGGTTCTATTGGCAATCCTCCTGGGATCAGCCGACTACAATTCGACCGTCCCGTCTACGCTAACGATATCATGCTGTATAACGCCGCACTAATGTTCCTTATGACACTCATATGGAAACTCCAGCCTTCACGAGCAGCGTCTGTTATGGGCGCCTGTGCACGACGTGCTTCTACTGCATCGATTTCATCGCCTAGGTCACCCAAGTCACCCGCATCACCTCTTCCGAGCTCATATTTCGAGCCACTCACTTGGCCTGGCGCAGCTTTGTCCATACGAGACCCGGCCAAAGAGATATGCCGTGTCTTTGATTGGCAATGCCGCCACCATGAGCAGCATGCCTATTTCAGTGATCAAACCTGCATGTATCTCTTCCCAATAGGGATGGCTCGAACCGTTTTGGACCCTGATCCAGAATGCCGGATATGGATCGACAGCATGCTCGACTTTAATCCCATGACCTCTGGTTATGGCAGGGGTGGCGGAAGCATAGTTGGCTTCAGTTCCTTTGTCACGCGGGCTGCCCTTGACCCCGATGCCTACGACCCAGAGAACTCCGTATAGAAGACCTTGGTCAGTCTACAGAAGAAGAGACTTTGCCAAGTCACATTACCATACGGCGGTTCATTACACAGCATAATAACACCTCGAAATAACCCCGGCCTATAACACGATAAAGGGAGAGGAAAATGCAGCATGGTTTTAAAGACCGACTGATATTATACGGGTATATGGTAAGATGGAAATATGGACAGTAACTGCAGTGACATTTTGAACGGGAACGCTATAGACATTATGCGACATTATACCCTTCGTCCCCGCATACACACCAAGCGCAGAACGACCTCTTCTACCGAACCCTCGAACCAAATCCATCAACGCCACATCGCTTGGGGAATTCGCCAATTAAAATAAGCAAGCACATCAACCAGACCAATTACTGTGCGGGCATTTGATAAGGAGCTTGGTAAGGCTGCCCTGGAGCTGGTGTCCCTTGAGGACTATAAGGGGCCGGCGTTCCGGTTTGCTGGGGATACGCACCAGCGTAAGCGGTGTTCTGCGGCGCATACGGATCGTAAGCTTGGCCTTGCTGGTACTGGGGTTGGCCGACTGGTTGCTGGGGATATCCAGTCTGCTGGGCCCATTGCTGGCCACCTTGCTGGTGTAGCAGCGGTTGCGATTGTTGCGCGGCGAAGTTCTGCGGTGGCATACCGGCTTGAAGTTCTGTGGCACCTGGGATCCCAGGCGCGCCTCCTTGGTGTGCTCCAGTGGCGGCGGCGGCGGCTGCAGCGGCTTTCTCGGGATCGTTGGTCGAGTGCGCTGCGAACGAGAGGCGGAAGTAATGGCACACGTAAGCGAATGTGGCGACGAAGAGGAGCATGACGAGGGCGCTGACGGCGGCGATACCGCTTAGCACGCCGAGAGCCGCATCAGTAGCGACGCCGACGACGTCGTCGCGCTTGTAGACTTCGCACTGCCCGCTGTTGATTGCGCTGCCGTCGCTGTAGCAGCTAGCGGTGACGGATACGGTGAATTTAGTGCGCCTATTCGCGACGGCGGCCATCGCCGCCAACCAAAAGACGATCATAACCCCGTCGAGTGCGAGGACGGCCCATGTGTTGTAGGCTCGTCGACAGGAGATGGCCTTTTCGGCTACTAGTGCGTATACGGCGATGATCCATGTGAAGACACCCTATGTAAGGAGCGATGGTGTTAGTAGGGTGTTTCTATCGAGAGATCCTAATGGACAAAGATAGTGAGGAGGTATTTGAATGAGAGTTTAGAACGTACGCAGACAATGACGAAGCCTAGCTCGTCATAATACAACCCGTGAATCCACCAACCTGTCATACCCACAGCGATGAGGGCGAAGACGATTTGAAGAACTCGTAGTGCGATGAACCATGTTGGGGTCGGGATGAGGGTCTTTCCCTGCTTATTTGCTATTGCTGCTTCTTCCATGTTGATAATCACGCCGAGTCCCCTCTAGATTGTCGTTTGCCTTATGTGATGCAGGAGTGTCGTCCCGTCCTTGTCCCCGCCTGTGTCTAGGGTTTCGTACCTCGAGATTTTGGTGTGAATATGCGCAATGAACCACTCTGCTTAGACTTGTGAGACCCTTAAAAACCTCCAGGAAACGATCAGCACTTTCATCTTGGGGGCGCAAGTCGATATTTGTAAGAAAAACCCTTCTCCCCGCTTCCACATGGCGCCGCTCAGCCCTTCAATAGATTAGCGACCGCTTTAGTCAACTTCTAGACCCGTATTCGCACCCAATTGCCAGTTATCTAGACTTGGGCTGGGACCAAGAGCTTAGATTATTATCACGAAGATTGGAGGGTCTTTGTCGAGTGCCTATCCTAGCAGCTGCAGGGCACTCTCAGCCGCACGAAGTCAGAATTTCGGGTCTCATTGGCCCGGGAGGACCCTTACGCTCCCCTGAAGCGTAATGAACTATCGATCGGTCCATCCCTAATTCAGCACCAGGTCAACTCAGCCAGCCACTGGTAAAACTCACAGAAGCGAGCTGGTGCGCTAATGCTATACCAAGACAGCACTTTATCGTGGAGGCGCCTTGGCAGGGCGGAATCGACAGATAGAGATATCATGGGGCGTTTTTTTCCCTCAATTACCACTGCGTACTTTGCGGTGATGAGAAATCAGTAGGGCTCTTCCGAGTCGCGGAGATTACCTCAACTATGGTGCTACTGATGCTAGGGCTGAGACTCTTGTACTACGCTGTCGGCATGATTGCGATTCAGCTGCCTGCATCATCTTACTTACAGGACTCCTTACATGCGCCCATTCTAAGTCGATGAATTGTTGACTTCGGGACAAGCCGTAGGTATCTTACATATAGCGCCCATTTCTAATATCTTCTTTTTGAACGATCTAGTGTAAAGACGGGTCTAGAACCAGCGCTAAGTTCTGAATCAACTCATTTGAGGAACAGACCCTTTAACTAGCGATACTTAGTATTGAGATAGGGCTTAGCTTCTTATTGACCATAGAATCTAAAATACAGCCAACAATCAACGTCATTCCTCCGAAAATCATACCTACTAAGGTATTGATCTTGATGGTGGTTAATGCAGCCAACTCCAACCCCAACCCCAACCCTAGCCCCAGCATGCACTTGATCTTTAGGAAGCCCCCTATTTATGAAAATAACCATATTGATTCTATAAGAGTACCTAATAAATATTATGAGAATGAGAATTCTATATACACCAACTCGCGTCTAGACGACCTATAAGTCGTGCTTGATATTTTAAGGAGTACCCGGAGAATCTACATCGTGACCAAAATCGAACGTAATGCCTTTAGGTGCAGCTTTCTTAAGGTTGTCCGCGAACGTGTAATCCTTGAAGCCGATTTCAGCCCTGCCAAAGTCATAGTCGACGAGCTTGTCGCGAATTTCTGTGCTTGGAAAGCCGTTATAAGACACGAGTCCCTGAGATATGAACCATTTCCCTGAGTGGTTCTCAGGCGGCTCGTCAGTCCCGTCGGTCTTGGGAAACCGGAAAGCGTGTGTGCTGCTGCCGTCCTTGTGGTATACGATCTTCGCATGAGTTCCGCCCTCGATCTGGACGGCGGGGTCGTTTTTATCCTTGACTGTGTAACCGGCATGCCTTCCCGCGGCGACATATTCGAGCTTGTCGTCTTTGACCCAGATCACGACATGCTCCCATTCGTGCCTATGCCCACCGCCGATAGGTTGATTTTCGTGTTTGGTGTCCTTCTCCATGTAATAATCATACATGTATGCGCACCAGCCGTTGTTGCAGCGCTGTCGCGAGTACACGTTGTTGTTTGAAAGGTCGCTAGCGTCCCGGCATCCTTTACCTCCGCCGGCATTGTTCGTACCAAGACCATGGGCAATATTTCCCTGAGCGTCGATTGCCGGAGTGTTGTAGCACGAGTCTTTATCGAAATCCATAGCCGGCTGCCACTTGAGGTCATTGGCTGTCGCTTTCGCCGGTAGCATCTTAGGAGGTTGAGGCTCCCGAGCGAAGATAGAAGGGAGAGTAGGGATTGCACTTGATGCGTTTACTAAGAGCAAGAACGCTCCTGCGTATTGGCGGAAAGTCACCATTGTCGTTTATCTTGTAGATATCAAAGAAAAGTTTCTCAATTGATGGGAAATAGGGTATCGATGGTGAATGACTTTCTAGAAGAACGATAGAAGCCTGCTGGAGAGTTGCGATTGAACTTCTACATGAACTACCACTGGACCTCTTTTTATATCAAGCAAACCCCAGCTCAAGAATCACCATAAGCGCCAAGTGTATCCAAACCCATTTTGACGACATTTTCAACAGCCTCGTCAATGATTGCGGCGCGTGTATAACGATTTGCACTAATTGAGAGGCCAAGAAATTAGCCTCAAAGGTTGTGCCGTCCACTATTCTAAGATGCCAATTCGTTTAGTCGATCATGTCTATAAAGCATAAGAGTTAGTGATGAATTGAGGATATACCCTGCCTAATAGAGCGATAACATGGAGATTTAGTACGTTGATCCTAAGCGGCGTTGTAGCCGAAGGATTTCGTGGACCCGATCTAAATTTAACAAAAGACGTTGGTGGCGGAATACCTAAGGATCAACAAACTGGAATTCTTTATCAAATTGTCAAAAACTTCTTATAGCCATAGGAAAACTACCTACAGGTAGGTATTAAAATGGGGGATTGATTATTAAGGAGGCGTAGGGCGCAGGGCCGTAGCCAATTTGATATGTTGCTTCTCAAAATAGTTCAACCCGGGAGGTAAATTTCTTTAACAGGTTACCTAGTACCGTGCTGCGGCGCGAATCAGGCCTGCATGGATTACCTAACAAGCTTACCTAATCATCATTTCTACGGTGTCCTCCCACTTGGACGGAAAGTGCAACTAGCACTGTGAGGGTATATCTCAACTCCAAGGCTTTTTCGACTGGATCCCGTCACAGACTTCTTTCCCAATACAACATCTTTATTCTCCTCAGTCGTTTTCTGTGACACAACCAAAAGCTCGAAGTTCTTTAACACTTGTTCTGTAATGCCAGGCTCTGCCGCTTTCAGGTCATGCTTGGCCGCCAAAAGCCGAGCGGCAACGATGTCATCTCGGGCTTTGGTATGAAAAGCACCCCTGACAGTCTTGTAAAAGCCGTAGCTGGGATCCATGGATAAGCCACAACGCCTATCATTCCTACCGACAGGCCTGTGCCTAGCCCTAGTAGCCCTATTCCTAGGCCTTTGACTCCACCAAGTACGCCCTCGGCGCGTACGCCTTGTACCGGCTTATTGAACACGTCAAAAAGTCATTGACCGATGCCGTACCCCAAACTTTTTCCCGACACTACTAATCCAGATTTCCAATCATGTACTGGGCCGTAATCTCAAACTTGTCCGTCGTAAAGTCTGGGAAGATTGTGTATACCTTCCGCCAGCGCGAGTGGTATGTCGATAAAGTGTATTTTGAAGGTATTACTTACGATGTTGCCAACCCCCGCCGTAGCGCCTAGGGCCATCCTGCTACCAATAGCTAGGCAGCTCCGGGAGCGATCTTTGATATTCTTTTCATCCGATGCTCTCCCCTGCTTTGTCATCAAAGATAGTTTGGATGAGCAGTCGGAAGAGAAACCGATGGATTTGGGCGTTACTCTTTTTGTAGTCGTAGGTTGCATTGCTTTGTCCAGCGCGGCTTTGCGATACACGTCGACGGCGTTGCTGATTATATCTGCTACTGAACCTACGACTTCCGAGTACATACCAACGACGGCGGATGAGACACCTGTGATTGGGTCCTAGTGATTATTCTCGATGAAGATTTTATTTGGCTTGTGACTTTATCATCTCAATTAGGGGACTTGTTCTGCCAGATCACGTATGACTTACAGCTTCAGTTCTTGTCTATCAATTCCGAGATGATCTACCAGGACCTTGGCTGCGATTGGAAAAGAGCAACTTCTTGCCTCCCCGAGTGTACGTCCAGGCAGCGGGACTCGTCGTGAGAATTTGACATCTCATGTCTTGTAACGGGAGATGTCTGTGGAAGCTGCTCACGGTTCGTCGTAAGCTTCGATGGAAGATCTTTTTGGCTCATTACTGCCCTTTGGAGACATTCACATGTCTGACAATATTTATAATTTAATTGGTAGGTAGCTAGGCGTCTAGGGTGCTAACCTCACGACCAGTCTTCTTCATCACTATCCCAATCCTATCGCAATACTACTGGTTCCTATTCGGGGAAATCCCTATAGCAGTACTTCTCCATGACAATGATGTGGTCGACATTTTTGCGTGACGATACAATCGGTTTTCCCTTCTGTAATTTCGCCCATTCGGTATTGACCGTAGGAGCACTAGCCTTCCGTTCCTCCGTGGACGCGACCCACTTGCCTATTACCGTGAAGTTCTTACGACCAACCCTCATCTCCCCCCTAAAGACTTGCTTGCCTTGATCATCTTTCATGAAGAGAACTTCGGTCCCTGCCTCGTCCTCCGCCATCGTCTCCAAGTTAGTATCCGAAAATCCTCGCCAACGCATCTCCCACCGTTGAGTACCCTGCGGCTCTGGACCAACCCATACCCCTGGTTTTAGGACGCATCGTTTCTCGAAGGTGTCTAGCGAGTCGTCTAATGTGTTTTTGACTGGTCGGAAACGTGCGAGGGCAAGGATACCATTGGCCTCGAGTTGAGCCCATAGTTGTCGTCCGGCCTTTTGGTGCTTTGCGTTATTGTCCATCAGAACCGTCATTACCATGGACACCGGCTCGCCCGCAGATAGCCCCAGGGCCTTTGTTACTCCGAAAGTGCTCAGCTCATATCTCCCAGTGACATCCCAGGCCCAGTCCGGACGCGCTTCCAGGTATCGCGACGTTGCGGTCGCGTTAATAATGAATCCAGGATTTGGGCCAGGCTTGTTCTTCGTAGAGATGACTCTTCCTGAGCGAGGATTTTCCCATTTATTTTTGGGTTTAAATAGAGGGGCGCCCGCGGTTCGTAACCTCCGCAGCTCTTTCTCATCTTCTTCAGTATCCGAAAGTGGTAGCGATTCCCAAGAGGAATCCCAAAACCGTTTCCAGTCCTCGAGCATCCGGGAGGCCTCAGTAGGGGCTTCTGGGTCCTCAGCCGCAGCTCTATCCTCGTCGCTCTCTCGACTCGTATGTAGCTGCGTTCCTTCTAGTATTACGTGGGTTCCGTCATACACCATAGCCAATCTGACATTTATCTTGGGAGAATCAGAGCTATCAGGCGGCGGTTTTTCTTCATCGAAGAGAACTTGCCCCTGAGCCCGCGTCTCTCCACCACGCTTTACGCCGTTCGACTCTCCTCGCCACCTCATCAACCATTCCTTAGATCCCGGACCCGGCCTGACATCTTCTGCGAGTTCACATGCAGCTTCAAAGTCTGCAAGAAAGAGCTTTCCATTGGGTTGGGATGCAATTACGCTCTTAGGGCACATCCGCATCCGACCAGTAAGACCTATGTTAGGGAAGTCGAAGGAAGCATACAGCTGACAAGTATGAGAGCTAGTATGTGTGTAGCGAATATCTAAAACATATTCTGTGGCATCTAATGGTTTGAATTTATTTATGCAATTGAGTTTGTAGCGGCCAGTCACGTCCCAGACGGCTTTGCTGGTTTTGGTTGAACCCTTATGCTTGACGCGTTTTGCCGGCGTATTTTGGGTCTGAGTGTCACCATTGGTGCCGCTGGTGCCACCGGTACCATCGTCGTCGTCTAGATGTCTCTTGGCGCCTGACGGCGACACCATCTCGATTGAGTCTAAAGCTTTAATTATTGGCAGGTACAGTTAAAATGATTAGGATTTAATAGAATTATATTGAAGATATCGTCGATGGGCTGACAACTGGAGGATTGATTTGGTTTGTAAGGAAGAAAAATGAGGCGGGTAGATGCTTTGCCGCTTATCCCCTTGAGACAAACCAAGGCAATCGGCGCTAGGAAGACTCCCCATTTTTCCGCTCCGGGGATAAACCGTGGGCATGACTAAAGCCAGGGGGTCACAAAAGCTTAGGCCAATGATGTCAATTTGGATGGTTACGGATTTGGAAAGACCAACCTAGAAATAAAGAAGATAAAAATCAAGGGCTACAATAGAAAATCAATTAACATTTTAATATTATTAAGTTACAGAATGCGAGAAAATTTATTTCGCTGCCAACCCACCTACATGTATCTCTCCAGTGAGTGGGAGTATTTAGGTAGGTGCTCACAGAACCTGGTCTCAAGGATGATGGGTCGTTTCTTGCCACTAATGCCAGGGCGCCTCCCGCCATGATCAGGGGTAGTATGCGCTGCTAGCCCCCTTTTCCTGCCACTATCCGATACAAGTAGAGGTAGCCCAAATTCAGTCAACTATTCTTTTTCAACAAACTGTCAAAATGAGCATTATCATGTACATTTGAACCCGAAATTCAACAGTGCTAGGTATTTCTTAAAAGCGTTAATAAAGACAGGCAATTATAAGTGACACAAATTTATCATTTGAAAGAGAAGAAGGTATATCATATCTTTTCATACTAGGTAGATAGAAGGAAATAAACCCCCAACCCTACTAATCTATGTCCCTATTTGAAGTCAGTCTCATCCTAACCGGCCACGAGCTCTTCAAACCAAAAAATGCAGTCATCAATGCTCTCTCAAATACTCTGTTGCCCGTCTCACGCACATCCATATCCCCATTCAATAACGGTTCGTATACAACCCAGTTATGTCGAGTTGCTATCTCTGTTTTGATCGATAACCACACGATGTAGGGGATCCAGAGCGGGAATAGACGTCGAACCAGTACTCTGCAAATATTTCTCACTATCCAGTGCACACCAGTAATGAGTATACCATATCCTGGATAAATTCCCATCTTGAAACGCGTGTTAAATTTCTTGAGCACAGGGTCGCGGTCTAAGAAATAGAACCTTTCTTTGGCGAGCCATATTGGCGGGGTGACACTGACACAGAAGTATACTATTTGATAGACTGTGTATGCCAGCAGATGCACTGCAGTCGCTCGAAGAAGATTAAATGCGAGCTTGGAGAAAGGATCTAGGCCTGTTTGGTATAGAATGAGAGGCGTTTCTGCTCTTGACATAAAGACAAAAACGAACAGATATATCAGCGCTGCAGCCCACAGTTGGAGATATACGGGAGGACCATATTCCCAAAGCAGGGTCTTGATATCGGTAGTTCCATCTATGCCCGGTGTAGGTAGTGCGAGGTACGTTGATATGTTAAAGAGAAAGTTTGCCAAATCGGTCGATACGAGAGACGCCAACCAGACAGCCCAGATTCCAAACGTTGCGGGGATGAGGCGCGAGAAAATCAAAAATAAATAATCGAAAGCCACGAGTACTGCGTTGATGACTGTGGCCCGAATTGGCTGTCGAATATGAGTTGGATCATGGTCAAACTGAATATCACCATGCCAACCGGCATTTCCGTGCTCGTCAACGGGACCCCAGTGGAAGCGCTCGATGAACCAGGAGTTTATGGCTATGATAATTCCGTCGATGTAAGATTCTCTCATCAAATCTGCCACATTGCCGAATACTTCGAATAAAAGCGTACTGGCGAAGGAAATAGCTACCGTAAGAAGTGTCTTGGACAATATTCGCAGAATGTAGTGGCTATAACCATTCCTAAGCAGCCATGTCGTGTCTATCTCGCAGTGTACCGCAAGTATAATTGCTAGCAACGTCGCGCAGTACCATGTTGCTTCAAGGTTGAATGGGAACGGAGGGTTTTTGGTGTCTAGTGTCCAGGCTTCGATGGGGTACTCTGGCATCTCGGCTTCCTGGACCCCTGCGTTGCGATGGACGATGATCTGCCACCACATATCCCAGTCTATCCCATCCTCCTCCTCCTCCTCGATTGAACCGTTACCAGATCCATTTTCCGAGAGATCCTCAGGAACTGGCTCTTCGCCGTGGCTTTCGTGCTCGTCTTCAATTTCGGGATCCATCATAGGGGCCTAGGAATTCGATTTATGGCTAGAGTGCCTACTCAATCCTCTATGAGAGAAATTCCTTAGGTACTAGGTAGTTGGAATATTCGGTAGTTTCGTCTTACTGCGACAGACAATGGAAATGGGAATAATCTCCGAATGTGGAAGGGTAAAAGAATCGGGCGTATTGTTCACGTAAATGGTAGTGTAGAAGAAAGAGAGCTGCACAAAGGCGAAAATTAGAGTTACTATACCTCCCTGGAAGGTAACACTGTAATGGCTATATCGATCTCATAGATTAGCGAAAATCCAAGGAACCAATACATGCATTTATGCTGTGACCTAACTCCATTGCCAATATTTGCATGACAATCCCCGTGATGATCATATCTTCTCATACATGACGTCCGCCCTCATCGTATATTTAGTCCCTTTCGTGACTGTCGCTCCCTCATGATACATATCCCTCTGCTGAAATATCACCAAACTTCCCGCTTTGGGGTTAACGTCTAGCTTTCCAGCTTCCGGATCTTCAAAGTCTACTGCAAATCTCGTAGCCCCGCCTTCTACCATATCCTGATCACCCCCACCATTCAAGTATAGATGCAAAGTGAGAAAACTCTGCGCTCCATCTTCATCGGTAAAATGACCATCGCAATGAGGCTTGAAATATTGCCTGGGCCCGTACTTTAGGAACCGCAATTTCTCATTTAATCGACAGATGCGCCATGTTTCTTTACGAATGACAGGGTATTGACCAGTGATGTCAGGGGCATCTTTCAGCGTGACAACTTCAGGGGGTAAGAATGGCAATACGCGTTCTAGTAGACGACTCCCTATGACCTTAGATGTGTAAAAGATCCGACCGCAAAACCGTGACGATGTATCTAGTATTTGGGTCCCATCGAAGGCGGTTACCGCTGCAGGTGGCCACTCTTCGTTACCAGGAGGATTAACAAGCTTAAGCAGCTCTGCGCATTCATCCCGTGTAAGAATGTTGTCGATGATCATTGCGAAGTATCCATCGTACTCGTCAACTTCTGTTTCATTAAAGTTACCTACCTAGGTTAAACTCTTGAGTATATCCTAGGTATCTAATGCTGAATAATCTACTTAGACATAATATGAAATTCGTATTTCATATCGCTATTGGCATAAGATGAAAAGGGTCCACGCGCTCGGTTAGCATTCGTAATGTGCTGAATGAATTATTCGCGTCTTTAAAGAGAAGAGACCTAAATTTTCCTTGCGGAATAATGTGCGGAATATTTGGTGCTGAAAATAGCGTTGATATAGTTGTATATAAAGACTGAATTTAATATTTAGCATCCTACGGGGAAATAATTGCCTTCCAATTTCTAAACTTCGCTCATAACCCAGCAGGTCCACTATCATTCACCTTGTGTAATAGCCTGCTTGAGTGGGTATGGGTACCTACATTAGGTATCTATGTGACGTCCGCTATACTGGCCTTGGGTCAGTAATGAGAAAGTTACAGTTTGCCTGATAACTAGTAAGTAAATGAGTCAAATCGATCCCCTGAAGTCGTAAGCAGACCATACCTACTACCTAATACCTAAAGAGATATGTTTGATTTTGAAGGTCAGACGCAGACTTAGTTTCTCCGCAGTTAACAACTTAGGAGGTTGGTAGCGAGTTCGAGGATGGTCTGTCAGTTTCGCGGCCACATTAAAGGATCCCAAAATGCAATCTCGAAATGGCTTTCGAGGCGGAATATCACGAGCTGGATGACTGTATTTCATCAACTCTTAGTCGAGAAGGAATGGATATGGATATAAAATGGTGATAAATTCGCAGTGCTGATCGCGGAGATATGAAAGAATGTAATCAATTATTCCGCATCCATGGATCTGTTAGGTGAAAAGAAGATAGATGAGCGCTAGCCTTGAACTGGGATAGGTGGTTTAGTGGATGCTACCTGCCCTGGCGGTCTACCGGTAGGTACCGGACGCCCTGTAAGATCCATGTAACAACGTGTTACGTCGGACTTGCCCGCCATTCAGCTTAGCAGCTTCCGCTTTCCCTCTGGTTCCTGCAGCGCCTATCGTCGGCTTTTTAGTGGGGTGAAATTTCACGCAAGTCTGGCAAGTGTCGCTCACCTCAGGCTGAATACGGCGGGACTGATCTGACGCAATCTTGAAAATATTCTAGTCATTCGTCCCTTTTTCTCTGTCTACTTAAGTTTCAACTTTCTATTTGCCCCCCTAGATTTCATTCGCTTTTTTCTTACCGCAAGATAGAATCTCAGGCATCTTTCTGGTAATATTTAATCTACGCCAACTACCTAGTATACACTATCTATTCACGTAACAATCTCACCGCGATGGCTACTACGAACGGCACCAGCGATCCCATACCGCACAACCCGTCACATGCGGCGACGGTCAAATCGGCGACCGAGTTGATTGGTAAAACGCCCTTAGTCCGCCTGAACAAGATCCCGCAATCTTTTGGCATCGAAGCCGAAGTTTATGCCAAAGTCGAACTTTTCAATGCAGGCGGTTCCGTCAAGGACCGCATTGCCTTACGGATGATCGAAGAGGCTGAGCGAAGCGGACGAATTAAGCCTGGTGATACCTTGATCGAACCGACGAGCGGAAACACGGGTATTGGTTTGGCTCTAGTTGGTGCTATCAAGGGCTACAAGACGATTATCACACTGCCCGAGAAAATGTCTGCTGAGAAGGTGTCGGTGCTTAAGGCACTAGGCGCCACTATCATTCGTACCCCCACGCAGGCAGCATGGGATAGCCCCGAAAGTCATATCGGCGTCGCAAGGAAGTTGGTCAAAGAGATTCCAAACGCACATATCTTAGACCAGTATTCCAACGAGAACAATCCATTAGCCCATGAGTACGGAACGGCCGAAGAGATTTGGGAACAGACTGGCGGTAAGATTACTTGCATTGTAGCAGGCGCCGGAACAGGTGGCACTATCTCGGGCTTGGCAAAGGGATTAAAAAAGCACAATCACGACATAAATGTAATTGCCGCCGACCCACAAGGAAGTGTCCTGGCTTTGCCCGAATCGCTCAACGACGAACATCGGGACGAACCCTACAAAGTCGAAGGAATTGGGTATGACTTCATACCCGACGTACTGGATCGGAAACTGGTCGACAAGTGGTACAAGACTGATGACGTGGAATCGTTCAAGCTTGCGCGACGATTGATTTCTGAGGAGGGCCTACTTGTTGGTGGAAGTTCCGGAAGTGCCTTGAGTGCTGCCTTCAAAGCAGTTAAGGATCTGGGGCTTGGAAAGAACGACGTTGTCGTTGTCATCCTACCAGATAGCATCCGAAGCTATCTGACGAAATTCGCCGATGATGACTGGCTGGCAGCAAACGATCTACTACCGCCTGCCGATGCCGCAGCCAAGGAAGCGGCAAATGGCAAATCCGCAAAGGTAGAAGACCCCTATGCCGGCGCAACTGTTCGTTCGTTAAGGCTGAAGCCGGTTATTTCCGTCATCGCTACAAGTCCTTGCTCTGAAGCTATCGAGACAATGCGCGATAAGGGTTTCGACCAACTTCCAGTTCTCGCCAGCCCAGGAGGCAAGTTGGTGGGCCTCGTCACTCTCGGTAACCTACTGAGTTATGTCTCAAGTGGAAGAGCCAGTGGACACAGCCCCGTCAAAGATGTCATGTTTGATTTCAGCAAGATTGACGAGGTCGTCACTGATCCCCGAGAAGTAAAGGGGAGCAAAGGTCGCAAGTTCGTCGAGATCACACTGGACACGCCAATCGCAGAACTGAGCAGGTTCTTCGAGTGGAACAGCGCTGCCGTCGTTACTGAGCCTAGTCAGCTCAAAGCTAAAGCGCTCAGCAAGCCCGTCGCCGTGGTTACTAAGGTCGATCTGTTGACGTGGATGGTGAAGCAGGTTAAGGCTTAGGGTCTCGATACGTAAAGAAAGGTTAGCATTTGGCTAGGTATTATGGGTTAGAAATAGGACATTAGCACGGCGTTATGGTAGAAATTGCAATTGCAGTTTCAGCGAGATCAATCAACTGGCTAAATTCGGGTATCAGATTATAAATAGCGGACTCAACGTCTTCAGTGGTTTAGAGAATTGGCTACACAAGGCTTTTTCCATAGACATCTATCTAGAATGAACAATGATAATGGTCTAATTAAGTTTCAACCGAATGGAAGGCGATAATCTGCCTGATTTCAAGACTATAATACTTCATTGTAAACTCTGGTTTTGGATTATAACATATTATTAGGATGCGAAACTACTCATTCATGAGTTAGGCTTTCATACCCATTTAACCCATGTGTCATGATTCGGATTCCACTATACATGCCAATCAGATTGACATTATATAATCACAAATTCCTTAGAAATGACCTCTCCCAGATATAGATGCATACACAAGTATTATAATACCCAGGTATATTCAGACGTAACCGCGCGATGCCCACATAAAATCATCAGCGAGCAAACCATCACACCCCCAAGACATTACCACGTCAACTAAACACCTCCGCATAACACATGATGAACGTGCTTAGACCCGTTCCGATATCCAATCCCACCACTTATCAACCTTACCTTCAAGCACACTTCCACCGATAATATCAACCTCGATATCAAACTCCCTCATCTGCCCAAACGTAAACTTTTCAGAGCCATATGCGCCTAGCCAGCCATCCTGTTCCTCCGATCCAATCTCGTCCTCGCCGACACCCGAGTCTAAGAGGCCTTTGCTGCGGGACTGTCGTATCCGGCCGAGCTCAGTCTCGAGATTGCTCTTGACGAGCGAGGCTGGCAAGGCAGTGAATAAATCCAACTTGTTCGCGGCGAGCAGGACGTGGATCGCGTTAGGCGTCTTCGACGTCTTTCCCGCGCCCGTGCGCTTCTGGAGCGCGAGAAGCACGTCGTAGAGGAAGCTGGCGGTGTCAGCGAGACTGTCGTCGAGACTGGCGGCGTCGAGCATGTAGATTATGCCGCGGAGCGTGTCGGAGGCGATGTGCTTCATGGCGTGCTGGTTCCGCAGCTTGCCGTGGCCCGGGGTGTCGACGAGGAGGAACTTGCGGTGCGTGCCTGGGGCGTCGATGCGCGCGGCTTCGCGGAAGGTGGTCGCGCCGTGGTCGCTTGATACGGTTAATTCGATGGACTCGGGGACCTGCGAGGTGTGTGTTGCCGTGGCGGAGTCGCCGCGCTCGAGTAAGGTCATCAAGGATGTCTTGCCGGCGCCTGGAGGGCCGACGAGGGCGATGGAGGGTAGGGTTGTGTAGGGCGTGCTTCGTGAGATGTAGAAGTGGACGAGTATCGGGAGGAAGAGCACGATCAGAGCGCCGACGATAAAGATTTCAGTTGAGGGAGTGAGGATGTACTCCAGGGCCTGTTTGAGGCCCTCCATTGTGTCCATCTTGTGCGGTTTGTGGTGGAAGACAAGAGGAAGAAGAGTAGAAGGAAGAAGAGAAATTTATTTATGGAAGGAAAGGAGGTTGACTTTAACAAGTCATGTCATGTCGAAATTCAATGCAGTGTAGCTTCCTTGGGTTGCAGTGTCATCATTCGATGCCAAGTTGTTACGGCAATTTAAGTTAGCTCAAGCTTCGACGCATGTGGCAGATGTGGATGCACCGTCGTGCTGGAAAGGTACGTACATGGAACGATAGGGCAGTGGAGAGATATTGACCAATCAGATATCGCAGCTCAGCCCTAGAGCACGACTAGCCCGCCCAACAAGGGGAAAGCAAGGTTTAGGCGGCCTAGGGTGGCTTAGCAGCAACGACGACGCCTAGGACGCCCCAACTCCAAATGTTCAAGGTTTCTGATTTCCGATGGATTTCTTGATCTGACCTTATACATCACAATTTATGAACAATGAAAAACTCATGACTGATTGTCAAAAGCGATTCTGTTACGGCGCTTAAATCATTCTTCATCTACTCGGGCATTGGTACCGTATCATTCATTTCAATTGTCAATTGTGTTAAAGTTGGTACTTGAAGAAAATAATTATACCCGATCGTCTTGACGAGTCCCAGTCCTAGTCCCCAGAAAAAAAAAACAAGCATTTTACGTCCCAAACATGCCCCTTGGCATCATTCTTTAATTGATACGATCAATATTTTGACCGACTTTTAATCAATTCCGAATATCGTCCTAGAGCTACTACGTACCTAGTAGGTACCTTAATGTCTCAAAACACCAATCCCACCGGTGCTCCGATACAGCCGTCCTCTAAAAGCATGGCGGCGGCCCCGAAGTTGAATTCGCAGGACATGGAGATGGGCAACCTCGACGCGCCCCCGTCCGAACCGGACGTCATGCAGCTTGCAAGAGTAGGAGATATACCGGGCATGGAGAAGCTTTTCGGGTCATCGGAAGTCGATGCGACTTACGTAGATGATGAGGGAATCACGCCCCTTCACGTATGCGCCCAGTCCACTCCCAATTCTGATTGGTCCTTTGGTTCCTTGCTAATGATGCCCAGTGGGCTGCCATCAACAACCAGTTTGCGATGTGTAAATTCCTAATCGAGAAAGGCGCCGACATAAATAAAAAAGGAGGAGAGAGCGTTGCGACACCGTTACAATGGGCTGCTCAACGGTCCAACTACTATACCGTAAACCTTCTTCTCCAACATGGCGCCGACCCCCTCGTTACCGATGCCCAGGGCTACAATACATTACACATTTCGACTTTTAGTGGGAACGTTTTGTTAGTGGTATTGTTGCTACACCAAGGTATTCCTGTCGACGTAGCCGATTCCTATGGACACACATGCCTTATGTGGGCTGCATATAAGGGCTTCCCACAATGCGTAGACCTCTTTTTACGATGGGGCGCGAGCGTACATGCGACGGATGAGCAGGGCTTCACTGCGTTACACTGGGCTTTGGTTAAGGGATCCCCTCAGTGCATCCTAAAGCTCTTAGAATACGGCTCGGACCGTTTTGCGAAGACGACGACAGGCAAGACGCCTGCGATAACGGCTAAGGACCTCAATACAGTCAATGCCTGGCAGCGAGCTTTAAAA
The DNA here is from genome assembly GCA_022695765.1 of Annulohypoxylon moriforme. NCBI lineage: Eukaryota > Fungi > Ascomycota > Sordariomycetes > Xylariales > Hypoxylaceae > Annulohypoxylon > Annulohypoxylon moriforme. Next base: position 380,556 of record MU403112.1, read on the forward strand.
GAGTGTGGTTACGATGAGGACGGACATGCTGTAACACCTTGGTGGCCTGGAGCTTCTTTCTTCCTCAAAGACAAGCGAGGGTTCATGAATAAGTTCTTATTCCTCTTACCGACTGCGTTACTGTGGATGGAGTTGATGATTATGGGGCACCTTCCCATCTATATGTCTGTTCCGATAGCGGCTTTAGTAGGGTTCGGTTTTCAGTGGATTACGAATCAGGTCCTGGAATATGCGCCGCCGGATATGAGGCACCTGCATAGAACGGTATGTGTCATAGATTCGAGGCAGCGTCACGATGCTAATAGGTTATAGCCTTGGTTAGCTGGTATCTTCGCAGCTTCGTTATTCCTGCTCGGCGCACGGTGGATCTTAACTGTATTTCCTGGTGAGTACTTGCATAGTACCATGACTGAAATGGCTAACTAATTCACCTCAGCGACGTTCTCAACTCACCCACTACTCAATTTCTTCCATATCGCCACATACAGTCTCACGGCCTACTTTTATGCAGCGTGTATGGTTTTTGATCCGGGATATGTCCCGAAGCTCAATGGCATCGCGGAGCAAAAAGCCGTCATCGACGAGTTGCTAAGTCTATGGAAATTTGATGAATCTAATTTCTGCGTCACTTGCATGATCCGCACCCCTCTTCGGAGTAAACATTGCAGACGATGCCAACGGTGCGTCGCAAAACATGATCAGTAAGTATATATCCAAGAGGTGAAGATGACGCTTAGTTGAAACAACTAACTCGATATAGTCATTGCCCTTGGGTAAACAACTGTGTCGGCGTGAACAATCACCGCCACTTTTTCCTGTACCTGATAAACCTCATTTTCGGTATCCTCTCATTCGACTGGTTGCTGTATTACTACTTTTCGGAGCTTCCTAAATCGGATTCTCACGATTGTCTTATCCTCTCGGAGTCTATATGCTCCGTTATCAGTAACGATTCGTACACAATAGCTCTCGGTCTATGGGCAACGTTACAGCTTACGTGGGTGAGCATGCTTATTTTCGTTCAGTTCGTACAAGTCGCGCGTGCTATGACTACATATGAGAATATGTACGGTATACAAGATGGTTCGGCATCATCGCTGGGTTCTGCCTTCACGAGTACTGGAGCGCCTCTCGATCCGAGCCATCCTGATGCCGCACCCCCGTCTGCAGCCGCCGATCCCCTCGGAACTGGTAGGGGAGGACACAACCACAAGCACAAAACCTTCTTATCCCAATGGGGCCGACTACTTGGTGTCGACACGTTCATCGAGACAGCCACCGGCCGGGGCGCTGCTACGGGCAAGAACAAGCGCAAGAAGCGCAACCCTTACAGCAAGGGTATTGTTCAGAACTGCCGGGACTTCTGGTGCGATCCTGCTCCCCTTTTCGGTCGTAGGGAAACGGGCGACGCGGTGCTCGGCGGTGAGAGGATCAACTACACTGAGGTCTACGAAAGTCCGGCAGCGATGGGTTTGGGTCTAAGTGGTGCTAGTTCGAGCGGACGAAGGAGAGGCGGCTACGAGACCGTGGCGAATGAGGAGGTGTAGGTGTAGATGACGAGTTATGCGATGGTAGTGCTACAAGTTACTTACGTTAACATGACTTGGTACTACTGATGAATATTGGATTTCTGGGCTTTCGCGTGATACGTTAGCGTGAACGCGGCTGGGGTATGACACTAGAGTGTACAGTAGGTAGTAGTTATTCCGTGATATCCAAGCCGTTATGGGGTTTTGGTAGGTCGCGCATAGATAGCTGTATGAAACTAGGTGAATATTGACTTCGTCGATATGTTGAACTAGGTACATTCCGCCTTTAATCTCTAAATACCTGGGTTTGTGGGATTGGACTATTTGATAAGGTTGCGTGCTAGGATCGTAGAAATGTTTGCATATCATGATGATATGAGCACCGCCTCGTAACTTTAGATAGTAAAGAAATCTGAGGATTTGGGGTAAGGGTTGGGGTCAGGGTATAACCCCGAGAATTAAGGGTTATCGAAACCCAGGGTTAGGGGTAGGGTTGGGATTAAGGTTAGGGTTAGCTTACATCTCTAGGGCTAGTTTGCCTTTAGGCCAGATCCTCTGGAGCAACAGTGAGACAGTTCCTTATCATGAAATTCCTGATAAATGTAGGTAGGTACTCCCCGTCGGTAATATCCTTCCCAATGGTGGGGGGAAAAGGTGCATATTTCTGGCTCCTTCGAAGACTGTCGGGCAGGTATGGTTCTCCGAGTAACCCTGTCAGTGGTTTCGCCGATACTTAGTCCTCATTCAACAGGTACTTGTTCAACCAACATAGTCAGTAAACCCATCTCTTTGACACAAGGATCTTCACAGCTACTGATGTTTGACGAAAGAAGAGAAACTTCTATTAACGAGAGACTTCGAAATAATGAAAGAATATTATATGTACAACTGTGGCCCACTACGGATCCCCTCCAGATTCAAGGGTTACCTGAGACGAATATGTTAGAATTTTAGACCACCCATCTACCCGCAATCTAGTCGAGGCCAAATCTAGCCCATAACCTTAGACCAGTCCTGGATGGCGTTGGCGTTGGAAGCGCCCTTCATAACAGCAGCGATATCAGTGTCGCTCTCGACAAAGATGCCGAACTTGTCGCCGCTGTCCTTGGAGGGGTCGTAGCTGCAGGTCTTCTTGGGGAGGAACTGCCAGTACAGGTTAGGCATGCCGACCTTGTTGATGTCGTTGGCCTGGGCGGGGAGCTCGGTCTTGGGGTTGCTGGAGCCGGTGTTGACGCCCCATTCCTCGACGAAGACGAGCTTGCCGTTGGACTCGGACACCCACTGCTTGGCGCCGTTGGACCACTGGTTCTGGTTGCTGCCCTCGCTGCCGCCGTAGCGGTGGACGGCGATCAGGTCGATCTCGGCACACGACGTCGCCGCCTTGATGAAGTTGCAGTTGTGCGAGATGTCGCCGCCGATGCCGCCCGTCGCGATCTGGATCTTGTTGCCGGCGCCGAGGACGCTGCGGAACTTCTTGGCGCGACCGCACAGCCAGCCCTTCGAGTCGTTGTTCTTGCAGATCGAGGTGTCGGCGGACATGGGCTCGTTTTGGATGTCGAAGGCCATGATGGCGTCACTCCACTCTTTCCACACCTTGCCCGAGTGGGCTCCTTTGTAGTTCAGGATGTAGTCGATACGCTTGTCGTACGCGTCGAAGGCGTCCTGCGAGGTGTAGAACTTGTCCTTGCCCCACTTGCTAGAGTACACATCCCTGTTTTTCCTATTGTCAGTCTCACAAGCCTAACTCGGTGCGTGGTGGAATTTAAATATGGAGATATGGAGAATAAATCTTACTTCCTATAGTCCCCAAGGAGCGAGTTTCCATCGTGGGGGGAGATGATAGCCTTGATGCCCTTCTGAGCCAGCTTATTGACAACCTTGTCGACGGCGTCGAGAGTCTGGGTGTTGAACTTGCCGAGTGTAGTCTCCAGCTGTGGAACACTGACAGCGAGCTTGCTGCCCTTCACACAGCTTCCGGCAGATTGCTGGTTCACCCACACGCGGACAACTTTTGCTCCGTATTTGGCGAGGTCGGCGATGTACGCATCTTGATCTTGGTCGGACATTCCTGGGAGGAAGTACAAGTTCGAGCCCATGAATGACTTTGATCCTGCTCTCACTTCGTTTTGGCTGACGGGCGTGGCAGATACGCCGAGCGCAAGGGCGCCGAGGACTGCGAGGATGGACAACTTCATTTTTGCTGGCTTATGATGCTTGGATTGAAACGAGGGAGGATGGGATTTCGATGAGGCTGGATTGTTCGCTGAAGATTTCGAGAGCAATGTCGAGGTTGAGGACGATACTTATAGGAAGTTCTTGGGAGTAGAAGGCTGTCATCTATTATATGGATTCGTCCTGGCCCCCGAAGATCACAGCCCTATAGACAAGATCGAGTAAGTAGACGTCAATCTAGCCTTCATCAATAGGCAATTGCAAGTCAACAGGAGCACTTCATCTCGCAGCATGAAGCTTGATACCTATTCACCCTAAGCACGGGAACCATCTGGCTATTAGGCTGACGTGTGAGCTAGAGTTTTGTTCAATATTCTGAATATCATGTCGAGATACCTGCCGACCTAGGTTGACTAAGGGGGATCGTAGACGTAGCGGGGCTGTGCTGGATCTCTTTCGAGCTTGTTTAGCGAATTCTGGGGGTGGGTTGTGACCTAGGGAAATAGTAGCAATTTCGCACTATCACGCTGAATCGGGATATAATCCATCTGATCGCAACATCGAAAGGCATCTCGTTAGACTATGCAGTGGAACACTTTGATTTTTCAAGTTCGGCAACCGAATACAATATTAATCTAATACGGAAACTGCTAAATATAGTAGTCATCTGTTGATCAATGGAGTTTTCAACTTCGGCCTCATTCTTCCTACCTTTTTCGTGTCCATATTAGACACTCAAGTACATGCCTTTTGAGGTTTTAAGCGAGCAAGCGCTGGATGACTCTGTTTCTGAAAGTTTGCTCGTGATGAAGACCAGGGAGCTATGGTGTCTGGATCCAGGACATTTGGACAAAGAGAGTGTATGCCTAAGGTTGGCAACATGAAAAAAAATCGCGACTGGCAAAATAAGTATATGTTCAGCTTCACTCTTTTAGTTCCCGCCCCCATCACCATTCATTTATGCAATCGATCCTACAGTGCTTACCCGCTACTAGCAACCAATCAGATACCCAGTTTTCCCAAATATTGCATGCGGCTGTCAGATTTAGGGGGTTTGAGGCTTAAGTGCCCTAGCACCTAGAAGCTCAGCTAAGTCTGAATAGCGTTAACTCTTGCAGATCTTTTTGTACTTAAAGTACCCCCCCTTTGTGTTGCATGTGTCCTGATAAAATCCAAGCTATAGAAGTAAATCTGCCCCTACCTAGGTAATTTTTCTACAGAATAATAGGGCGTTATATGTCTGTTCACCGAATCTATTTCTTTCAATGAAAAGGTTCATCGCCTGAAGATCTTCCTAGTTAAGACAGCAGAGAAGATGAGTCCATTAGATCGCGTTTGATATTGATTAATAGGGTGTAGGTGCTTTTTGGCATCTCCTCGGGTGTCCTTAATAGCTATGGCATTGCAGGGTCACTACCTAGGTTAAGTTATGTGAGCTGGTATAATTGATAAGTATAGCAGAACAAAGTTCCACAACACTGGACGAGAGCCGTCTCATACATTTCGCCAACCTTTCATTGATCCAGGACCAATAACTGTAGAATGATGTTGCTTTCTTTCGACATCAATTTCATTACGTTCGACGAAGAATGATACACTAGAAAAGACCTTCCATTTGATGTAAGGGAAGATCGAATACGAATAGACAAGGGACTTTGTGATAACCGTCCAAAAACGTGTGTTAAACCCGATAGCCATCATTGTAACTGAAACGCTTGGATGGCTCTTTGGGTCCAAAGCGTGCAAACAATACCACAGACCACCATTCTAGTCTATCAGAGTTAACTCTTCTCCCTAATAAGATAACGTCAGATGTAACACGATAGTACCTAGTAAATGCCCTCCCTCCCGATATGTATCACTATGACGTAGTAAGACCCCCGGAGATTGTATGCACAAAATATATGAACCTCAGGTTGGATGGTATTATCCATAATCGGATCTACCCATAATTTTCAATTCAATTGAATCTTCCATTGCGAACTGGTGGTTGGAAACATACGTTCAGAAGTAGGTACTCAAGTTTTGTTCTCGCGGATTAATTGATCATACGACAATTCTCATATTGGTATCACACAACTACTACCGAACCCGATCGCCAGGAATGTCATCGGATGTCTTTAAGCAACGGCCTTATTCTAAATATACCAGTAATTAGCAATCCCCACAATCTTCGACAATCTAGTGGGCTTGCTTTCTAACGTACTTCATTTCTATCATGACCAGTATATAGCAAACATTCTCCCATAGTAATCAACTACCAAGAACTATCTTCAAGTCCCGTGTTGTTGGATATTGGGATGATAAAATCTTCAATCTGAGAAACAGAGATATGAGCATGAGTCGAACCGCAAGTCGTGCACGCGCAAAAGTGTCCGAGATTCCGTTAGATCTGTTTGAAATAAATTGAACCCCTATAACATGCCGAGGTTACATGGAATGCCATACTAGGATCGCACGGAAAACGGGGTGCGTTGATTTAGAGCATTAGACCACTGTAATGATTACTTAGTACCTTCCTATTATCTTCGAAAGGACGAAAATTTCGCGCATCTTGGATACCTGCCTAGATACTCCTACCCCTTTATAGAACAGCGTGCCATGATCCTCTTCTTTATCGGTTGCTACTCATAATCGCCGTATCATTTACCTGCCTATTCTTTCGTCTTGCTAGGAAATGTCCACGAATTAATGCAAGCCTCTAAACATCGTTTGAACATCCCTGGAAAAGAATTAATGCGCTGACGGGACGTCGACTCGATGCAACTTATATTCTAACTCCTACGTGTAACGAGAAAAGCGACCATATTAACGAGTGTTACGTTCCTAACTGACTTGCGGGTATGGAAGAGACTATGGCGGAGGGTTGTGATAGGATGCTAAACCCGAGAAATATGAGCCCAGCGCCACTGAGGCTTCCGTCGAACAAAACGTCAAATAAACCACAACCAGTACCACGACACTCGCCTATAAAGGTTTACTCGGAGTATCTATTTCCATTACCACCAACGGGCATGCCGTATTCTGATAGCCAAGCGTCAAGACCTCGCTCTCCTTTTCCACCTCCTTATTCTTCTTTAATACCTGCCACATCTACATCTTCTTCGAAGGAACCAGTTCCATGTAATAACCATAATAAGTTCATAAAAAGATCTGTCCATGCCGTCAGAGGTACTCAATCATCCTCACACACCCAGCAGGTTTCACAGTGCAAGCCGCTACCCAATACACCGTTGGTAGATATTAAAGGAGAACACGGAGAAAATAAAACCTGGAAGCAGACAGTATTCAGGCTGACACCTGCACCAATTGGACTTTCTAAAGGAGATATCGATAAACCTCGTCCAACTAACCCCAGTGTCAATGCGGCATGCCGCCAGGAGCTGTCGCCGCAAACTACAACCTCGCCCGAGGAATCTTTGATAAGCAACAAGGAGGGAAAAAAGCAAGAAGAGATGAACACAACTGTTAAGCCCCAGGAAGTTGCAAACACCAGCCGGAATAAGAGCAATATATCTAAGGATAGCTCAGGGTATAATGATAGTTGTTCCGAGAACAGGGAGCGGCTCACATCGGAAGAAACGCTGTGGCTCCATCGGAATTATCGAGGGGAGGCGACATTTCTAAAAGCGTGGGGGTTACATATTACGAGAAATACCGATCGAGAGCGAGGCCTTGAGATTATGCGGGAGCTTATGGCCGCCGAGTCCCCAAAGGGAAAAGAACAGCAAATGACGAGTCAGCTAGAGAAGCAACGCCAACATATCGGGAAATTGGAAATTACGACACCGAGAGACGGGAAAGGCCTGCAGGCAATTGAAGAAGAAAGAAACACGTATTAACCCTATCAAAATCCCCCAGAAGGACGTTCGTATTACATTCTATGATGGCACAGCTCACTTACATTTGTGATTCTAGACATCCCAAAGAGATTAGTCAAGAAATACTGCCAGACTGTTGTTAAACCTCACGCGGTGCGCAATCAGGGGTTCAGAGGTCCGGGAACATAAGGAATTCATCCAATTGAATAGAAAAATTAATCACCAATGCAAACTTACCTACCTAAGTACTAATCATTAAGTCTAATACACCTATTATGTTTTCAAGAACTCGCTTCAGAATTTGTTTAATTTTATTTGTATCGCAGCGAATCAAATAACGAAGATAATAGCCTTTGCGGGTAGTGCGGGTAGTTGTCAGAGTCTTGCTGTAAAGAAAGAGGAAGGATTGATCTAAATCTTAAGAAAAGCAATAATGCATTTGTTTCACACTATTTTAACCGGCGAGGGACGTACTGGTTTTTCCCTCAGGTTACAATCTTGCTTGGACAGTATGAAATTGAGAAAAATATTTTGAAAACACTTTCTCAAGTCATATATTCGTAGGAGGTAGGTAAGTACCAGTTACCTAGTAGGTACTGTGTTTGTCGAACACAACTTCATTGCTTTTCTTGTCGTTTATGAATCAGGGCGTTGCCGTATAACGCTGAGCTATACGGGAAGCCTCACCGGAAATGATCTTGTCTTAAGTTCCCGGGAACAGAGACACGATGCCAGTGGTTGAATCTAAAGATCTTTTTGATAATTTCCTAATTGATCTAACAGCCACGTCGGGTATCGTTCAACCGCAATATTCAGTCTCAGCCACCACGAGACGCTTTATCGGCCGACTTATTTTCATAAGAACCGTACTAATGGCGATCTGCCATTGATCGATCCATTATATCTACCTACCTAGGTAGATTTAAATTCTTTAACGCTGATGAACTTAAGTTCATTTCCCCCCGCGCTTCGTTTTCTCCGTGAAAGAACATATCTCTATCATGGCAGATAAGGGTCACAGATATACGATGTCTCCCCCCGGCCAGCAGGAGGCGCTGCATATTCAAGCCATAGAACTCCCTGATAGCCCAAGCTACATTTCCGAAATGCCTGGGTCCGAATATTCTCCAGGAGTCCATAGATCGAGTCAACCCCCGGAAGTGCTCCAGTACAAGTCAGCCGAAGATATGAGAGCTTCGGGTCTCAATACAATGCCCCAACCACATCTATTGCCTCAGCGCCGGAATCCTTTCAACCTCAGCCCTTTTGCTTTCGGTGCGCTCGTCTCGGTAGCAACTGCGTTGATTGTTGGTGCTATCATAGGAGGCAGCCTGGGCGCTACGTTGGTTAAGCAGGAGCATTACCAAGCACAAATGCCCATGGGGACAAGCACCAGTAGCTCGAGAATCAACAGACCAACCCCCACATCGACCCCCACACTGTCCACTTCTTCTACATCTCCGACACTAACTAATTACACTGCGGCCTCGCCATCCGATGTTGAGACATTGTATGTTGACTGCCCGAACCTGGAAGATACATCCATCGAAGATCGTTCTTCGTCGTCGTACCAAGTGAAATGCGGAAAACGTATCCCTCCAGGGAGATCAGACGTCACCACATATTCCGCATCCATCGCATATTCACTTGAGGACTGCATTAATGCGTGTGCCCAATGGAACTGGTGGACCACCGGCTCCTATTGTGTGGCTGTATCGTGGTGTCAGGATATGTCCTACTCTTGGAACTATGAGGGCGCCAACTGCTGGCTGTTCAACGACTCCTCAATACCATTCGAGAATAATGCAACTCATGTGGTTGCTACTCTAATTTAATAGCTACAAGCTGTTTTAATTCTCTTAGAAGAGTTGCGGGTGGCAATTAAGAGAACTAATATCCTCCGTGGAGTGTCAAAAGTTGGACTCAGTGTTTTCTTCGCAGAGCTAGATATAATAACGTTCAGCCATTTGATTCATTAATATATTTAGGTATCCAAACAATGTTAAATAGAGAGAGTGATTGAGGGAGAACGCGGACCGTGCTCACTCACTGGGCATGCTTATACAAAATATTTGCTCTAAGTAGGTAGGTTATACATACTTGAGTAAGAGGTAGGTACCTAGGTAAACATTTATCTAGTAATTGCCCATTTTCTGCCTACCGGTGGTAGGTACTAGTTATGCACCTAATAGCCCTAGGGGTGTCAGGAAAAGAGAAGCAGCCCTAGAGTATTGAAAGATTTAGGTCTAGCTCCAGGGCTTTGTTATGTGCTAGAGATCTCACTGAGCGACTCCACTGCAAAACCCCACAACTACCATGGAAACAAAAACGATTTTAAGGACTCTAAGATCTCTCTGAAGGAACCCGATATCATACTAGGTAGGTAAATAATGGAAAGTCTTCTTCGCTTACTCTGCTTTATAGCCAGCCAATAAGAACTCTCCTCCGAACCTTTCAAGGCTGGTTGTATTCACTAAATTCCAGTTCTACCAGACCCCTAGCTAGGCACTAACTAGTCCCTAACCGATTAGACTTAGAGAGCAATTCCACTAGTCTCTTGAAAATGAACAACCCAGTATTTTCTAAACTTAGAGCACAACTCGCGACCTATTTTCATTTTGCTATTCAACAAGGGTAACTTGATATTCGTTGAGAGGCCAATCGTAATGAGTTTATTCATGAGAACGCTTGCTATTTCGATCTAATAGCTAGAAATCTCTGCCTCTTCAGCTGGCATGCCCGTCTCCCGGCCCGGTTTCTTTCATGCGGCGGGTTATACGAGAAGCTATCGATCGTTGGGGATGGATCGGTGTCGGACGAGGATGTTGATTGTAGGGCAGGGCGGTAGCGGGGTTTGAGACTGTACGTTGATTTTTAGGGGTCGAAATATGGAACACTTTAGGTTTCGTTTATACTATCAAATTTTCATTACGACTATTCCAATTGAACGGGATGCTATGTTTTGGTAATATCGGCTTTGCTCTTAATAGTTAATAAGAGTGGGCTTTTCCCCGCGGGGAGTGACGATTCGGTCGAAGACTGTTCGGGGTGAGTGGGAAGAGCTGGGAGCGATGGCCATCGTAATGCGAATGGTACACCATCGGACTGAACGTTAGTTCTCGATCATCCCGACGATACTCCCCATGTTTCGAGTAACCGTCGAGGTTTGCTTGAGCGAAATAGGTCGCCCGACAAGTGTCGGGTTCGAATCTGAATGCTTAATGAAAGCGCTCAATAACAAAATAGTCATTTAAGGTAAGCGACTACTGCCTCGGGGCTATGTAGCTGTTGATTGGCGCCTGAAAGGTTCCAGTAAGCACATTAATAAGTAACCCCAGTGCGTCAATGATGTTGCTCACACTGTGTGGGGTGCTTATAGATCTCCAGGGCTGAAGGCTACAATGAGGTTACCGTGATAAAAGACTCATTAGCCTTAGGTTTCCAATCTTACTTTTCTAATAAACACCAACCCAATCACCCGAGATGCTGCTTTGCCAGTAGACATTCGGCAACCCGTCATAGGAGCCCCTTACTATGAACATAATTACAGTATCACAAATTATCACTTCTCAATTATTATGGCCTTAACCAGACCTTTTCAGCCAAATGACCATTCTGATTCATCGGATACCGATGAATACTTTGACGCTATATCCGAAAACGAAGAAGAAAATGGAGCAGACAGCTCCAAAGTCTTAGATATCCTATATGAAGTACACTGGTCTTATAGTAAAGACCGGGGAACTTACGACTGTGAAGAGGATCCCTGCCCAGCTACGGAGATCTACAAGCTTCCACGGGAAAAGCCACGATGTGTCATAAGCATTATAGCCCAAGCAATTGGTGTATCTACTGAAGAAAAGAACATACCCCGCTTCCCATCACACTACCCGGCGTTCCCTCCGAGAGTACAGATGGTGCAAAAACCGGGATGGAGAAAGTCTACTTCTCACAGGCCTATGCCTATACGACCAACCTCAACTTTTGTAGACTTATCACAACAGAATCAGACGAAGAAATACCCAGGGGATGACTTCAAAACAACCTCGATCTATGCTCATGGGATAAACATACACTCCCCTCATCTTCTGAAAGCACTTCGGGATCTTGTTAAATACTACCCATCTCAACATTTGGGGGGTGGTATAATAAGTGTCTTCAAACCATATGCAATGCTCTTGCATTACTATCACGACTTAAAGAATCTCAGAGATATGCATGCCGGGAATGGTATCAAAGATCCACAAGACGAAGAAATTGTCCATCATCTGACTGTTCTCGTCGATTAGCTGGAGCCACATTATGTTAATACCATGCGGGAGGCGGAAGAAAGACATCGAAGAGGAGTAACTACCTGCGTTGATCTCTGGATTCTTTACAAGCCTGGTAACACTTTTTATACCGAAATTGAAGGAACTTGACGTGCTTTCATACCCTGAGTTTACGAAGGGTTATTGTGTCGCTCATGGTCCTCGCCCAAATTCCTTATCAAAAATTTCCTATCGCAGTAATCCCGCTAGGGCCGGCACTAGTCAGGTCCAAACTCCGTAAATTCCACTAAACCCCGTTAGCTCCGTACTTTTACAGCACCTAATTGGCGGCATTCAACTCAAAAGTGGGTTCTTCCACCAATTAAATCAACTGACCAAAATGGCCCGTGCGCAAAAGGGAACTTTTCGACGAGATCGAAAAACTGATTCTTGTCAAAAGGGACCCTCGAGCGCACGGGCCACTTTAGCGATTATATAAGCTAATTACCTAATCAAGGCCCTGGGACCTGAACCTGAACCTGAACCTGAACCTGAACCTGAACTTGAACCTGAACTGGAATTGGAACAGGTCCCAGACCTGTTCAACGATCCAGGTCAGGTCCCAGACCTGTTCAACGATCCAGGTCAGGTCCCAGACCTGTTCAACGATCCAGGTCA